>CM050170.1:111783363-112138363 GCA_027410445.1 Discoglossus pictus | reverse complement strand
TGGCCTCACATGCACTGGGCCACAGCCCTTGCTCCTTAATTATGTGGTGAAGCTCAGAAAGCCTTAATTGCTTTGGATGAAGAAAAGGCAACACATTATGATGATCTGAAAGAAGAGATCCTTAACAGAGTTGGAGTTACCAGAGGTATCAGAGTACAAATATTGAGAATCTGTGGGACAGTAAGACCCTCCATTGTTATTGCATGTAAGAACTATTGGACATATCAGAGCTTATGGTAATGGTGTATGGGATCCCGATAAGTGGTATGCTTTTTTCTACTGAAGTGGTATGCTTATCTACACAAGTTTAGAATGCATCCTCTCTGTTGAGGGATTACGATAGGAACCTGACGCAGAAGTGAATGAGGAGTTAGCGACCCTTTTGAAGGCACAGAAAGCTCAGGAAGTCCACAAGCTCAGCACTGAGAAGTAGATAGCTGTAGCAGCTAAGGAGATGTCTGAAGCAGCAAAGGAGTCAGCTGGGATAGCTAAATAGATGGCTGAAGCAGTCAAAGAGAGGGGTGAGGAAGCTAAAGAGATGGCAGGAGAAGCCAAGGAGATGGCTGGAATAGCTAAATAGCCTTTGCCCCTGCCCATGTAGCAAAATTATGATATAAAAGTTACTGATGTGGTGAGAAATAATGAAAGAGTAAAGAGCAAGATGTTGTCAATCACTGGGTACAAACCCAGCTTAGTATGAAGGATGTTGATCAACACACTGGAGAAGATTTGAACCCAAACCGATGAAGAAACCTGTTTGGTAAGCGCAATGAAGAGGAAAATCGGCCTGATTTTGTTGAGAAACCTTTCGAAAGTGAATGATGGGGAAGATGAGAATCTGCAGATTGGTGGAAAAGGAACCACCATCCCTGAGAGTGCATATGAAGCAGAACATTATCTGTCACAGGCGGTCATAATACATAGTGCTCTGGGCAATGAGAGGCAAGAGGGGAAACAAGCACTGCAAGAAGCAGAGATAGGCTTCCAATGGGACCGAAAAGCCTGAAATGGAAGATAGGCAAATTGCTGCTAATTTGATGGGTATTAGGATGATGCCAAATTACATTCCTGAGTGTAGCATGAATCTTGCGTTTGGGGACAACAAAGTGCCCTACAGGAAGAAGACAAAGATGTCTATTCAAATGGGGAGGAAGAGTCCTCCAATGTATAAGCTGAAATAAAAAAAATTGCAGATGCTGATGCACAACGGCAAAGAGGAGTAGTGAGATCTCCTCATTAGTCTTTTACATCAGAGGAAAGCACCTATTATGGAGAAAGAGCTCCTGTTACATACTCCAAAAGAGCAGATGATTATTGATTGCTATGATATGGAGGCACAGTTGGCTCAGAGCGATGTTTGTCCAGGGAGTTCAGCTACACTCCCCTGATGAGGCCCAATCAAGGCCAAAATGTATGTCTGGGGTTTGCTGTTTCTCTTGTTCATGGTAAGCAGGGAAAAGCTGCAGCTGAAGAAAGCAAAGAAAAAGGAACAGCTGGAGACATTACAGCAAAATCAAAATTCTTCCTAGCTGATATAAAGAGGTTTAGAGCCTGCATTGATGGTTTCAGAAGGCTGGAGTAAAAGCAGCATAGCAAGGTTCCCATATGTATAATAAATCATAAAAAGGGAGATCTAGTGATGGTTTTTGTACATTTTTGTTAAATAAAAAATAAAACTTGAGCACCATGACAATGAGTTTTCCACAGTTGCAAGTCACTTTCTTTCTACAAACTTATAGTTACATACATCACACGTATGTGGTTACAGTGCTCCTTTAAATCTGCTCTGCACCATCTTGTCGTAGAGCAGTTAAATTAAACAGAAAGTCTATAAAAACGTTATTTATCTCTTATTTTATTGTTTTATAGTTATGTAAACTATTGATTTAACCCAAGTATAAGAACAAGCATTGAGATACAAGCATGTTCCATCAGGTCCTGATTAGATAATAAATGATGAGGTCCTTTTGAGATTATTCTCTTTTCTAATGGTTTTCAGTTCTCTATTTGATGATATCCAGCAGTATTAACTAATTCCATTTAGGAAGAGAGTAGAGCAAACACATGGATACTTGAAGTGATACTGGGCTAATAAACCATCTGCTCTTGGAGCACTTGTCTACATAGATATTTGACAGATTAGATGTCATTAACTGTCAGCACATCTTGTTAAATTAATTTGTTTCTCTGTTCCTTACAGAACATTTGTCTGTTGTCCAAGGACTGACTATAAAGGATCACGTCTGTCTCTTGTTCCGCATGATGTTCTACCAACACATCATTACAAATAAGATATGTGAGGACACCCATTACAGATATGAGCTCCCAGCTTGGCTTCATGAGGGTAGTCCATGATGAAGTAAAAGTCATCACTCGTTACATTCGATTTATGGAGGTTTTCAAAAGGCAGAAGATACGCGTGGTTCTTGAGATTACCAAACTGGACAAGTGCATGCCAGATAAAGTTGTGGGCATCCTAAATGCCATAAACATCCTACTCTCTGATCCAGAAGCTCCATTTATTTCCATACTGTCTGTTGACCGCAGGATCATTGTGGAATGTGTAGAGAACTCACGGCTCCTGAAGGGCACAGCTGATAATGGCTACCATTTTTTAAATAGAGTTGTTACACTCCCATTTTCTATTCAGAGGATGGAATGGGCAACTAAATACAAGATTTTGACGCAAATAATGAATGAAAGAAAGTCAGGGGCTTTAGGTGAATACATAGATGAGGCCTCAAAGTGTCTCAAATATCTTACAATGAAAGAGTATATTACAAACAATGTTATCCATATAAGAAGAGTAGCGTATTCCATCAATTTTACACTCAGAATTAGTTATTTCAAGACCATCATGGAGGTAGATTCATGACAAGTTACAAAATGGGTACTGCTTGCTACTCAGTGACCCTGCCGACTCAGTTGGATCCTTCAATAAGTTGAAGATGAAGAGCAAAAGAAGGAACACTCTGAAAACAAAAAGGGGGAGAATGATAATACATGGTCATCTAGAAATAAACTGTTTCTTGATGATGTTTTTAAAACCAGCATGGAGGAGCTGTATTCTATCAAATCTAGCCTAAAGTCTCTTCTGGAGCTGGATGGGGACCCAGAGCTTTTCTATAATTTGCTCCAGGATAAATATGGAAAGAAGGAAACAGAGAGCAATAACAATAAACTAACAGTGAGAGATGTCAAATTATTATCAAAAACCACTATCAACTTGGATTATTCCCTGAAGAGATAGATGGAGCTTCTTTTTGGCTTTAATAATTTAACAGAAGCTCAGAGGAGCAAACGACTGAAGAAGCTGATGTTACTGCAGATGGATGTGGAGGAGGTGCAATGAAGTGAGTCCCGAATTTAGTACTTACACAGTCATTGTTTCCACAAATCTCTCATAGTTCTCTTCTCTTCTGATATCTAATGTCCCCAAAATTCCCCTTTAGTTGTCATTCTTAAATAGATGCCTGCATGATATCTTGAACTTTTCAGAAAAATGCAGATACCGGCTAAAAATTTAAATGTGTAGATGTTATCAAGTATAGAAAAGTGGCAAATACCAGCTACATGTGTCCTCAAATACTTTAAAGTTCCCAATTCGGTGCATTTTAGTGAATACTTTTAAACATAACCTACCATATAACAGCAAAGTCTCTTTAGATTTCATCATTCACTTTTTTTATGACAAAATGTTATACACCTCTAAATAACACCTCACTGCTTGTTATATGTATCCCTAACCCTATATTATCACGCCTTGGTATTTTACCCCTCCACATAACACCTATCTGCCTTCTTATACCCCTCAACATCTCTATATTCTCAGTGTCTGGTTATTCATTTTCCCAAGTCCTGCTGTCCCTTTATGTCTTGTTTATCATTATTGATACATCTCTTTATCTTCCAGATCGATAAACTTGAATTCTTAAAAAATGAACAAAAGAATAAAGAAAAATGTGAACTGTAAGACAAGATAATAAGCCACAACCTGGATGGCAGGTACAATGATAATAATGAGATAAAAAATAACTCTGGGCATGGGTTTAGCAGACTGGGCCTGTTTCAATGTCTACTTTTTACAGATCCGCCAACCTCCACCACCTCCTTCATCTTCTAAGATAATGATGTAGCAGATAGAGTCCAGCTTGGTCTAAAATGAATACATTCTGGTGGAATAAAAACCCTGTGGCTATATGAAAAGACAATATTTGCTAAGCTTACCTGTAAATTGGTGCCTCCAATGCTTGGGAGAAAAAGAAGCTTGGATTAAAGAGGTATTTTTGGGCAATTTTCCTATGTTTTAAGTAACAGTTTCTCAGCTTCAATAAGCTCTCCTTTTCACCCTGTATTCTGTCCTGCAGACTGCCAACAGGACTCCTAATACAATCTATACCAGCATCTATGTGTTATTGTAAATGCTTACATTTAATATGATTATAATGCAGTTTATGCAGCATGTAATACACAGCATATAACAATTTGAGTCAATGCCCTCCACTGTGTGCATCCTCAGCTCATTAAATGCAGTGCTACAAGTCAAAAATGAGCAAGACGGCAGCCTGCAGGACAGAATGAAAAAAGAAGGGGGGGGGGGGGGGGGGTCCAAAAGTGTTGAAAGACTGAGAGTAAGTAGATATATTGATAGTTCTATCAATCATTGTACAGCTTTAAAGTATTATTTTAAAGCCCATAAAGGAATGGTCCTGGTGAATTGGGTTGCTTTGGTTATAATGATTTTCTTTATTTCATGGTGATATCTGTATTATTATTGGGTTTTAAGCAGGAGGTGTCAGAAAAGTAAACACAGGGATAATGATTGAAAGAAATGTACAAACAGTAACAATATGGTGTTTTTCTGTTATTCTTTCTTCATCTTCTTGTATGACTTTTATTTATAATTACTAAATAAAGCTTCTGAGGACCAAAAATATATTCTTGAGAAATATAATATTTACATTATTATATTATTATATTTTATTTGTTAATAATATTTTATCAGCTCAGGGTAATGGGAATTTGGATTTCACATAGGGTGTAAATGTGTCTTTTCTATATTTTTTATCTAATGATCTCCATTTGTGGACAAGCTAGCAAAATGTAAAGATATGTTAGAACTCTGGTATTCCCAGTAGTAACATACGGATGTGAGAGCTCGACCATAAATAAGTTGTAATATCTGAGAAAACTGCATAGAGTTCCTTGGACTGCAAGCAGATCCCATCAATCAATACTACAGTAAATGAAGACAAACTGTTCACTAGAAGGTTTGATCATGAGGCTGAAGCTCAAATATTTTGGCAATGTTATGAGAAAACAGGATTCCCTAGAGAAGACTTTGAGGCTGGGAAAGATTGAATGTACAAGAAGAATGGGGACAGCAGAGACGGAGGTGGTAGAACTATGTTCTTTCCCACGATGCTTGGATTTCCATGCTCTGCTTGTGGCTGTCTGATCAGATGAAAGGCTACAAAAATTCTGCTACCTGCTTCAGCTGGTGATGTGTAGAAAGGAGACATGTGCATGGATGGATTGTTGATCACATTCTTAAATATCTGATGATAGCTCTTACTGAGTTAAAGTGTTTACCTAATGGTGGATATGTGACACTATATTTAAGACACTATTTAAAAATCAACTTTGCTAGGACCCCAGAATTTGCGAAAAGCACGCGCACCCCAATGATCTCTATAGGTCGTGACTTTTTGTGTTCAAGATCTCAGCATTCAGCCAAACCACCTTCTTAGGAGAACGCAATACATCAGAAGTTGCTGACTCTGGAGGAATGAGGGCGGTACCGGAAGTGGAACATACACCAGCTCGCAGATGAGCTGGTGGTAGGAGAGCTGGGAGGTCATGCTCTGCAGACAGCGGTAATCCTGAGCCCATCGCGGATCCAAGGTTATAATGACTAAATAGACGCCAGGAAAGCCTCGAGAAGGACCATCATATTACAAGGCAGATAAGTAAAGCTTATTTAAAAAATTTTATAAAGTATAAATTTTCCGCTTGTGAAATTACCCTATATACGTCCCATCTCCCCCCTCCCAATATGCCTTAAAGGACAATATAAATATAAAGACAAATCCCCAAAGCTACTAGCACTGCTAAAAAGGCGGATTAAAACCAAAGAGTCTATTTTTGCAGAGTATGGCAAAAGTCGGAGGACGGAGAAGGTCCCCGTGTAGATCTCGCGAGAATACGCGCAAAGCGCGCTAAAAGGCGCGAAGGAGAGAGTTTTCCCGCGAAAGAGCCACGGGAGATCTAAAGGGGACTAATGAATTAACGAACTATACAAAAGTCCTAAAAACAAAGGTGAACAACAGTAAGAGGCATACTATGCCACAGAAACAATAATTGGTAAAAAGGCTAAGAAACAACTAGAACCCGCTACAACATGCTAGGGAGCTATATTGGGGAATACAAAGGAAAAGGACAATAGTAATATACTGAGTCAGAGGAGGCAGAGGGAGCTGAGGAGAAAGGGTATAAACAATAAACAATAATAAGCTTTATGAAAATATGCTAGAGACAAGAGGCTAGGGGCGTGAAGATGAAGATATAGAAAGAACCCTTTTAAGACACTACAAAAGGTAATCCACTAATTCAAATTACAAAAGATAAGCAAAATAAAAAGGACTCCACAAAAAGAAAGGAGGAAAAAAAAGAGGTAAAAAAGGAAGGAGAACGAGTAAAGGAAGGAGGGAAGGAAGAGAAAGGGAGAGAAGGAAGAAGAGAAAAGGAAAAAGAAAGAGATAAAAGCTAAGTGGAGAAAACTAAAAACTACGAATTCACAGGAATACCTCCCAAAAAAACAATAAGATGGCAAATAAGAAACCCTCAAATACTATAAAAATAAAAAGCAAGGAGAAGAAAACTGGTGCTTCAGAAACAAATCAATTTTTTTCCCCAAAACAAAAAAGTAGCATATTAGAAACAACGCAATCAGAATCATCTATATTGGAACAATCCATAATTTCCTCCCCAAAGAAAATTGTACATTCTCCCCATGATAATATTGAAAAATTACAAGAGGAACCATTAACCTATTTAAAAATGAAAGACCTTCTACAAGATTTTCAAGAAAAGATCATGTTGGAATTAACAAAACAGATGTTGGAAAATACAAACTCAGTAAAAGAAACTAGTAAAAGAATAAATGAATTGGAAATCAAATGTGATAAATTAATCATGGATAATAATGCATTATTGAAATATACAAATAAATTGGAATATAAGATTGAAGAATTAAATATGAAGATAAATATTATGAAAGATAGATCAAGGAAAAAAAATATAAGAATAAGAGGAATAAATGAAAATATACCGGAAAAAGATCTACTGGGATATATCAAAGATCTATTTATTAACTTATCACCCCAAACTTCTAAAGATGAAATGAAAATAGAAAATATATACAGGATTCCCCTCCCTAGAGGACTAGATAAAAATATACCTAGAGACGTTATAGTCAACCTCCAATCCATTAATTATAGAGATACAATAATCAAAGCTTATTCCATAAAAAGGCCGATGGAGGCCCCATATGATAAAATTAAAATATTTCCGGATCTGTCTAAATACACTTTGAATAAAAGAAGAGAATACACGGCAATAACACAAAGTTTAAGGAAAGCAGAAATTAAATACAGATGGAAATATCCAACGGGACTATATATAATGGAAGGAAACTCTTGGAACAAAATAGACTCTGTTAAAGAAGGACTCTTGCTGCTACAAAAATGGAATATAGAAGTAGATCTCTCAATCCATTCCAAAGACAATACCCAATTAAATTTAAAGAACCCGGAATGGGTCTTGAAATAATAGAGGTTTAGGAGGAGAGGAAAAGATCGTAGAAGAAAAATGAACTATTATGGACACTTTCTGTTTTTTTTTTGTTTTTTTATATTCACATTTTGGGGTTGGTCCACTCACACTATTGGATATGTAGTAGGGGTTTATAATATATAGTAGTAAGAATACAGATACCCCCTAAGAGAACACCAATATTATGGTAGTGAATATTGAGCACTTTACTATGAACGCACTTTATAGAATTTAATAGTTAACTATAGAATATAAAGCACTTTAATTAATTCTAAAGAGGAGTAGAAATCCTACACTATGTCGGTAAATAAAAGCACTTTATTTATGCACTTTATAGAGGTACAGAAATTTAAAAAGGCATTGGAAACACTGTAATTATACAAAGGAATGTAAGATTGGATTGTTGCACTGATATTATATAAAAAGTTTTAGAAAGAATAATAATACGAATTGTGAGAATATAGAAGAAATTAAAAAATACCCACTATATTCGAGATTTTTGATAGCACAAAATGTTTGTTAGGAGGTAAATTTTTTCTGAGAGAACATTGAGGAAATGGGGGGAAAATTAAGCACTTTATTGATACGCACTTTATAGATTTATAGAAATATTTAATAAATTATTATTCACTTTAAAAATTATAAAGTAATAAAATTTTAGGACTTTAAGATATCTGTACCGAGGGGAATCCATACTAGACCTCTGGGAGAAAAGGAGGATAAGAGAGTAGGGAAGGGGAATGAGAGGGAAGAAGGAAAAGGAAAAGTGAGAAAAGATATAATAAAGAGGTGAAGGGGTATACGAAAATATCAATATTAGGTCTTTCGTTAAATACCAATTTTATAGATTGGGTTGATTATAAGAACTAGAGAAAATGGTATGGACTCCCTCTCGAATAAAGGTATATAGGGGGAAGGATAGGTATTTTGGTTTTTTAGTGTAACAGTCTAAAAGAGTAATGTATAAATATTTAAATAACTATATGAGGGTAAAAATCATGTTAGAAATTGATTATAGAATAAGTAATATAATTATTTGTTTTGGGAGAAATACGAAGTAATGAGATGGGAGGAGCCAGGAGGGAAGGGTTCAGTAGAATAAAAAATGCAATATATATAAGTGTAGGTTGACATCATATAAAATACATTATAGGGGAATATTTTGGTTACTGTGGACAAGGAAATATTTATTTATCCTTTACATTCCCCTAAACAGTAGTAGTTGGATAAAAGAATAAGGAAGATAGGAGGGTCAAGGAGAGTAATAGAAAAATTTAAATTAAAATAAAAAGATACAATACTTAAGAAGGGCGTAAATCAGGGATATAAGATCTCATGACCTCCCAACTAATGAACTAGTAAGTTTATTATAATTCCTAGCATTTCCTAAAATTGGCATAATAGCCCTTATAAATTGATTAGAATGAAGGGCAAAAATATGAAAACAAGTAAAATCAGACTTACTTCAAGTTCCAAGGAAACTAAGCCCAAGGTTTGTAAGAATGTACGAATGAATGAATTTCCCGGGGATACAGTATATACAGATACAATTAACAGAAAGAGACGAGACAGAAATAGATATACCAAAAAGAGACTACTTAAAATACAAAAGACAAAGAAAAAGAAGTAATTGTAAAAAATGGTTAAAATAATATCACATAATGTTAATGGACTAAATTCCCCATCAAAAAGGAAAATAGCTTATAACTATTATAAAAAAAATAAAGTAGATATTCTTCTATTACAAGAGACTCATTGGGGCAAAGATACCCTAAGATACGTAAATAACAAAAACTATAACATTAAAATAGATTCAACATATAATAAAAGATCCAGAGGGGTATCAATCCTCTTTAGTAATAATTTAGAAGTTCATGAGGAAGTCAAGATTATAGACCCCCTAGGAAGATACATAATATGGTCTGGTACAATAAATCGAGTAAATATGACAATAGCCCATATATATCTCCCAAATGTAAAACAAATTAGATATTTAAAAAGGATACTGAAAGAAATAAAAAAAATTAGAAAAGGACAATTAATAATTGGAGGGGATTTTAATATGGTGCTGGATCCGGTAAAAGATAGAATAGGTACAATTAAAAAAAATTCAGAAAATCAGATTAAGAAAACTTCTAAAGATTTTGAAAAAATAATATCAAACGAAGACCTCTTTGATGCATGGAGATTATTGAATCCACATGAGAGAGATTATACATTTTTTTCAAATCGTTTTAATTCCTACTCAAGATTAGACTATTTCTTAACAGATATACATACAATAAGACAGATAAAGGATATAAAAATATATACCGTTACATGGTCAGATCATTCTTTGGTATGTATTAATTTAAAAGAAGAAAAGATAAGTAAAAAAAAAAAATGGAAGCTAAATCCGATTCTATTTAAGAATGAACATACTTTGGAATTCCTAAAAAAGGAAACTAACGAATTTTTTAAAATTAATAAAAATACTGTAGATTCACCATCTATGCTCTGGTGCGCATATAAATCAGTTATAAGAGGTCAAATGATATCACGAATGGCGGCGATGCATGGGGAAGGGGGGAAATCCCTGAGACTACTCCATATAGATTTGGAGAAACAAACAAGAGAAAATAGAGCGAACCCATCGGTGGAAAGATCAGAGTCGATTGCAAAAAAGAAAGCCCAAATAAATAAAATCTTACAAAACCAGGTTGACTCCTTGACTTGGAAATTTCAACAATCCAATTTTGTAATGGGGAACAAGACAGGTAAATACCTGGCCAATAAATTAAAAAGACAAAAAATTCAAAATAAAATTTATAGTCTAAGAGGACCTGATAATATTTTGAATTTTCACCCCGATAAAATAAGCGCAATCATGAAGACGTTTTATAGCTCACTATACAATTTAAATAATAACCCCACATTCAAAAAACCTTGTATAGAAGAGATAAATATATTTTTGAGTCAAGTGACTCTACCAAAATTACAAGAAGAAGATCAAAGATTTTTAGATCAAGATATTTCCGTGGAAGAAATAGAGGAAGTAATTAATAAAGCAAAAGCGAATAAAGCCCCAGGTCCAGATGGTTTTGACCATTTATACTATAAATGTTTCAAAAAAGAAATTGGAGAACACTTGCAAAATATGTTTAATGAGATTAAAAATCAGGGGAAAATGCTGTCAGAATTATCAGAAGCTAAAATAATCAATATCTTAAAACCTGGGAAAAATCCAGAAGAAGTAACTAGCTACCGTCCTATTTCCCTTATTAATATAGATCTAAAAATCTTTACTAAAATTATGGCTAACAGATTAAATAAAATTATACCAAAGTTGATACACTATGATCAGTCGGGCTTTGTTCAAGGTCGCCAGGCATCAGACAACACCAGACGTCTAATTGACTTAATGTTTTACATTAGGAAAAGAAGGATCCCCACACTAATCCTGTCACTGGATGCAGAAAAAGCATTCGACAGGGTTAGTTGGGAATTCTTGGATGCAGTATTACAGAAGTTCGGGCTTGTCAATTTCGCTTCCAAAACAATAAAAGCTATTTACAAGGATACAACAGCTTACATTACAGGAACAAATTTCGAAACAGAGAGGTTTGGGATTAGTAATGGTACACGACAGGGATGCCCCCTTTCCCCATTGCTTTTTCTGCTGTTTATGGAACCATTGGCCTCACTAATAAGGAAAGCTGAAAATATTAAAGGCATAAAAATAGGAAATAATGGATTCACCTCTTAGGCACTCTGGAACAGTTGGGTCTAAATAGGGATATAGACCTAGCTGCATTTTTTAAAGGCTGACATTCAGATGATGTAGTTTATCTACTCTATCATATCTGTGTAAATTCCTTTGATCTCGTTTCTTGGCTCCTCTATATATGTGTGGTTGTTTTTTTTTTGCCAGTGAATAGAGGACTTATCGTTAGAGAGTTATTGGGACATGTTACGTCTCAGATCTTTTCCTCCCAAGGGTCTGTTCATCCCTATTGGGGGAGATAGCCATAATATATCATATTGCATTATAATTACCAACAGCTCAATAACATCTTTATTACTATTTATGGTGTAGTGTCACTGGTTAGTTTATGTCTTTAGTTCCATTTTGAGGTGGGATTGGTTTATATATTTTATATATTATATTATATTTTTTTATATATTTTTATAGGATGCATTTAACCATCTGGATGCTGGTATTAATACACATGTTTCGTATTATCTAGATGGTCATGAGAGTTAATTTGAGTTCCCACCCTCGATCAAGTTTACGTGAGGTGGTGAAGTTTCTTGGCTCTTTATAGGTAGGCTTGGGGCATGTATAATGATTATAAAATAATGCTATTTGCTGACGATATCATGCTAACATTAACAGACCCAATAGATTCCTGCGCCAATTTACAATCTTTGTTATCTGATTATGGTAGAGTTTCATACTTCAAAATAAACCCTCTTAAATCAGATATTATTCACAATTTTATTGAGCAAGATTTATTAAATAAATTAAAAAAATTATATGCATTTAATTGGAACACAAAGTATGTTACTCATTTAGGCATAAAATTCACGTTTCAAAACAATAAAATTATAGTTAATAATATAACAGAAATATTAAAACAGATCAGAATATTACTATACGACTGGAATACAATAAGATTCTCATGGTTGGCTAGAATAGCCATAGTTAATATGAGTATCGTCCCCAAAATAACATATTTACTTAGATGTGTCCCCGAAAAAGTTCCAGAATATATCATTAAAATAATCCAGCAAATATTAGATAAATTTATATATGCAGGGAAAAAAGTGAGAGTTAAAAAAAACATAACAAATAGAAAGTTTGCACTGGGAGGTATGGGATCTACAGATATGAAAATGGTTAGTGAAAATATAGCTATATCTCATTTAATTAACATGAATCTAAAACATAGGACAATAGGATGGAAAAATATTTAGGAAGATCTCGTGGGAACTGTCCCAATAAGAACATTGTTGGGGAAATTTAATGGGAAAGAAACAATTTGGGAGAAATTACCAGAAGGTATTAGAACGATTATAAAATTCTGGGGGAAAAGCAATATTAGATCAGAGTTATTCCATATACCTTCAGCATCTATACCTATAGATATTTTAAGAGATAAATCATTTAATTTAGAAGTGAACTTATTGGAAAAAGCTTCAATCTCGCATATAGCTGATTTATACCCAGAAGGCAGCTTAGTGAAGCAAAGGGAACTTCAGGAGAAAGGGGTACCTAAATCTTTCTCATGGATAAAATATAGAATAATGTTGGAAAAAATGAAACAAAAGGGATTTTTATGCGATAAAATAGAAAAATTGTATGATTTGGAAGCAATTCTGATCAAAGGCCAGGTGAACCATCTGGTATCTAAAATTAGTAAAAGTAGGATTAAACATACGAAATTTGAAAAAACAAAGAGTATAAAAGATTGGGAAGACAACCTTAATATAGATTATAACGAGCAAGAATGGTCAAGGGCTTTTAAGTTAATAAAGAAATCCTCTATTAATACCATGTATAGAGAAGTATACTTTAAACTGATACAAAAGTGGTACATGGTTCCTGTAATTATGAATAAGTTTGATTCCCAAAAATCCTCACTATGCTGGAAAGGCTGTGGCAAAGAAGGCAATACATACCATATTTGGTGGGATTGTGATAAGATAAGAAAATTTTGGGAAGAATGTTGTGGGCACCTGACGAAAATTGCTGGAACAAAATGTCCGTGTTCCCTGGAATTAATATTGTTCCATATAGGGATAGAAAAATCCTTCCCCAGTAATAAACTACTGATATCCCATATATTACTGATCATTAAAGCAATGGTAGTCAAATATTGGAATAAATTGGAAATCCCTAAGTGGAAAGAGATCATCAATAAAATTAATTATAATAAAGATTTGATGAAAGAAAATATTAATGAAAAATCCAAGAAAATAAATACTATTAATTGGATTATATGGGATCAGTATATGGAAAAATGTTAATGGGGCTCACGGAAAAAGTAATAACTGAAGTATATGGATATTGACAATTATTATTTTATTTTTTTTTTCTTTTTTTGTTCATCTTTTAACACTGATAATTGGTCCAGAGATATTTTTAGTAGCATTAAATATTGGTTTATTGTAAAGTAGGTTTGTCTCACTTGGTCAAGGATTGTTGCGATGTACCTGTGTGTCTTGTATCTGCCGGGAAAATGTTTTTAACTATATTCTGATGTATGTATGTTTTGAAGAAAAAAAAAAAAAGAAAAAAAAAAAAAAAAAAAGAAGTTGCTGACTCTTACAGAGGGCTATAGACTAGCTTCCCTCAGCATGATTGAAGCCAGATGATGCACACCTGGCTGGCTCTGAGGGACCATATAAATTCTTGTAGAAAAACTTACCTCTTTGTTGTCCCACTGGTGATGGCAGAAACTGTCACTAGTTACAGGTAAGTTTACATTATTACAGTGTATATTAAATGATGTTGTAACCCCAAAATTAATTACTGTGGCCCACACTACACTACACACAAAAACAATCAAGTCACTGTCCCCACAACAAGCTTCATGCCCATTTGAATAGTCTGGGATAGTAGCAACCCAGTGTGCCAGCGTTCCAAATAGCAGGTTTACTTGTGGCATTTAGTGGAATCAAACAACAAACTTGTGTTTAATTAAAATGATATGATTGAAGGAAATTATGTAATTTACAAATGGTGGGTGTGTGTATGAGGATTATTTTGTATCTTGAATAAGACTCCTGAAGAAGGTTAAAGAGTTGTTCTGAAATGTAGGTCTCTATGATATGTAGTCTTGTCCACACCATATCGTTCACATAATAAAAAGTGAGTGCCACATTTGCAGAGTTCCACAAATCCAAACTATTTTTAGAGAGAAGATCAATACTCCTCAATTTCCACAGCGGCTTTGTCAAAGGCTCAATTCAGCCTTTGAAACTTACACACTGATGCCCCCTCATGCCCTCTGATGCGCCCATCTGGGCCCTGATTCCCCCTTCTGCCATACACTGCTAGATCTAGGCCCGCTAACCCCTCCTGACCTACACTGCCTCCATCTACTCCCCGCTACCCACTCCTGCCCTACACTGCCCCATCTAGGCCCCACTACCCCCTCCTGCCCTACACTGCCCCCATCTACGCCCCAATGACCACTCCTGCTCTCTGATGCCTTACACTGCCCCCATCTACTCTCCATCTACTCTACCCCTCTCCCTCCCCTGTGTCTCTCCCCCCTTTACATCTTCCCCCTCTTCCTCCCTTTCTCCCCTTATATTCCTCCTACTCCATTTCCCCTTATCCTCCTCCTCATCTCTGACTACACATATTGAGAATGTATGTATATATATATATATATATATATATATATATGGTATAACTTTATATCCAATACCTACAAATCCAACTTATTAGAGTCTATGTCTATAAAAGTCATAAATACATGCCCCAAGCCTACCTATAAAGAGCCAAGAAACTTCACCACCTCACGTAAACTTGATCGAGGGTGGGAACTCAAATTAACTCTCATGACCATCTAGATAATACGAAACATGTGTATTAATACCAGCATCCAGATGGTTAAATGCATCCTATAAAAATATATAAAAAAATATAATATAATATATAAAATATATAAACCAATCCCACCTCAAAATGGAACTAAAGACATAAACTAACCAGTGACACTACACCATAAATAGTAATAAAGATGTTATTGAGCTGTTGGTAATTATAATGCAATATGATATATTATGGCTATCTCCCCCAATAGGGATGAACAGACCCTTGGGAGGAAAAGATCTGAGACGTAACATGTCCCAATAACTCTCTAACGATAAGTCCTCTATTCACTGGCAAAAAAAAAACAACCACACATATATAGGGGAGCCAAGAAACGAGATCAAAGGAATTTACACAGATATGATAGAGTAGATAAACTACATCATCTGAATGTCAGCCTTTAAAAAATGCAGCTAGGTCTATATCCCTATTTAGACCCAACTGTTCCAGAGTGCCTAAGAGGTGAATCCATTTTGTTTCTCTTTGGCTAAGACAGAGAAGTCTATTCCCACCCCTCGCACTTGATTTCACCTGTTCTACAGCATGAATTACAACGCCAGAGGTGTCTTTATTGTGCTTAATTATAACGTGGGCAGAAAACCCATTAGTTAAGACCCCCATATTGAAGTTGTATACATGCTCCCTGAATCTGGTTTTCAGATACCGGTTTGTGCATCCCACATATTGTAGGCCACATTTGCAGGTGATTGCATACACCACATATTCAGATCTACATGAAGTCAGTTCTCTGATTTTATATTTTTCTTTTTTACTGGTAGATTTGATCGTATGTCTTTCTCCAGATTTAAGAGAAGGGCAAGTACAACAATTTTTGATATTACATCTGAAAGTACCCCTTGTTTCTTTCATCCACTGGCCCCTGTCATTTTTAAACGACCTAAGTTCACTTGGGGTTAATTTCTGTTTCAAATTGGAGTTCCTTCTGAAGGTGACAATCGGTTTTGTAGGTAAGACCTCTTTCAATAATTCACCTTGAAAAAAAATCAAGCAAAATTCCTATACTACCTGTCATATAGATGTAGCTGCCGTATTATACTTTGTTAGGAATCGTATGTCCGACCGCTTCTGGTAGCTCTCCCCTTGGGGCACTTCTCCTTTTTACTTATTAGGCTCATTCTTTCTGACCCTTTCAACTATACATGGGTCATACCCCTTAGCCAAAAACGTGTGGCTTAGTTTTACACCTTCTCTGTCAAAGTCTGCAAGGTCACTACAGTTCCTCCTTACCCATTGGAATTGGCCATATGGAATGTTTTTGATCCACTTTGGATCGTGGCAGCTGGCCGCATCCAAATAACCATTTGTATCGGTGGGTTTTGAGTAAAAACTTGTAGCGACCTCTAAGAAGAACATCCAGAAAGGGTATTTCTACTTTAGCTGTGGCAGTGGTGAACTTAAGGCACATTGTATTTGAGTTCACAAACTCTAGGAAATGTTCCTTGAGGCCCTGTAATGATTCATCCCAAATAATGATGATATCATCAATAAACCTACAGAAAAACACTATATTATCTATAAAGGGATTGTCTGCCCAAATGTACTTGTCTTCCAATTGCCCCATTACCGTTCCTGTAGTCTGCAGGTAAAATTTCTCCTCTAATAAAAATGAATTATGATGGAGAATGTTTTATTATTTATAGCCTCCAAAATGAAGTCTACCTGTGAACTCTCCACATTGTTATAAAGTTCAAGCTGATATTTGATAGACTCTATACCCAGTTCTTGAGGGGATGAAGGCATAAAGGGCTGATACGTCCAGCCGAATCCAGCACAAGTTGTCACTCCACACGTGATCAGCTAGCATCTCCAACAAATGCGGAGTGTCCCTATACAAAGTGGTTACATAGTTACATAGTAACTGAGGTTGAAAAAATACTTTTAGTCCATCAAGTTAAGCCTTTTTAGATATCCTCTGATCTGCAATATGCAGATTAAATGTTAATTGATAATTGATCCAGAGTAAAGCAAACAGAAAAAAAAAAAACATTGAAACTTTGCCAATTATCTCAAAAGGGGAACAAAAATATAAAATTCCTTCCTGACCCCAGGTACTGGCAATCAGACTCCTCTTTGGACCAATACTCCCTCTGTCATTATCCAGGATAACCATGAATGCTCTTTTTATTTAAGAATATAACCAAACACTTTTTAAAGTTATCTATCGAATCCGCTGTCAAAACCTGCTTTGGTAGAGAATTCCACAGATTAACCACCCTTACTGTGAAGAACCCTTTTCTTTTTTTAAGGTGAAATCTTTTTACTTCTAATCTCAAAGGACGTCCCCTTGTCAGCTGAAAACCACTTGGCACAAAAAGCCTTGTATTGACCCTGGATATATTTATATAAGGTGATCATATCCCCTCTTAGACGCCTTTTTTCTAGAGAAAATAACCTTAATTTGTTTAGTCTTTCTTCATAACTTAGCCCATCCATTCCCCTTATTAGTTTTGTTGTCCTTCTCTGAGCTTTTTTCCAGCTCTAAAATGTCCTTTTTATGTAGTGGTGCCCAAAATTGTACTCCATATTCCAAATGAGGGTGTACTAGGGATTTGTATAGTGGCAGAATTATATTTGCTTCCCTGGCTTCTATACCCTTCTTAATACATGCTAATATTTTACTTGCCTTTGCAGCTGCTGCTTGGCTTTGAGCACTGTTACCTAGGTGGTTGTCCACAAGTACTCCCAAATCCCTTTCAATATCTGATACCCCTAGATTTGCTTCATTAAGATTATAAATTGCATGGCTATTTTTCCTTCCCAGATGCATAACTTTACATTTATTCATATTAAATCTCATCTGCCATTTAGCTGCCCATTTCTCTAAATTATGCAAATCCCTTTGGAGGGAAAGCACATCATTATCTTATTTAATTACCTTGCACAACTTTGTGTCATCAGCAAAAATGGAGACACTACTTTTCAATCCTACTTCAAAGTCATTAATAAATATGTGAAAAAGATAAATATGTGAAAACGATAGATATGTTAAAAAGGTTGCTTCGGCAAGTTCAGAGATTGGATGGAAGAGGAAGAAGGTGAGTTGGAAGAGTTTGTAAGCGATAGTGGTGGTGGCAGAACATCAGCAGGAGAGCGTAGGAAGATCTGTGTAGAGTTTCTATAAGAACATACAAACAGGAGTAGAAAGAAGATCAGAGGGGGTTGGAGAAGCAGATTAGCAAGAAGGGAGAAGATGATCAATGGAGAGTATTTGAAAAAAAGATCAGCTGGAGGATGGAGATTGGATTAGAGAAGGAATGAGAAGACAAAACATCAGATGCTGGTGGAAAGGATTGAAGGTGGTTTAGAAGAGATTTAATGTGGTGGGTTGGCAGGGCATCAGTAGGGGTTTGGGAAGATCGGAGGAGAGATGTTGGGAAGGGGACAATAATAGGAGAGGAAATTGGATCAAATCTGGTATAAAAGGTGGAAAATAAGACGTGGCAAGATAATTAGCAAGGGATGAGAAGAACTCAAGTGATACTTGAGTTCAAGGGTGGTCAGAAGAAGAGGTTCAAGAAGATGGAAAGTGAGAGCTTGAGTCCTCCATGTGATCTTCTCCATACTATTGTGTGCTCTATTGTTAGTTTGTCTCCTGCTTCTGGTACATGCCCAGCTCTCTTGTCTGGCCAGCATGGAGGATGACAGCCTAGTAAATTCCTACCTCTCTTATACAATGAAACCAAGCAGGGGCAGATTTCATATAAATAGCAAATAAAATAAAAATGCCCCAAAAAGATGAAAGATTTTCAGTTACCATGCAATACTCTTGACGGCCCTCAGAACTAGCCTTGTGTCCAGGTATATACAGTTTAATATACCATTTAAAATGGGAGTGTTAATCTGATTGTTGGCGGTGGGACGACCCTCTCTATTTCTGACATCACATCTGTGTGTATCTGTCTGTTTGATGAGTGATGTACATGACCCTTAAAGGGATATATAAGGTTCCTGGATGTCACTAGGTGTATAATAAACCTATGTATCTATTTACTTTTATGTAATTTTATTAAAAAGTAGTTATAATCGCGATTTACTCGCTAACACCAAACAAATATTACCTGCCCTGTGCAGCTCATGAAGAAACAAACGCTGTAGTACTGGGTGTGCTGTGTCTGTGACAATCTCTCAGCAACATTCTACAACATGTTGAGATGTGGTCCCTGATAGGCTAGGACACTACACTGCACATCCGGCCCTACAGACTCTGTGTCATACACTACAGTTGGCAGGCCCATACAGGGATCATTTGATTTCACTCGTCTTCAGCCCTCCATCCTCCACAGAAGGTAATGGCATCCAAAATCCCAATGAAGAAAGCGCAAGCAGCAGGATGAGACACAATATAAGTATCTGTTTCATTTTCATCTACTGAGCTGAAAAATAAAAATAAAAATTAAGAAACAAGTTGTTAGTTAAAAGTCCAGACTAGCGTATTGCTTGAGTACTACTAGTTAGTCATTGGGAATTGCTCCCTTACATTATTCAGCTCGAAATGCCATCAGCTCCGGCTATCCTCAGGATCCAGGAGATTACATGGCCTCTGTAAAACTTGGAAATGTATATATTAGTAATAACAATAATAATAATAATAATAGGCTTGATTGGCAGATTATCTGACCATGTTTTTTCCCATTTTCCCTTCAGACTCAGGACACAGACCCAGCATAGCTCTCATTCAATGATTCTAACTGTACCGAATCCCTATGCCAGCTAAGAGTCACGACACAGACCCAGCTTAGCTCTCATCCAATGATTATAACTGGACCCAAGCGCTACGCAAACTAAGATTCAGAACACAGACCCAGCTTAGCTCTCATCCATTGCTTCTAACTGACATAAAGCCCTTTGTCAGATAAGACTCAGGGCACAGACCCACCTTAGCTCTCATTTATTGCTTCTAACAGACCTAAGCCCCCGGCAGATAAGACTCAAGACACAGACTCAGCTTATCTCTCACCCGATGTTCTAACTACACCCAAGCTCTCCATATGCCAGCTAAGACTCAGAGGCAGTGAATGAGGGCTAAGGTGAGTCTGTGTCCTAACCAGACCCAAGCCCTACACCAGCTGAGATTAAGGACACAGAACCAGCTTAGCTCTCATCTAATGAAGGGCTTGGGTCTGTTAGAAGCAATAGATAATACTCAGAACACAGACCCACCTTCTTATCCAATGCTTCTACTGGGACCCAAGCACTACCCTAGCTAAGACTCAGGACACAGACCCTGCTTAGCTCCCATCCAATGTTTCTAGCAGTAGATGAGAGCTAAGATGAGTCTAAGTAGACCCAAGCCCTACACCAGCGAAGATTAGGGAAACAGACTTCTAACTGACCCAAGCCCTAGATCCAGCTAAGACTCAGAATATAGACCCACCTTAGCTCTCATACATGTACCTAAGATTTTATGCTCAAAGAAGGGACCCTTCATTTTTTGCAATGTATTAATGTTGTAGTTTTCTTTGGATATCACTAAAGAATATGTTGGCTCATCACAAAAAAGGGATGATAATAATAATAATAACAACAACAACAGCAGCTATGTAATTACAGGTGAAAAAAAGAGATTGCTGAAGGAGGAGGAGCCATGACACATGGGTGGCTCCTCCATATACAGAAAATCTACCAATCCTTGTGTTACCCGTTAAAGACCCTAACATACTTTATCCTACTCACTGCTTGCTCATGATGGGTATTGTTCTATGTAAGTAAATAAAACTGACAGAAGACATATACAATATATAAAGCATTTATTAATGATTAACATTGGAGATATTTACAGACTAAAACACCTTATACTTGTCAGGTTAGATATCTACTGCCAAGTTAAAAGATCAAGTTCTCAAAGGCTCTAATTAAGAGTCAGTTAATAGCTTAAATCCTGATATCGGGAAGCAGGTTGCAGGTGGTAATGATGTCAATCTTCTCCGACACCCCTTTCAAGTCCTCGAGGGCCAGTCGGATGCTGTGGGATGCGTTGATGATCCCGTTCTGAGAGTTGCTCAGTTGGCCGGTCAGTGTCCGGATTTCACTGGTGGCCGTATGATAAACATGTCTTATGGTGTTGTTTACGTCATGGTACAAGCGAGCATTGCTCTCCAGAAGTTTCTGTTGAAGCAGTGTGCTATAACGACCTTCATGACGTATATTAACAGTTGGCTTCTCTTCCACCCCAAATGGCAAACCTTCACCCACATTCCTGATTACCACTAAAGGTGGAAAGTCCTTCTCCAATGTTCTTGGCATCTGCATCTTCTGGTCTCCTTCCTCTTCTTCGTCGGTCTCTGAGGCTTCTCCTTGGACTTTCACACCACACACAGTGGAGAATGGTCCTGATGGGATGGAGGTCACATACATCTCTTCTTCATCATCTGTCTCTGACGCTTCACCCTTCACTACAGTTTGGTAACATGGAGTTGACATTCTGGTCTTCTAAAAATGGAACAAAAACAAACCAAATAATATTAACAAATATTCTAAGAAGATTCCAGGGCTCTATATACCAAATATACAACTGGAACTGATCCTTAGTAAATCTCCTAACCCTTCAACATAGTTCTCACCCACAGATACAATCTTAAAGCTACAGTCAACATGAAAATTTAGATTTTTGAGCTTGCGAGTTTCGGGTGCGGCTTATATTCGCGACTGTAAAAAAAATCATTGCCAATTTGCGCGATTGCGAGTTAAGGGTGTCGATTTTCGTGCTTGAGACTGCGATATTGAATAGCGGTTTACGGTTTTAGTGATTCTAACATCCTGTAAAGCCTGTAACCTGCAAACAAAGCTACAGTGCAAATTAGAAAGCCTGTTTCTTGCAATGGCTGATCACTTTGAGAGTCTTTTTCTCTCCAATTTAACGGGTGCGGCTTATATTTAAGCACTATCTTTTTTCCCCTTGAACTTTAAGGGTGCAGCTTATATTCGGACCAATACGGTAGATTAATAATTACTAAATATATATATATGTATAGGTAGTAATGGATCTTTTTGTTTTATGCAACGTATCCCTGAAGAAGTCCATTTTGGTAAAACGTGTAGGGATCTGTAATGTTGTTTGAATAATACCACTGATTTATCACCGTCTAGTGAGTATATTTTATTCTGAATACATACATAAATTACCTTTTTTGTGTGCCTTCAATATTTCCCAGGTTCAGACGCTAATCTGGAGAATCCTGTCGTCTCATGATATTATATATATATATATATATATATATATATATATATATATATATTTATTATTTCTTTATTTAGTTATGTATATTTATTAATAGTTATTTATAGAAAATTATATAAAACCGAATTAATATACATAAGTAAAGAAATATTTTATATATATATATATATATATATATATATATATATATATGTAAAAATATATATATAAATAAATATACATATATATATATATATATATATATATATATATATACATATATATAAATAAATATGCACATATACTTAAATAAATATAAAGATTACCTGGCTCCTAAAAGACATGTTTATTCAGCTCATAAGTAACCTGACTGGCATCAAGGGGTCATACACATTTGTCACCCCCATAATACACCTTGCATTACACTATTACAATTACGTGCTCAATTAAAACAGAGTTTAACCTGGATATTCATAAAAAATATATATATATTTAAAAAATAATAATAATATAAGTTTGAATGCTTACATTTTAATTTAGCACTGCAGCTTCCTGCAGAGGTTCTCTAGATGTGCTCACACTCTGAATACTCACCTGACTGTTCAAATGACAGACGTATCAATGTCCCGGAAGTGTGGCAAAATTGATTTCGGTTACAGGAAGTGTGGCACCATGGAAGAGAAATTGTATTAATTAGAAGAAAGAGTATATAGAGAGGGCATCGTTATGCTCATGAAGTGGTAAAGACATGCAGGAGGTGGGACGAAACAAGACTAGGAAAAGTTTTAGAACTAAAGAAAATGGGGCAGCCTAAACAAGAGATTGATAAGACGTTACAGGAAGTGGGGCAGAGGCTTAACAGGAAATGATTGTCCAATACAGGAAGTGGGGCAGTGTACAACCAGGATATGATTGTCCAACACAGGAAGTGAGGCAGTTTACAACTAAGAAGAGGGAATATTCATTTAATGGATTGTCTGATGTAAATAATAAATCAAAAAGAGAGTGGGATAGACAGCAGAGCAAGAAAAGAGACCACAAGGCAATAGAGGTACCACGAAAAGAGACAGCAGCAGGAGACTCTGCCAGATATCTAAGAAAGAGAGTGTTTAAGTTAAGGGAGTGAAAGAGACATATAAACCCATTGCAGTGAGAGAGTCGCAGAGGCCGCATTTCATCTGCTGGAATTACACCGTCTGATGAAGGAAAAGAGACACCCAATGAGACACTGAGAGAGAGGACACGAGACACCTGGAATATGGCGGACGAGACGTTGTTTGAGCTGCTCCATATGGAGATTGTCTCTCACGTGTATAAAAGTGCAGGACAGGAGGAGGTGAGACAGACCCTATATGAAGGAGGCATGTATAAGAGTGCAGGAGGAAGTGAGATAGACCGTATAAGAAAGAGACTTGTATTTGAGCGCAGGACAGGAGGAGAGACAGACCCTATAGGAAACATACATGTATAAGAGTGCAGGAGGAGGTGAGACAGACCCTATAGAAGAGACATGTATAGGAGCGCAGGACAGGAGGAGAGACAAAGCCTATAGGAAAGAGACATGTATAAGAGCGCAGGACAGGAGGAGAGACAAACCCTATAGGAAAGAGACATGTATAAGAGCGCAGGACAGGAGGAGGTGAGACAGACCCTATAGGTAAGAGACATGTATAAGAGTGCAGGACAGGAGGAGGTGAGACGGACCCTACAGGAAAGAGACATGTATAAGAGCTCAGGACATGAGGTGAGACAGACTCTATAGGAAAGAGACATGTATAAGAGCGGAGGATAGAAGGAGGAGAGACAGGCCCTATAGGAAGGAGATATGTATAAGCGTGCAGGACAGGAGGATGTGAGACAGACCCTATAAGAAGGAGACGTGTATAAGAGTGTAGGACAGGAGGAGGTGAGACAGACCCTATAGGAAAGAGACATGTATAAGAGAGGAGTAGTAGGTGAGACATACCCTATTGGAAATATATATATGTATAAGAGTGCAGGGCAGGAGGAAGTAAGACAGACCCTATAAGAAGGAGACGTGTATAAGAGTGTAGGACAGGAGGAGGTGAGACAGACCCTATAGGAAAGAGACATGTATAAGAGTGCAGGAAGAAATGAGACAGACCCTGTAGGAGGGAGACATGTATAAGAGTGCGGGAGGAGGTGAGACAATCCCCTATAGGAAAGAGACATATATAACATTGCAGGAGGAAGTAAGACAGACCCTATAGGAAAGAGACAGGTATAAGAGTGTAGGAGGAGGTGAGACAGACCCTATAGGAAAGATACATGTATAAGAGTGCACTAGGAGGTGAGACAGATCCTATAAGAAGGAGACATGTATAAGAGCGCAGGACAGGAGGAGGTGAAACAAACCCTATAGGAAAGAGACATATATAATATTGCAGGAGGGAGTGAGACAGACGCTATAGGAAAGATACATTTATAGGAGTGCAGGACAGGGGGAGGTTACACAGACCCTATAGGAAAGAGACGTGTATAAGACCACAGGAGGAGGTGAGCGACATTGGAGGTGGACCAATAGGAGGGGGGCATTGAAGTAGAGGCATTAGTGAGTCCCATGACAGGTTTACCAATTAGAGCTGATGATGTCATTTCCTTCATTCTTGTAGGATCAGGGGAAACACATCTGTGTCCTGGAGAATATGGGATTCCGTGTGGGGCAAGGACTAATAGAGAGGTAAGAGACTGCCCTATAGAGTGACATGTATTACTGCCCCACCTTGCAGGGTGACCTGAGAGTCTGCCCCCGCCCCCACACACATACACACACACTGCAGTATGATTATTGTGATATTTTCCCACAATAGGCTGACCAAGGATGGCCCTTCATTCAGAGATGAGCTGGAGGTCGTGAAGTTTGTGTGTAAGGATCTGTGGACGGTCATCTTTAAGAAGCAGATCGATAATTTGAGGACCAACCATCAGGTAACAGAGCTCTGCTCTGCATGGCGCTTCTGGGCGTTGTACTTGTACCCCTGAGCATTTTTTCTGGCCCTCCTAGGCGTCCTTGCTTTTTCTCCTGGGTGGCTCTGGATGGCGCTTCTGGGCGTTGTACTTGTGCCCATGGCCATTTTTTCTGGCCCTCCTAGGCATCCTTGTTTTTGTTCCTGGGCAGCTCTGCATGGAGCTTCTAGGCGTTGTCCTTGTGCCTATGGCCATTTTTACTGGCCCTCCTAGGCGTCCTTGTTGTTGCTCCTGGGTGGCTCTGCTTGGCGCTTCTTGTCATTGTACTTGCGCCTCTGAGCATTTTTGCTGGCCCTCCTAGTGTCCTTGCTTTCTTTCCTGGGCGGCTTTGCATGGCTCTCCTTGTCATTGTACTTGCGTCGGTGGGCGTTTGCGCTTGCCCTCCTAGGCGTCCTTGCTATCGCTTCTGGGCGACTCTGCATGGTGCTTCTGGGCAGTATAGCTGGCACTCCTAGGCATCCTTGCTGTCGCGCCTGAATGACCCATTGGCCCTTCTGTGCGGCCTTGTAACTTAGCTGGAGGTTTACCAGCTGATGTTTAACAATTAATATTGTTTTTGTGACTAATTGGGTTAGAATTGTATTAACGAGCAATGTCTAATTACTTTAATTACGCACTAATTACAGGGGACCTACGTCCTGCAAGATAACAAGTTCCTGCTCCTCACGCAAGTCTCCAACAACAAGCAATATCTGGAGGAAGCTCCAAAGGTGAACGCTCTTTACATGTGATGTCTGTGATTATGGGGTGTCTCGAATTAGAGATAATGATCTGTCTGTCTCTGTCAGTTCCTAGCCTACACTTGTGGTCTAATTAAAGGTGCTCTCTCCAATCTGGGAATCGGTAGTATGGTGTCGGCTGAGGTTCCGGTGATGCCATCATGTAAGTGTCAGACCTGTATATATGTGATATGTGTATACTTGGACAGAAAATGCTTTTATGCTCATTGGTTTGTAGATAAAACTATATTCGGTATTTGAGCTCTAATAAAAACCCAAGTGCCTGTTAATGTTACTTTATTTGTCCTCTTTCAGGTAAATTCCAAGTCATCATTTCAAGGTCTTAGCCGGAGCGGGGGATCCTGAAGAACGTTGCCTTTTTTTGTCAAGAAATAAACTGATTCAAAACACTCTACTGGGTAGTTCTGAAGCCATATCTATTAAACCTGAGCCATTTGCCCTGTGTATATATTATAGTATAAATATATAGAGATTGATTGAACTGTGAAATGCCCATCTGGCTCTGCAATGACCTGAGCTCTGACCCCTGTATACTTGTTTATGTTAATATTAAAGATTCATGGAAGTTTCTTGTGTCCGGTCATGTTTATGGGATGATGTCCATTAGTTTGGGATAATGGTATCATGTCCATTAGTTTGGGATGATGCACATTAGTCTGGGATAATAGTATGATGTCCATTAGATTGGGATGATGTCCATTAGTCTGGGATAATGGTATGATGGCCATTAGTTTTGGATGATGCACATTAGTTGGGGATAATAGTATGATGTCCATTAGTTTTGGATGATGCACATTAGTTGGGGATAATAGTATGATGTCCATTAGTTTGGGATGAAGCGCATTAGTCTGGGTTTATTTGATGATGTCCATTAGTATGGGATGATGTCTGTAACGGACCCCTTTTCCAGTCCCTGGATCTTAGCCCATTGAGCCACCATAAAGGACAGACTGCTTGGCTCCAGCTACTGGACTATGTGCATAAACACCTTCATTATTTTGTAATCTGTTGTGCCCCATTATTTGCCAGATAAAGTTAATATACTCTATTTGAGGCTTGGACCACTAGTCATGGAGACAGCGTTATGTGTATTTGGAGGTTGGCTTATTGTTCAAGAGGATGCCAGACTATTAGACCCCATACAGAGTCAATCTCCTGTTTTTGTATCCCATCCCCAGTCATTGTTGTGTTGTATACACCCGCTCTGTATCTAACTCATATAAATATTGTTGTTTACAAAAACAAATGAGTTCACTGCGGAGACATATAGAAATGGTATTGTCATAAACGATTTGGGGGCATGATGAGACCCCCTGCACCCCACAAGTATCTCTGTTATTTGGATCTCTGGCACACTGGATGCAAATGTCAGGGGCTATTACAGTAGACAAGATAATTTTCATGGGGATTGGGACATGTTCTTTGTAATGTTTAAATAATTTATGTGTGCTCAGAATGTGGTAAGAATATGTTAAGATCTGACACTATTAGAGAGTGCAGGGTGTTGTGGAGAAATGCAAATATCCATACATTATTTAGTACTAGAGAGTTGCCCGTCAAAAAATGACGGCAATGAAATTGTAAGGTAGCTAATGCTGTTTGGTGTATAATAATGAAATATATAATACATTAATAAATGAATATCATTTACGTATTTTGAATCATTGTGTTGAAGAGCTGCAAATCTGTTTTGATGTTGCTGCAGCATTAGTGGTGTGGAGCTGCTGTGTAAGCGTGATGAATGTGTGCAGTGTAATAGTGTGCGTGCGCGAGACCAAATCGTTAGCGTAGTTGTGTACTTCTTCATTGTCGTAAAATGGCGGGTAATGTGTGGTATGAGTCTTAGCGGAATACCTGTAGGTCTTTTGTGGTGTTTTGCGTGTTGAGAGTGCTGTAGCCTCGTTTTCGTTTTCTTCGGAGGCCATTTTTTCTCTCGCTTAGAGAATTTTTTTGTGTCTAAACTCTTTTATTTTGAGTTAAATGAAGGTGTAAGTTGTTTTTTTGAGGTCCTGGATGCTCCCTCTTGCTGTAGGTAAGCTTTTTATGTATGTACTGTATGTATTTATTGTGTTTTGAATTTGTTGATGTTCGCGAGTTGCGGACGATTTTTGCGAGGTCGTAATGAGTGGTAACGTGTCTCGTATGTTGTTTGCGTTGCGACTTCAAGTTTGCGAGGGTCGCGGTTGCTGTGTCGTGATGTTTGCGTTGCGACGGAAAGTTTGCGAGGTTCGAAGTTGCTGTGTCGTGTTGTTTGCGTTGTAACGTAAAGTTTGCGAGGGTCGCAGTTGCTGGCAAGTAGCGCATTCGGCGCTCCATGCCAGCAACTGAGGCCCTCGCCCGCGGCCCTCGCTATGAGAGCCCGCAAGCGTTAGCAACAACTCAACTATATATGTGATTGCATATATAGTTCTCAGCAGCACAGGGTTGCCATAAAATGTTGGTAATGCAATGTTAAAACTGCGGGCTTGCACAGCGAGCCTGCAGCACCTGCAGCCCTCACAAAGAGAGCACCGCTAAAAAAAAGAGCAGGAGATAGGCTCGCAATGAGCGTCGATGGTACTCAGAGGACTAAAAGCCTTACATTGTGTGGCAAACAGCATTAGCTGCCTTACAATTTTATTGCCGTCATTTTTTGATGGGCAAGTCGCTAGTATATATAGTATTCATCACTTTTGTAGCACTTGTGATATTTGTCTAGAAGTAAGTTCTAACCAGTACTTTTTTATTGCAGGCCATAAAGTATGAAACAGTTAATTTTGCATGAATTTACAGTTTACTTTTCCATGAATTTACAGTTTTTCTAAGCAGACAGTGAACAATTATTTAGTTTAAACAAAAGTTGTGCTCTAGCAGTACACAAGGCCAAAGCCAAGGATAATTATGAATAACATACTTGACATATGCGCACAAGTTTGCAATAATGGAACGATATATGCACACCATGCTTTCAGCACGTGATCTGTACATGTGTAACTATTAATTGGTCTACTAATATAAATAATCATTTATTGGCTTAGCAATGGGTGTGGGTTGAATGTCAATTTTTTTCTAGAGGGTGGTAATGGGCTATGCCATTGTCTTTATGTAAAATACTATAAATACTTGTGTTTATGTTTTGTTGTCAGTCCGCAGCGGACATTGTAACCGTTATTCTGCTGCTGATCCACGAATGTCCAAAATAAACTTAAGAAAATCAGAGGCCTCTGTGTTTTGGTATCATGGCTGGGTTTTGGAGTAGAATGTCGGGTTTGTGGCTATATGTTTTTCTCCAGCAAGGGTAATTTTCCCATTATAAAATTTGTGATGGTCTGGACTTGAAGGGGTTAAACTACATGGAATTTGTAGTCCTGCTACAGGGTCATGAAGTAATAAAACTGAATTGGAAGTTTGGGGAAAGGATTTTGGAAGATTGGTAACCGTAGTTACATTGTGTGCGGGAGGATAGTTTTAGTTAAGGATAGTGGTACATATACTGGCCTCTTTGATGTGTGTATCAGTCAACTAGATCTGTCCTGATAAGCACAGATTGTAAAACAGGATGGAAGGCTCATTATTCACCTTCTGGCATAGTCCAGTCCCATTTCTAATATGGGGATGGAGGATGTATCATGGGATAGACATCTCCCAGGTGGTGAGGGTGGGGGCTGAAGAGGATGGGTGGAACTGTGTGAAGAATGGATATATTGTGTGATTCAATAAAGAAAGCCAGTCTGATTTGGACACACGAATTAAAGGTGGTGTTGGAGTCTGAGTGGGACATTCTAGAACTGAAGGAATGTCTGCCTGTGTCTTTTTTCTGGGGCAAGTTATTTATTTCTGCTGTCCTGTGAAGGTGTTTTGACAGGTATGTTCTATTTTTTGCTTCTTGTGACTGCGATACTGATCCTATCTCCACCCTGCAAGTAACTTGTCCTGGTCACTACGAAAGGAAGGTTACTGAGACTCCTTAAAGTGCTGTTTATTCCTGATGGAGAGACCTTGACTGATACAAAAGCCAGATATCAGGGTGCTAGTGCTGAGATTTCCAAGAACCCAACGGTCCTTGCGGGTAGTTAAACTGTAGTCTATTGCAGGTGGCCCTGGGCACTAATAGCCCTACCTCTGGATCGTCACAATGTGCATTAGCCTGGCATGATGTCCATAAAGCTGGGATGATGAGATGATGTCCAGTAGTCTGGGTTTATAGGATGATGTCTATTAGTCTGGGATGATGTCTCTAAGGCTGGGATGATGAGATGATGTCCAGTAGGCTGGGATGAAGGGATGATGTCCATAAGGCTAGGATAATGAGATGATGCCCATTGTCTGGGATGATGTCCATAAGGCTGGAATGGTGAGATGATATCCAGTAGTCTGGACTAATAGATATTTACAGCCCCATTTATAATGTGCACTCTAAACACTAGTCACTTAACATTCCATGATGCTCTAAAATATATATATATATCTATGTATAGATATATAGAGGTAGTATGGTCTCTTTGTTAAACTTGTGAAGTTAGGTATTATTAATGAGCATGAGCTTGAGGCATCTCTGAGAGGCAGTGGAAGACAGATATGCCTGGTGTGCTACAGTCCTTAGGTGTGGTCTGACTCTCTATAACCTACACTGCTGAGATACTTCCTGATGGCATCATCCAAAATAGACCCGAAACATGCTTCTCTAGTGCATGTGAGTTCTTTCAGAGGTAGCGTCTGTTGAAAATAATTGAGCAGTAAATCAACTAGAACCGAGATTGTGCAATATCAAATTCCCCGCATTTACATTTTATATACTTGTTAGAGATTTACTGTTTGAGATGTTTTTGATTCTTCTAATGGCATCATCCAAAATGGACCCAACAAGCATTTCTCTAATGCATGTGAGTTCTTTCAGGTGTCTGTTGTAAATAATAGAGTGGTAAATCAACTAGAACCAAGATTGCACAACATCAAACTCCCTGCATTTACATTATATATGCTCATAAGAGATGTATTGCTCTGAGATTTTTGTGGGGATTCTTCTTGGATAAATTATTACAAGATCTTTTCTCTGTAGTGAAAAAGTATGACGCAATAAATTCTTAGAGTAATTTCATAATGTCAAGTACAAGATGCTATCTCAGATAAAATCTAACATATTGTCTAGTATTTATGTAGCATTTGAACTTAAAGGGCCACTTAATTCAGCACAATTTGGAGCACATCACAGTAAAGATCTCCTAAAAGCGTGTTGAAATACATTTTGAATATCGGAGACTGCCCACTGCCTGCTCCATATCTGAGGAAAGGGGGCTTGGTTCAGATTAATTATTGCAACTAATCAGGTTGAAGTGATGTGTCCCATTCAAGGCAATGCTAAGGTTTTTGTCACATTGCTTACATTTCAAGTTTGGAGAGAACATGCTCTATTTTTTCGCCCTAATTCAAGTTTCTGCTCGCTTGCCTCTGTAATTTGAGCTATCCAGACCAGTGCCTGGGGGGTTAGTGAGCTGATGCTCCATGCAGTGATCCATCAAACACAATATTAACCCTTACCATATCTATCTGTGCAGGCATGGAATACTGGACTCACCTAAACAGGAAAGCTATGAGTGAACTCAGTATATCCAGAGTCCGGGGGATGTTGTGCCTATCAATCACAACCTTGCCCTATAGAGCCTCACACTGTGACTGTAATTGATCAAGAGGGGTTTAAGTATGATAATATATATATATATATATATATATATATATATATATATATATATATATATATATATATATATATATATTATTAAAATGCAAGCATTTCCATCAGATATTACTGCATCATCATTATTATTGTTAGAATTATTATTATACAGTTCCAGCAGTCCACCAAATAGGGTCAGTACATGTGTGTGTCCATATAGAACATATTGTATCCATATTGTCCATATCAAGACAATCAATAAACACTCCTATTGTCTGATAGAGACAATTCAATGTGCTGTAAGTCTAAAAACAAAATGTGAAATGTAATACTTACAAGGTCAACTGCACTAATGTTATGTCATATATATATACTACACCCACACATAAATAGATAGATAAGGATGGATAGATAGATAATTATACACATAAATACAGTTGTGTTCAAAAGTTTGCATACCCTGTCAGAAATTGTGAAATTTGGGCATTTATTTTGACAATATGACTGATCATGCAAAAAATATTTTATTGAAGGATAGTGATCATATGAAGTCATTTACCGTCACATAGTTGTTTGGCTTCTTTTTAAATCATAATGATAACAGAAATCTCCGAAATGGCCCTGATTAAAAGTTTACATACCCTTGGATGTTTGGCCTTGTTAAAGACAAACAAAGTGACACACACAGGTTAAAATGACAATTTAGGTTAATTTCCAACACCTGTGGCTTTTTAAATTGCAGTTAGTGTCTGTGTATAAATAGTTAATAAGTTTGTTAGCTCTCACGTGGAGACACTGCACAGGGTAGATACTGAGCCATGGGGAGCAGAAAAGATCTGTCAAAAGAACTGAGTAACAAGGTAATGGGACTTCATAAAGATCAAAAAGAATATAAAGAGATATCCAAAGCCTTGCAAATGCCGGTCAGTACTGTTGAATCACTTATTAAGAAGTGGAAAATTGGTGGATCTCTTGATAACAAGCTAAAGTCAAGTACACCAAGAAAGGTTTCAGCCACAACTGCCAGAAGTATTGTTCAGAATACAAATAAAACCCCACAGGTAACCTCAGGAGAAATACAGGCTGCTCTGGAAAAAGACAGGGTGGTTGTTTCAAGGAGCACAATACGACGATACTTGAACAAAAATGAGCTGCATGGTTGAGCTGCCAGAAAGAAGCCTTTACTGTGCCAATGCCACAAAAAAGCCTGGTTACAACATGCCCAACAACACCTTGACACACCTCACAGCTTCTGACACACTGTAATTTGGAGTGACACAACCAATATAAAGCTTTATGGTCACAACCATAAGCACTATGTTTGGAGAGGGGTCAACAAGGCTTATAGGGAAAAGAATACCATCCCCACTGTGAAGCATGGTGGTGGCTCACTGGTGTTTTGGGGGGTGGTTGGGTGACCTCTAAAGTCACGGGGAATCTTGTGAAAATTGAAGGCAAGATGAATGGAACATGTTATCAGAAAATACTGACAAGACAATTTGCATTCTTCTGCACAAAGGCTGCGCATGGGACGCTCTTGGACTTTTCAGCATGACAATGACTCTAAGCACAAGGCCAAGTTGACCCTCCAGTGGTTACAGCAGAAAAAGGTGAAGATTGTGGAGTGGCCATCACAGTCTCCTGACCTTGATATCATCAAGCCACTCTGGGGAGATCTCAAACGTGAGGTTAATGCAAATGGACAGCTATACCACCTGCAAGAATTAGGGGCCTCATAGACAACTATTATAAAAGACTCCATGCTGTCATTGATGCAAAAAAGGGCAATACATAGTATGAAGAACTAAGGGAATGTCAACTTTCAAACAGGGTCATTTCATTTTTTTCTTTGTTGCCATGTTTTGTTTTATGATTGTGCCATTTTGGTATAACCACCAGTTAAATATGAATACCAGAAGAAATAAAATAAATCTGTTTTGCCTGCTCACTCATGTTTTCTTTAAAAGTGGTACATACATTACCAGTTCACCACAGGTATGCAAACTTTTGAGCACAACTGTAGGTAGATATAGATAGATAGTGATAGTTATACACACAATCGTGTATGTGTGTGTAATATATATATATATATATATATATATATATATATATATATATATGTGTGTGTATCCATGTACTAAATCCTAATATCTGTAAATAACAATTCCAGACACCATTTGCACTATAGAGCCACACACTGTATTATATTATTAATAAATACTAATGGCGCACTGTTCGTGTTCACCACAATAAAGTTTTGAAGAAAAAAAACGCGTTAACATTTTCCCGCCTTTTCAAAGACTGATCACCAGTTTCGTGCAGCCAATGACGGGAGACGTTTATTACCTGACGTGATTACATCACAGCGCGCGCAGCCGTACTGCGGGTCAATGAGTCTTAGGGGAAAGGAGGGCAAACGCAGCGAGCTGCGGGCGGGTTTGCTACCAGAGACACAGTGTGCGGGGTCGCGCACAGCGGGCACGGAATTGTTTGCCAACCGTGGGCTGGGCTTAGGTTGTGACGTTAGTTCCGGAGTGAGGAGGAGGAAGCTGGTGAGGACATGAAGCAGAGGGATTGGGATATAGATTTATATAAATGTATCATACGCAGAGATATGTATGTATGCAAAATAGGTGTGTGTACATATATATATATCTGTAAAACGAATGAGTCAGCCATATGTAGCTGTGTGTAGAGATATGTAGATATATATATCACACACACACACCTCTGACTCATTTGTCATATATATATATATATTTAGGGGTAAGGCAAGAGAGATCTGCTTTATAGAAATAGTAGTAAATACACTGGAAGGCTCCTCCATATAAGTGATAGGGTTACATACACATGAAATAGTTTTGAGTCTCAAAGGCGAGTGCAACAAATATGTACACGAGTATTTGATAATGCAAATCCAGTTGGTTTAATCAAATATGATTTTGTTAAATGTGACTGCAAAATGAATAATTGACCATATATAAATTGCCATAAAACAGAAGGGGCACCCACATGTTCCTACCTCCCAACATATTGAATCGATGTAGAAAGGTACCCACTTAGGGGTTCTCTGGTGGCAGGTAGGACTGAGTGTATACTCCTTGAGTAAAACTAGCTTGATAAACTGGGATGATGTTTTACTCCGGTGCACTTTTTTTTTCTTTCTATTCTGTAAGTTTGGACTGTGGATACCCATATCTGTGAGACCCTCCATGATATACTTTATAGTGTATAAAACATTCTCTATTCCCTCCCTCCCCAGTTGGGTGTCGGATGAAGACTGGATCCAGGATGTGGCATGAAGCTCGTAAACACGAGCGGAAGCTACGGGGGATGATGGTTGATTATAAGAAACGTGCAGAACGCCGGAGGGAGTACTACGAGAAGATCGTAAGTGGCTACATTCTGTGCCCCCATACAGTTTACCCGCTACATAGAACCCGGAACAAAACTTCCCGTTGTTTGTGGGGCCTTATTTGCAGCTTTTGACTCAATTGTGAAGAAGAACATTTCTCCTGCAGATGGGACCACTGATGGTACTCCTCCAGATAGAACTCTCTGAGTGTACATTAGTGCCTCCTCCATAGTGCCTCTTTTTCATGTTCTCCAAAGACCATATATTATTACTCTTGCAGATAGGGTCTTATTAGGAGTGTACAATAGTGCCTCTTCATGTTCTCCATATACAATACATTAATTCCTCCTGCAGATAGGGCCTCATACAGAGTTTACATAAGGGCTTCCTTCCCATGGTGCCTCATGTTCTCCATAGATATTACATCAATTTCACCTCTACTGATGGTATTCCTCCAGATAGATCTTTCTAAAGAGTCTTTAGTGCCTCCTTTTCAGTTTCTCCATAGACAATGCATTAATTACTGCTGTCTATGGGGCCACTGATCGTCAACCTCCAGATAGGATCTTCTAACGAGTGTACATTAGTGCCTCCTCCCCACGTTGCTCATATTATCGATCTTCATAGACCGCACATTCATTTTTCCTGCAGATGGGACCACTATTAAGGCCTTCTAAAGAGTGTACATCAGTGTTTTCCCCTTATTTTATAACAGTCAGCTCGCAGAATTATTTTTTTTAACCATGTTTCTTCCCTTTTACAGAAAAAGGATCCAGCTCAGTTCCTTCAAGTTCATGGACGATCGTGTAAGATCCATCTGGATTCTGCTGTGGCTCTTGCTGCAGAGAGTCCTGTTAACATGTAAGTGAACCTCTTCTTCTATTGATGTACATTTTTATTTAATTGTGTAGTACTTCTCCTTCTTAGTCAACAGGGAAACCTAATGAAATATCACAGGATAATATGACTTCCAATTCCTTGTAGGATGCCGTGGCAAGGAGACACGAGCAATATGATCGATCGATTCGATGTCCGAGCTCACCTTGATTATATTCCTGAGTACAGACCTCCGCTGCTCACCACCATGTAAGTATTCTTATTAAAATCCAGAGTAACGGGCTGAGTAAAAAATCGCATCCAGCAAAATATTCTACGTTGATGTTGAAAGATGCCAGTTAGTCAATGCTTCTGCTTAGTTGGATGGTATGAGGTCCAGTGTCATTGGTCAAGCTCCTGCAGAAGTTATTGCTAAGTCCTGATCGTGAATTGAACTGGGAACATGTCAGTTTGTCAGTATTTATATTCAGGTGGGTGGTATGCGGCCCAGTGACATTCCCTGAGCCCCTGCAGAACTAACAATTGTTCATATTCTCATTGCAGTCTATTACAAGGTGTGCAATAAACTTCTCATTTTGTCCAATTATCTAATAGTTTTCTTTCTTTTTTTATATATATATTTCCGACTAATTTATTTCCTTGTGTCTTCTCCCCAGTTCATCAGAGCAAGAATCTGATGATAGAAAGTGTAATTATGAGCGTTACCGAGGACTGGTCCAGAACGACTTTGCTGGAAGTAAGTAGCCTTATGGAACTATTTTCAGATTTGGATAATTTGACCTGGGACACCAGAAATGGAATGGAGAAATTCTATCTATAATGTGGTTTAATACACTGACTCTCCCTTCTTCCTCAGTTTCTGAAGAGCAGTGTCTTTACCAGATCTACATTGATGAGCTGTATGGAGGCCTCCAGAAACCAGGAGAAGATGAGAAGAAAAAGTAAGTGAATTTATATTTAGTAGTTCGGGTGTGCCAGACTCTCCATGACACTCTGGCACATCTATTATGTCTCTGGTCGTGCTTATCCATAACGTTATCTTAGCAAAGATGCTGGAGTGGGTTGGCCATTTCTTAGGTGGACCATAATTTGTCTGACGTCTTTGCTATGACCGGCCCATCTTGGGTGACCCTACATGGTATAGCTCACAGCTTCAATGAGTTGCACGAGCCCCTTCACCGCGACAAGATAGTGATCGAGAACGAGATATATCTTTTGGATTTCACCTTAATATTTGGGTCTCCTCTCCCCAGACTCTCTGAGAAGAAGGCCTCCATCGGTTACACTTACGAGGACAGCACAGTGGCTGATCTTGGAGATTCTCCAGAAAAAGATGACGATGAAGATTCTGATGATGAGAGCAAATCTGATGAGGATGAGGTTATTCCAGATATTGGTAGGTCTTCGGGGCACTGTTATTTAAAGGGACTTTAGTGCCAATTGTGAGGACCTCATTATGGTGAATTCATATTGGGTTTTCTAGTATAGGGCTTTATTATTCCACAACTTCTGATCTACAATATACTCCATGCTACTATCAAGGGTTCCATCACCACAGAGGAAATAGTCATTTGTTTTGCGTTCATACCAGTCCAGTAATTCATTGCTCCATGATGGTGGTGTGTTTTGAGTCTCTAAAGAGTGTTTTCTGCCCTATGTATAGATGTTGAGGTGGATGTGGATGAAATCACAGAGGATCAAGTGGCTGATCTGAACAAACAGGCGACCACCTATGGTATGGCTGATGGAGACTTTGTGAGGTGAGAGCTCCTGATCACTGAAGTGGGTGTTAGGGTTGAGTGGTCTGTTAACCAGACTAGACCATCATAAGTCAAGATACCTTCTTCTGAGCGTTGACCTATGAGTAATATTGGGTGGTAGTGTCAATTGTTACTTTAGAAAAAAAAAAAATATATATATTTTTTTTTCCAGAATGCTCCGCAAAGATAAAGAAGAGTCTGAAGCAATCAAGCATGCCAAGGCTTTGGAGGAAGAGAAGGCCATGTACTCTGTAAGGATTTTAACTACAATACAAAATGGCCACCTTGAGCAATAAACCTCCATAATTACACTGTTGTGATTGCCCTGATTCCAAAGAGAGACTATTTCTATTAAGATATGTTTTTTTTTTACTTAGGGACGTCGTTCCCGCCGCCAGCGAAGGGAGTTCAGAGAGAAGCGCCTTAAAGGGAGAAAAATTAGCCCGCCTAGGTAAGAATATAACTATATCCTACAGTACACTAGTGTGCGTTTAATCTACTATATTTAGTATAACACGGTATCAATATATAACCAAGTATAAATTAATTTTTCAACAGCTATGCCAGGCGAGACAGCCCCACATATGACCCTTATAGGAGGTAAGCATTTTCTTTGTAAACGTCTCCATTTATTAAAGGTGTGTGTGTGTGTGTCTGGTTTTTAATTTTATTCTTTACGTATACTCCTAGATGTATTTAGTGTATTTTCTTTTTGAATAATTTGGATCAACTATATTTCAAATATGTGTGAAATATAGATAGATATATATATCCCACCCTATACAAACTATACTGTATGTAATAGGTGTCTGACATAGTCAAGTAGTCGTGGCCATAACATGATTTCTCTGTAAACGAGCTATGAACCTTGTTCCTTTTCAGATCTCAGTCAGATTCATCATCCATCTCACGATCTCGCACTCCCAGCCCTGGAAAAGAGGAGGCCATCAAATTCATCACCAGCTTTGGAGGCAGTGATGATGAGTCTGCTCCAGGTCCTGCTGCCCAGTCTCCTTCAGCCTCTACTGGCAAACGAGCCCCCCACCCTCAGGCCTCCGGGACATCCGCAGGTCGTAAAGAGGCCTCCCGGTCGGTAATTTTCGATTCTACTCAGCCGTATGTCGGTGGGTCGTCCTTAACAGGGGAGGGCGGGAGACCCAGAATCTTCTGCCTTAGAATTGCCGGAGCGCCCCAATCGGTAATTGGGAGGGGGCGGCAACACTGTATTTTTAATATGGCCTAGCCGCTTCCAGTTTCTTGATTATGATGTATAATCTAGGTTTATACCTGTTTTGTACCCAATTCTGGGGGGCAGAGTCTTTCAGAAAATCACCCAACATCGATAATTGGGAATTATCGAAGTTGCTCAAATTAAATTTGATATTTTAGTACTCGTAGTGTGTGGTTTTAGAAGTTTCGCCTCCAGTATAGCCGCTCATTCATAGTAATGTGGGTTTCTGTCTAGCGCATCCCCACCCTGTGTTCAGTTCTGGAGTTTACCTCTCCATAAAGACACACATTCCAGGTGAATGGTGTTTTTATTTTATTTTTTCTCACCGGGCAATTCCAATGAGATCTTCTATTTTCATTTTGAGGTCATAGTCATATCTATGATGAAGGTGATTCTATTCGTGAGTTCTGTCCGTTTTTTTTTTTTTTTTTACACTAGCCTTGTTCAAGTATATACTTTTTCTGAGGTTAGCGGAGTAATTAATCAACTTGTACTTCTTGTATCAGGATTATTGGTGTCAAGTGATTTTGGTTATGGCCCTATCATGTATGTGTACCTAATCATGTAACCCATACAACATCGATCTTCTGATATATTGTTTTCTTTCTCTCTCTTGTCGTCTTTAGAAGGAGGTCTACTTCCTCTTCCTCTTCCACCTCCTCCTCAACTTCATCAAGTTCCAGAAGTTCCTCTGGATCCCGATCCAGCTCCAGATCCCGTAGAGGTAGTTTCCGTCGCAGATCTGACTCTCGTTCAAGGAGATACTCTCGCAGTCCAGCAAGGAGACACTCTGGAGGCGGCGGAAGGGACGGCAGGAGATACTCTAGGTCAATGTCATCAGATCGGGATCGATATTATGGAGGAAGACGCCGATCGCGGTGAGTGATGTGTTATTAACAAATCGACACTGGGTGACAGATTTCTGGGTTTTTGTAGATCGAGATAACAGACTTATTTTTTTTTTCTTTTTTAAATATATAGAAGCCGTTCACGGTCAGCCGACCGCTATGGGCGCCGTGCAAGGAGTGGTGGGTGCCACCAGAGCAGCAGCCGGAGCAGTGCATCCAGGAGCCCGTCCCCGGGGCGAGACAGAGGGGCAAGGCGGCCAGTATCCCCAGCACTGGGGGAGAGATTGAAAAGGTGAGTTTTTTATTTTTTATTTATTTTGTGTGTGTGTTGTAAAAAAGGTTCAGGCACAGCTTTGACCATCTAATCTCCATCTTTGTTTCTCCAACCCAGGCCTGAGCTTGCAGTTTGCAGAGACAGCGGATCAACCAAAGTCAGTAAGAATTTTACAGGCTTGTTAACTCATGCAGGATGCGGTCTAGTGATTAGGGTGGTGGAACCCTGTGTGTGTATAGATATGCAATAATATTACACAGAGCAGTGTGTGTATTGTATGTGTAAAAGGTAGTAGTGTATGAAGATATGCGCCATTGTTAGAGTGCAGCATAATCATTATTAGTGCATTGGTATTCTGAATGTTGTATATAAAATATACAGTGTAATCATTAAGCATTACTTCATATATACAGTTCATCATGTTGATATACGCAATACGATTTATATAGAGCAGTGTTGGATTAATCTTAATTGTGGTTAATAACGATTTGTTGAGATTATCTACATTTATTGCACAAGACTTTGTTTCATTAACAATAATTTGAACCCATCCTACAGACTGTCTGGAACCTTCTTTCCTGCTCTCTATCGGTGGTCAACCCCTTTCTCACAGCAAAATTCTTTTTTTTTTTTTTTTTCTTTCCTTTGCAGACCAAGTTGACGCCACAAGAGAAACTGAAATTGCGCATGCAGAAAGCGTTAAACAAGCAGTGTAAGGATTATACAGATATTCCTCATCCCTGGCCTTAAGTGTCTAGAATTTAGTGGGACGGACGTTAAAATAGAATGCCATGTTTTTAAAAACCTGAAATCTGTAGGTTGTGGTGTCTAGTGGGATTTGTTTGTACGTTGGATTAGTTAATGGTATCTGGGACTTTGAGATGTAAACATTTTGTTGTCTCCATATTGGTATCTTATTTAATTCTAGAAGATGACTCTCAGAATTTTAGAGCTTCCAGAATTCGTTGGTTGAATTTTAGTGGTTGGAAGTTTGGTCTTTTTGAATTTTTTTTCTTCTTTTCCTCCACAGATAAGGCAGATAAGAAAGCAGCTCAAGAAAAGATTATCCAGCAGGAACATGAGCGACAGGTGATTAAATGTCTTAATACTTCTTCCCTTCATGTCTTGTGACATAATGGACATCCATTCATCTCCTCTTTACTGTGTGACCACAAGGGGTCCTGATATTCTTGCCTCCTCAGAGTTGAGGAAACTTTGGAGTATGATTTCTCTTGACACAATTTGTTCTTTACTTAGGAAAGAGAAGATGAACTTCGAGCCATGGCAAGAAAAATTCGGATGAAGTAAGTATGACTTGAAATATCCATTTCAGATGAAGGGTACGTGTAACTACGTCTTTAAGGCACATAGTGGCTTCCTGTGGATATTTTGTTTCTTAATCCATGAACTTTTGGGGGAAGTAGTCAATCCCATTGGTGTAAAGTCTTCAACAGTATCAAGAGCTGGTCATCTTGATTGGGAAGAGTCAAATATTGTACTTAGAATGACATGAGATTATTATCTCTGGTAACCTGGTCTGTATACCAGATCGCTGCTAAAATTGGTAGAGATTAACTTTACAAAAGTGTTTTGTTTGAGTTTATCAAGTTTGGAGGATGCCACATTTGAAGTGAAACCTTGTGAATTTCATGGAAAGAGCTGGTTAATGATGGGATTATTGATGTGATGTACATTTATTTTTTGTTTAATTTAAAACTGGAGTTTGAAAGTGTATCATTACTACACATATTTACAGTTTCCAGATTGTGCTCTAATAAGGACATTGTGTAGATTAGGGTAATAAGCTCCCTCTGACTTTTTTGATACTAACCCATATTCTAATAGACTACCCACTGAGTTTGAGTGATTTATTGAGTGACCACTTTAGAGAATACTCTAACTATATATATTGTGGCTCTGTCAGGGAACGAGAACGTCGAGAGAAGGAACGGGATGAGTGGGAGAGACACTACACCCGCAGCCGCTCCCCTTCTCCCAGACACAGTGAGTGTGGAGATTGATGTAATCAATTGATACTTGCAGGTGTAAAATTCGTTTATTGTATAGTCTAAAATATGAAGTATTCTACATTGCTCTTTATTAGTGATTGTTCCTAATACATTTTCATTGACCCTTTGTTCTTTATAGGCCGGGAGTACAGCTCTTCAAGAAGGTAAGACCAGCAATGTTTAAATTCTTGATTTACGTCTCCTTTGTTAACATTGGTGTAGAATAATATCCAGTATGGTTAGAGCAAATTTCTTATATCTGTGTTGATTGGTTACTTGTTATTAACAAATGGGTTTCTTGTTAGCAGGAGGTCCCGCTCACGCTCGAGAAGTCCACATCATCGCCATTGATGACCCTTGCTCTCCACCATTTTGTTCTTGTTTTATACAAGTGGTTATGGATACAAGGGAGACTCAGTCCCAATGGTACATATAGGGAGAAACTTTCAAGTGATTAACAGAATTTGGTAGAGTTGATCTGATGGAGAAGACGGATTTACTACCTACTTCCACTGCGATAGCAAATAGCTGCTTGTTGCCAAGGCTTCCTTTACTATGCTTGTTCACTATCTGTGAGGTCACAGTGGCCAGTTTGCTTGAGATGGTATGAAAGTGCCTCCGATGTGAACTCTTAATAGGCAGCAAGCATTTTAATGTTTAGATCTCCCTGGATTGTGGAATTCTGGTTTGCAGAACAAAATAGTTGCCTTTCCAAGTGTTCCTCTTCAAGTTGTTGACTTGCCAGTCATAAAATGGCGGATATAAAACTTTTTTTTTTTTTTTTTTCACTCTCTTGAGCAGCAGAGTCATTGTAACTAGTATGAATTGTGTGGCTGGCGTACAAAATGATAGTGTCAGAAGTGACTTAAAATATCTGACTTTCCATCCATCTTCCTCTTAAATTTTTTTTTGTTGGTTAGTTACTTTTTTTTTTTTTTTTTTCTCCAAAAGGTCTGATGGGAATTATCCCTCACTCCTTACCCATTTATATATCTTGTATAGAAGGGTGTGTCCACATCACACATTTCAGTGATTGTTTGTTTCATCCATGTAAATAAAGATGGTTTCATTTTGAAATTATACGGTCTAGTTTTCCTTTTTTATTTATTTTTTAACTCCACATCTCAACCTCCTGAAAATCATTTACACAAAACATGGAATGTGATTACCCCACCTTAATTACCCAGAGATTAAGAAATCCAGAGAAGACCTACACAAATACCTCTAAAAAATTGAAATTTTGCTGGATACATTTTAATCCAGTGTCATTCATGTAAAAAGGGGACATTGAAATGGGATTAGTTAAGTCACTACTTAAGCCGTCCCCTACATTAATGCTCTTACATTATTTCTGATATGATGTAGTGTTGTGGTGTGACCACTTGTTGGGAGTGTTAAAGGCTAGAAATAATTTACTTGCTTTTGAGGTTCTCTAGCTGTCACGACTTAGACTGAGAGATAGATTGGCGCCATGCCCTTTGGAAATCCTAGCCCAAGTGGGGTAGTTTAGAGTACCAAAAGATGTTAAGTTATGTATATGTATGTAAAAAGGCCATTGTTATGGAAAAAATGGTATAAAAATATGAACCTAAAAATTGTTCATGTTCTCTTTGGGACACATACATGGTGTGTTTATTTTTAGAGGGAAGGCTTTTATTCTTTTTTTTTTTTTTATATTTTACAAAAAATTGCTTAACTTGTCTGAGAATCTGAAACTTGTCCATTTTTATTCTTGGTAGCTGTCCTGTGTGAGGGGATACCGAACAAAGTCAACCTGCTGGTAGGATCGGTCTAGTGCCTTTTCCAAGTCCAATGAAGGGTGGGTTGTGGCACTGACAGTTTGTAAAGTCCTGCTCTGATGACTTGAAATGACACCACACATGGAGTCGTAGGAGTTTATCAACAGCCAGTCTACACAACGTCCAGGGCTTATCATATCTGTTAAGTTCACTTTCAAGCTATATTGAGTAATATATGTATAGCCATGCAGATATATGGCCACTATAACCAATGCAGTCTTAAAATCTAAAATTGACTTCTGCGGGGAGGGTTTGCTGCTAATTTGGTTCAGGGACTTGTGAAGGAGATATACAGGCAGTGCTGGAGACAGAAACCACACTAGTCATGTTAAGATGCAATTGTTGGATAATTAAGTAATATGAATTTTGATTTTTTTTTTTCTTTTATTGGAAGTCCCAGATTATAGAAAGAGACAGCTGCCTTTATTTCCATATCTGATTATTTATATATATATATATAATTAGTATGACCATGTAGCAGCCTACATAAGTACTCAAACCAAATACGTGTATTCTGTTGTCAGAAAGAGGTGTAAAAAAGCACTCCTTGTTGGCCAAATCATAAAGAGAATGAACTCTTGCATCAAATAGCTGGACTGTACCCTAAAGCACTTATATAGTTGGTCAAGAAGATAGGTAGCACCCGAGACCGGGCCTAATGTGAAATATAGTTCCTTGATACAGTATAAAAAGGAGCAGCCTTATCAGAGGAATACTATCCAGATAAGTTGAATTGGGCCAGTAAGCATCTAGAGACCAATATTCAACAGATGACCAGCATCTCTACAGTGTAGGGCCACAAGGTTCCAAACAAAAAGATGGACACAGAATGGAGATTGTGTTGGAAGAACACACACAGCAGAGTAGTGTAGAATATGCAGGACAAGTAGAGACCAAAATGCTCACCCAGAGCAAGCCACACACAGGCCCGGATCTCTCATAAGGCGAGTTAGTCATCTGCCTAAGGGTGGGACTATGCGAGGGGTGCCTACTAAAGTAAAAAAAAAAAAAAAGGGGGATGAGTGCAGATACAGGACAGTGTGAGCATGCAGGGAATCATAGGTAGTACAGAGCTGGTGTTACATGTAAGCAATTCATCTTTAATTTAAACATGTTACACTGTTAAAGTGCGAGTGGAGCACTGAAATAGGCAGAAATTATGGGACAGCCAGACAGAGGCAGTTATGATGGAGGTGACCATATTGGGAGAAGAGGAAACTCAGCAGATGGAGGCCAAGGGGAAATAAAATGAACATGGAGAGGTTAGGAGGGCAGTGGGAACAGCAAAAAGAGGGAAGGAGAGCTGGGGTAAAAAGGGAGAGACAAGGTGGTCCGCAAAGAGATCGAGAACACCTATAGCCAACAATGCAAAGCAGGAGGGGAGCAAAACTAACAGGAGAGGAGGAATATAAGGTGAAATGAGTACTTCAATACTTCAGACCTCTTTCTTCCACATGAGAAATGACAGCAGTGTGTGCATGCATGCACCATGTGAATGACAGCAGTGGGGAGTGAAAGTGGTTTGTGCATGCACACAAAACAGTAGCATGGGCACACTGATACCACCCTTGTGTATACCAAAGAAAATAACTTATTTAGCTCATCTACCTTTTCCTGGTGACTAATTGTTAGCCTGTGTCACATTGTAATGTTCCTATAGCTTTCTTCCTGACCCTTCTTCCCATTAATATATTTAAAATATATTTTAGGATTAGTCTTACTCTCCTTTGCAACTAACTTGTAATTTTCCATTTTTAGCCAGTCTAATGGCCCTTTTGCAAGCCTTGTTGATTTCCTTGTACTCCCATACAGCAGTCTCTGTCTCATCTTGTTTGTATAATTTAAATGCCTGTTTTTTACTACGTATTTTTGTCTTTAAATCATTGTTAAGCCACATGGGATGTGATTTACTCCTTTTTACTTTTATCTTCATATGGTATATGATAAGTATACATATTTAATAAGGATTTGAACATTGTCCATTTAATTTCAGTATTTTTACGTGTCAATTCTTTGTCCTAGTCTATACTTTGTATTTCTGCCCTTAGTTTTAAAAAGGGCAGGTTTTATTGGTCTGAGATTTTGTTGGCCCCTTAGTTATGTTTTTTTTTTTTTTAACTCAATCACAAATGAGACTGTGTTGTGATCACTGTTTCCCAAAGGTTGCCCTATTTCAACATTTCATACCATGTAAATATTTGTGATGATTAAATCCAAGCCTCATTTCTAGTAGGTTCTGGTATAACCTGTGCCAGATAAGGATCTCTGAATGTACTCAAGAACCTGCTCCCTTTAGCTGAACTGCTGGTCCTATTCATCCAGTTTTTCAGGGTAGTTAAAATCTCCCATTAATAAAACTTGACCATGCTTAACTGCATTTCCAATCTGTAACAATAATTGCATTTCCTCTCATTCAAATGATTATACTAACCGTCTCTTCCTCCATGACTAGTTAATTCATCCCTTTTTCCCCTCCACATTTTTCTACCCTATTACTTCTATGTATTCCCCCCCCCCCCCCCCACCTACTAGTTTAAAATCTCTACCATCCTAACACACCAGCTCCCAAACCTCTCCTTAATGCACCACTCTTTTAGCCATGCATTAACCTCCCTGAGCTCCTTCTGTCTCCCTGGACTAGCACGTGCCAGTGGTAGTATCTCAGAAAATACTACCTTGGAGGTCGTGGCCTTCAGCTTATTACCTAGTTCTATAAAATTATTCTTTAGGACTCTCCATCTTCCATTAACTTTGTTATTAGTACCAATATGATCATTTCCAGACCCTCCCAATAAGTTATCTACCCAATCTACAACATGCCGAACCCGAGGTCCTGGGAGACCGCAAACTGTTCGGTTGCTGGAATCTGGATGACAAATCACCATATCTACATTCCTAATAATAGAGTCCCTACCCTCCCACTCCTCCAGTAGAATTGTTCTCCCGTCTGTTAGAGCTGTTCCCTCTATCTGGCATTACCATTCCTGAATGGACATCCCCAACAGTTTCACTCAAGCTGGCAAATCTGTTCATGTTTACCAACTCAGAATCGACTTGCCTCCTCCTCCTGATCCCCCTGCTTCCCCTTGTAACTGTAACCCAGTTACCTCCATGGACCACCTCAATAGCCCCAGCTCCACCCTCCATGCTAGGCCCAGCTAAACTGTGCACCAACTCCCTTTACAGTGGAGCAATATCACTAAGTGCTGCAATGCTCCCCTCCACCTCTCCAATTTGTGCTTCAAGAGAGGCAATATGCTCACACCTGACTGAGGTATGGGCTCTTGATCTGCTAATTCAGCAGTGCATATATGTGGCAGGATGTACACTGAGTGAGGTTGTCACTGGATTGACTCATAATTACCAATTACAGAAAATTAAAAAACATACATTTGTTTGAAACTAGAAAAATCTTTTTTTCTTCCCTCCCTTCTTTCCACTTGCACTACAATTAATCTGTTTTCTTTAAACTTCCTCCTTTTATTTAAACTCCCACACTTCTACTAGAACTGCACTTTTATTAGAACTGTTCACAAGCTCGCGCCTTCCCCTGCTTAAATCAGGTTCCTACTACTTAATTTAACTGCACAAAAATCACTGCACAAGTACCCAAACAAACTTTACTGTTCAGATGTAATCACAGAACAGATGAAAAAATGTAGGAAAGCATCAGTAATAAAGTATTATTAAACCAGCAGGTTTGAAGACAGCTTTGCAAGGCTTGCGGTTGCGACCTCGCAACTGCGTTACCAACATCGCAAACATCCCCAACACTGACAATTATATATGTGACTAGGATTATTACAGAAATGTTTTCCTGATGGCCACTAGGTGGTGGTGCATTACCATCCAAATAATGAGGTTTGTAAAGTATTAATTATTATACGCTTGTTGTTTAATCTGTTGATGGCCTTTACTGGAAGGGCACCGAACCACAGTATGAGTGCCCTTTAACAACCTGAGATGCCAAAGCAAATAGTATATACAAGTCTCTGAGATTCCCAGTTACCCAGCGTCCTTGTTATACACAATCGTTACCCAACCTTCACATGGGTGCACCTTCACACAATCAGCTTTGAGAATTCCAATACTGGTCAGTATAGATGGACAGCCAACAGTAGCCCAATGATGGTCAGAAGATGGCATCAAAATCCTACCACACACAGGTGGCAAATCAGTGGGGATTTGCAGAGAGAGAGAGAGGCAAGAAAGCGAGATATGGAGAGAGAGAGACAGAAAGACATTGAGGGTAGAGACAGATATACTGAAAGTGAGTCAGAGGAGAGACAGAGATAGATAAAAGTAGAGATGGGAGTGAGATACACAGGTAGGGATGTACAAAGAGAGATGTGAAGATATTGAGATATTGTGTGAGAGACAGAAAGAAAGACATGCAGATAAATATAAAGAGTGAGACGGGTAAAAATATGAGAATGTGGCAAACAGGCAGAGAGACAGGTAGGGATATACAGTGCCTTGCAAAAGTATTCACCCCCTTTACTTTTTACCTATTCTGTTACATTACAGCCTTAAGTTCTGAATTTTATGTGATGGATCAGAACACAATAGTCTAAGTTGGTGAAGTGAAATGAGAAAAATATATACCGTATTTATGGGCATATAACACGCACCGGCGTATAACACGCACCTCATTTTAAGAAGGGAATTTCAGGAAGAAAAAAAATTCAAATAAAGAACTCCTCCACCCCCCCATCCTCATCCTTCTTCCTCAACCTCCCTCCTCATCCTCAACCCCCCTATCCTCAACCTCCCTCCTCAAACCCTTTCCTCAACCCCCCATCCTCAACCCCCCTCCTCAACCCCCCCATCCTCATCCTCCCTCCTCAACCCCTCATCCTCCCTCCTCAACCCCCCTATCCTCAACCACCTCCTCAATCCCCCTCCTCAACCTCCCTCCTCATTCTAACCCCCCTCCTCCTCAACCTGAGGAGGAGGGGGGTTTAGATTGAGGAGGGGGGGGGGGTTAGAATTGGGAGGGGGTTTGGAGGGAGGATGAGGAGGGGGGAGGGAATATCGGCGTATAACATGCACCTATCATTTGCCACCTATTTTCAGGGAGAAAAAGTGCTTGTTATACGCCAATAAATACGGTACATAAAACTATTTTTTAGAAACAGAAAATTGGCATGAGCGTATGTATTCACCCCCTTGTTATGAAGCCCATAAAAAGGTGCAACCAATTGCATTCAGAAGTCACATAATTAGTGAAATGATGTCCACCTGTGTGCAATCTAAGTGTCACATGATCTGTCATTACATATACACACCTAAGCAAGAGGCACCACTAACCAAACACTGCCATGAAGACCAAGGAACTCTCCAAACAAGTACGGGACAATGTTGTTGAGAAGTACAAATCAGGGTTAGGTTATAAAGAAATATCCAAATCTTTGATGATCCCCATGAGCACCATCAAATCTATCATAACCAAATGGAACGAACATGGCACAACAACAAACCTGCCAAGTGACTGCCGCCCACCAAAACTCACGGACTGGGCAAGGAGGGCATTAATCAGAGAGGCAGCACAGAGACCTAAGGTAATCCTGGAGGAGCTGCAGAGTTCCACAGCAGAGATTGGAGTATCTGTACATAGGACGACAATAAGCTGTATGCTCCATAGAGTTGGGCTTTATGGCAGAGTGGCCAGAAAAAAGTCATTACTTTCAGCAAAAAACAAAATGGCACATTTTGAGTTTGTGAAAAGACATGTGGGAGACAACCAAAATGTATGGAGGAAGGTGCTCTGGTGTGATGAGACTACAATTGACACAATAGCATTCACAGACACAGGCTGGGCACTTTGGGCTCTTACAGACACCGGGTGGGCACATTGGGCTCTTACAGACACAGGCTGGACACATTAGATCTTACAGACATAGGCTGGGAACATTGGGCTCTTACAGACACAGGCTCGGCACATTGGTACTTAAAGATACAGGCTGGGCACATTATCTGGTACAGGCACAGGTTGAGCACATTTCTCCCTCCACTTATGTCCACTCTTCCCTGTCTCTCGCCTTTGCCCGCAGCTTCTTCCACTGTTGGCTCCTCCTCCCCCAGGTCAAAGGACTCATAGGAGAGGGGGAGAGCAGGAATCTCATGGGGAAAAAGATTGCAGGGGGCCTGGGGGAAGGAGGGCAACTGGCAGTGGGTGGCAGTTGACAGCATTTTTGCATCCCCCAAAGAACTAACGCACGAGTAGGAGCGCCCCTTCTCCCTCCCCTTGCAACACCACTTCATATAGGGTAGAGATAGATACACAGAGAGTGAGACAGAGAGAGTGATAAAGGTAGAGATGGGAGTGAGATATACAGGCAGGTAGGGATATATAGTGAGAGAGGTGGAGACAATGAGATATGGAGAAAGAGAGAGACAGGAAGCCATAGAGGGTTGAGATAGATACACAGAGAGTGAGAAAGAGAGAGGCAGAGAGATAAAGTTAGGAATGGAAGTAAGACAGACAGGTAGGGACATAAAAGAGAGAGAAGTGGAGAGAGAGACAGGAAGTCATAGAGGGTAGATACAGATACACAGAGAGTGAGATAGAGACAGAGATATAAAGGCAGAGAGACAGGTAGGGATATAAAGAGAGAAATGAAGGCAATGAGTTGTGGAGAGAGAGACAGAAATAGAGAGAGGGTAGACATATGCACAGAGAGGGAAAGAGAGACAGATAAAGGTGGAGATGGGAGTGAGATACACAGACAGAGAGACAGGTAGGTAAATAAAGAGAGGTGGAGACAGTGAGATGTGGAGAGAGCGACAGAAAGATAGAGAAAAAGATAGATACACAGAGCGACAGGTAGGAATGTCTCCTCACACCAAGCCCACCTTACATATAATAGTACACAAATCCTGTATTTATGTTTGCTTTGTAAACTCATTTACCCATTTGTGTCAGGTCTAGTTCTTCATATAAGCACACACTGTATACATGTCCTGTATAATCTCTTCCACCTAGAAATAGATTGAAAATCCAGTTATTGCAGTTATCTCATTTTTGTGAAGGATGTCCCATAATAACATACACAACCTAACAGAAAATCATGTCAGCAGAAGAAGGGTTAACACATGCACATATTCCTCCCTTGCACTATTCACTTAGGGCTACATAGTGATTGAAACATCTACAACTCCTATGCTGTTCCATTGAGGTTGGTAGATCATCACATTTTAGTAGACAGGCTCCAAAGAATAACATGAATATGAGAGTAATTTTTTTCTCAATTATTTCTCAGTAATCTGATTGGTTAGTATGAACCAATCAGAGAAAGCTACCGTCCCATTTTCTGATTGGTTAATATATAGCCAGTCAGATTAGACATAAAATCTCTGATTTAGATTTTCTCATTACATGTGTATGATTCTCCTTCCATCTGCCTCACTCGATTTATATCACTTGCTAAACCATCTCCATTAGAATGTAAGCTCTGAGGACCAGGAAACTCTTCTCTTTTTGTTGTAATATTTGTTATACTATTGTTATGTCACATGCCCTCTGTATATAATGTATTTTCTCATTGTATATTATCTCTAAATCTAACCTTATCCTAGTCTCTAACCCCTAATTTTTAACTCTAACCCCTAACTTTAGACCTAACCCTTACCTCCAAATCCTAACCCCTAGCTCTAAACCTAATCATAAGCCCTAACAATAAACCTAACATATCCCTGTAAGGCTAATGAACAATTTATTTATTATACTCTGTATGGTGGGGGCATGTATTACTATTTTACCCACCATATGCTAAATGATAATGTGGTTAGTAGCCTTCCCTCAAATCTTTAGCATGAGTTATGCACCAGCCCCACACTGATGAGATCCATTAGATTGAAAAAGCTGTCTGTGGGTAGGTCTCCTAACTCCTGCGTAATCCATCCTATGCCAGGCTTCAAGCTGTGTAATACAACAGACTCCTTTGCAGGTCTCTGTTCAGTTTCCCAGAGTGCAGTGCAAAACCTGTATTTCTTGTGATTCTTGGCAGGAAAAAATGTTTTGACATATCTCTAGACATTCAAATGTGAACACAAATGTACTATTTATTTATAACTAGCGACTTGCCCGTCAAAAAATGACGGCAATGTGATGTATATGTTTGTCAAGTTGTTTAGTTATTAACATATATTTTTGACACTTGTAAGTATATTAATATGAACGTGTATTTTTGTAAAATGTTGATGTAATGGTTTTTTAAAATGTAATTTGTATCTAAAGAATTGTTAACTTTAATATACATTGAATGAATAGGAAAGCAAAAAGTAAAAAGCCTTCTTGAAACGTTGCGAATTTTAACATTAGGTTTAAAATATATGTAAGCAATAACCTTCAAAGTATATATTTTTAAACTTGAACTTTATTTTTTATGTAAGTTTAGAAGTTGACAAAACATTGGTATAATTTTGAACATTATAAACAGGAACATAGTGAATACATTTTGTAACCTAATTTTTTATTAAAAGTATTAACATTTGAATGTAAAAACAATTGACCTTTAAATTAATCAGTATTAACATGCAATTTCTATCACAATAATTGTTAACTTGAATATACATTGAATGTAGAGGAAGGCATACAGTAAAACTCTCCTTAAAACGTACGTAATTAAAGTAATTCATTACTGAGCACATAAACTGGCGATAAACATTAATGTAGGTAGTAATCTTAAGATAACAGACAATATTTACATTGTGACTTAAAAGGTGCTTGACCTCTTAACATCCACTTTGTAATCTGTTGAATGAAATAACTTGAAAATATATTTTTTAAACTTGTAACATTAGAAACATTAACATAGTGACTTAACATTTTAACATAATTTTTACTAACAATGCAAGGCAAGTATTTTGTGAGGCGAATCATTCATAAACAGTACTTCCATTAATTATGACTGAATTAAACAACCAATTGTTATGTATTTTGGAATGCTTTTAAAAAAAATTGGCATCTTTAATTTGTATCCTGCAAAGTTATAGTACTTCATAGTAGACAATGTTTTTAGTAAAAATACGTCCATCTTCTAATAAATCACCTTGACTTTCATTGTTTTCAATGTAAACTTTAATAGCCTGTGGATTTTTGCACCGTGACAATGCAACGTACAATTGACCATGTGCAAAAACTGGTTCTTCCAAGAAAATACCCACAGATTTGAAAGTTTGACCTTGTGATTTATTAATGGTCATGGCAAATGCCATAATAATGGGAAATTGTCTTCTTTAAAGTATAAAAGGGAGACTACTTTCACTTGGTGCTAAATCTATTCTTGGTATGAAAACTCTTTCTCCTTTATGGGTCCCAGTTAAAATTTCAGCATCTATAAAATGGTCCTTTAATTGTTGAACAATTAATCTTGTGCCATTGCATAGGCCTTTTTTGGGGTTCATATTTCGCAGTAACATGATAATTGCACCTTTCTTTAGCTGCAAAATATGTGGTGGCATTCCAGAAGGAGTTAAAGAGTTTATGAATTCAGTTGAAAAGTTTGCCTGACTTTCATTGTCATCAGCAAGTACAGAATCAGCACTGTGATAATTTCTTTGTGGTGCATTAATTTTTTTAAAGATTTCATTATTTAGTATTAATGCATCTTTATTTTTACACCTCAGTATAACTTGGTTGGCAAGCTCGGAATATTCTTCATTATTTATGCTCCCTTCAAATATAGCCGATATAATATCTTGTTGACAAATCATATGAGGTGGGATCTCTACAGTGTCGTCAGGTAAATGTAGTATTTTTTCTGTTCTGCCTTCTCCAATTTTAATAAGCCAATCATTGAAATCAGTTTGGCCTTCTGATCTCATATTTTGTTGCAGTTGAAGATGGGTAAAATGTTTCCATACTGTATTTGACTTTATACATGTTTCGATAATGTCAGTTCGATTTCCATGTACAACGACAGGTAATGTTTGTCTAAAATCGCCACCCAACAACATTACCTTTCCACCAAATGGAAAAATATTATCCATGACTTCACGAAGCAAACGGTCAATACATTGGAGGGCATAGCATGACATCGTTGTGGCCTCATCTATTATAATTAATTTACATTTCTTCAATTTCTTTGCTTGTAAGGACGTCATGCGAATATCTGACACAGAATTTTCTAAAATAGGCACTGGCAGTTTAAATCCACTATGAACAGTTCTTCCACCTTCTAATAAAAGTGCAGCAATTCCAGTAGTGGCAAACGCCATTGCTATTTTTCATTGTGCTCGTACTGAACTCATTAATAAATTGTACAAATATGTTTTTCCTGATCCGCCAGGTCCATCAAGATAGAAATAACGCTCTGTCACCATGTCATCATCTATAGCATTTTTAATGGCATGAAATGCTTGCAATTGTAGTGTATTTAAAGTTGCAAGTCTTTCTTCTGTTCTTTCTGCTTGTAGTTGAATGTCATAGTCTTCAAAGTTAATGTCATCTATAAGACCTGGATCAGGCAAATTAAAACTTGCACAACTTAATCCATGAGTTAAAAAGACTTCTTGGATTTCCATTAATGCTTTTAAGTGTGCAATCGGTTCATTGTATCGTCGCATAAAGTCTTCAGCCATATTACTTTTAAAAGTCTCCCACAAAGCTAATGCATTTGGAGCATTTGAGAAGATACAAATAAAAGCAAATTGTTCTCTCATCTGTCGTGGCATTTGACATTGTGCTGCTTCTTCTAAACATCTTTCCCACTCTGTATCATCAGCGAGTAAGTTTCTATGTCTTGCAGCTAAATGGAAGGATTCATATACAATGTCATTAACAGTTCTTAATTGTTCAAAACTTTGTGCTCCTGGAACATTTAAAAGTAATATCCGTAAGCAAAAACGTTCAACATCTCTTGGACTGACTGTGTAAATTCTTGGAATAATTTTATTGCCTCTGGTTTTTCTTGGTCTCCATAATCCATTCACAAAAACATAGTGATATGGAATTTCAATATATAAGTATTGTGTTGCTTCAGCATCAGTGGAATTTAATGCAAACCATGCAGTTAGTGTAGTGTGACGATCTTCACTTTGGGCCAATGCATTCATTTCATTTCCAGCATGGAAATAGACTAAATGTCGTTGTGGCAAATGTACTGCTAACCTATATACGGCATGTGATCTATCATGCATTTCAAATTTTAAAAGCCGCCACATAGCTTCTGGCGCACTGACATAGCGAGCATCTACATGAGATGCAAGTTCATCATGTACTAACTCACTACTTTCAGGGTTGTCTGCACTTTTGACGACTACAGTAGCTGCATCGTAACCTTTGTAAATATATTTGTAGACATATTTAATGGATTTGATGGAAGTGCAAGCTTCTACGTTGATGTGGGCGTTGTACTTCATGAGTAAATGTGGATTGTAGGGTACTACATATCTATTGTCCACTTTTTTTACACGAATAATGGCACTATCTCCTTCTCTTCTTTTATAAAGTGGATATCCATCACAATTGGCATAGGTTTTGTCTCTATAATCTTTTGGAAATTCTTTTGAACATTTATTATTTTCCATACATGGTGATTGTGGATTAAGGTCACCACAGGGTCCATGAATTATGCAATGAGTAACAATCTCATATAGTCTACCATATAGTTCTGGATCTGGTAGTTCAGCAACAATGACTGCATCCACTTTGTCAGAAGTATCTAATTTATCTTTTTCTTGAAGTATTATTAGAAGATGTGCATGTGGAAGTCCTCTTTTTTGAAATTCAATGGTATATACATAAGCAAGACATTTGCCAAATAACTGATTTATAGTGAAGTCACGTATTAATTCATTTAATTTAATCTTAAAAACTCTGGCTACTAAATCTGGTCGATCTGAAGCAGTTTGTCCAAGAAGTAGATTTAGTGTAATTTCTGGCCATTGTGGATTACATGTAAATGTCACAAATAAATCGGGTTTGCCAAATTTAGTGACAATAGCCATAGCATCATTGTATCTTTCTCTCATATTCCGAGGAGATCCTTGAAAGGAAGATGGTAAAATGATGGCTTTGCCAGCTGTCATGTCTCTGCTTGTAGCCACGTCAGCAACATAGTCCATTAATCCAGAATATTGTTCTACACGGAGTTTATCTTGTTGATATTTGATAAAGTTTAAATTATTTGCCTCAACTTGCAAATATGAATCAATAATCCATTGTTGGGTTAGTTTCCCACCACATAAAATTGGATTAAATACATTGCGAATGGCAATTTGAGCTACTTTAAATTCAAGCATAGAAACATTATTTCGGATTCTGGCTTTAGCATTTGGGTAACTGGGAAGAGTTAATTTTGGTTGCCAACCTGCTTCTCCGTGTGGGAAAAAGATGGGATATGTCATTGGATCTAAATTTGGACTTAAGATACTCATATTAATAGACGGTTGCTCCTCATTTCTAGGATATATTCTAATGTCTCTTCGAAATGGTGGTTCTCTTTCATCATTCTGAAACACCATTGCAACCTCATTTGATGTTGGCAAGTTATAACGACGTTTATCAGTATGTCTGTCTCTTTTAAGCACCATATTAACCTTCTGCATTGGTAATTGATGTCTTTGTGCATGAAGTAGTTGTTCATTTTCTACTTCTGCCAATTTTTTATAAGCTTTACTGTAGGGATTGTTGTCCATAATGTTATTTAGCTCTATGAAAACACTGGGTAAGCATTTTTTATTTTCTTCCATCTGCATACGTTGGTCAACAGCTTCCATTGTATCTAGGACATATAGTTGAGCGAATTTTCTTTGATTTCCTTCCTCTGGATGTAAATGGGAAGTGCGATGATAAATTTGTCCTTGGACTTTAAAACAGTAAGCACCATGTCCTGGTACATTAGCAGCTAATGTTGCCCCCATGGATGCAAAGGATATGGCACTATTGTAGGATCTTATGTTTGTTTTAAAATTTTTGTAGTTTGGAAAAGTAGGTTCAGTCATAATGTTTTGTAAATAGAGAGGAAATTGTTTCCTTTCTGGAAGTTTGAACTTGCCTTTTTGACAGCAACTAATAAATTGGCCATCTCTGGGTCTCTCCTGTTTAAAATAATAAGCCTCACAAAACTGACATTGAGTAGTCATGTCCCCACAACTATGAACCTCTACTGCTAAAGACTTGAGTAGAGGACAATTTGGAAAGCATATAGGATTTTGACTTTCATATTCATCAGGTGTCATATAATGTCATATAATGTTTCAACAACAGGTTCTAAATGCTTTGTTTTTTTCGTTGCTTTTCTTGGTATATGTTGTATTGTTTGAGGTAAAATGTCATGTAATGTTTCATGAAACGGTTCTAAATCCTTTTTTTTTGTTGCTTTTTTTGGTATCTGTTGTATTTTTTCTGGTAAAATGTCATCTGATGTTTGAGCAACAGGTTGTAAATGCTTTATTTTCTTTGTTGCTTTTTTTGACATATCTTTAATTTCTGCAGGTGACAGTCTTTTGCTTGCAATTCTTTTGCGTTCTTTTTCTCGTCGAATTTCCTTCTTCTCCGGTGTCTGCTGGCTGTCTGCTCTCTGTCGTCGTTCTCTAGCTTGGCGTCTTTTCTTTTCTTGTTTACTCTCGTTATCAGCCATGTTAATCTGTAAAAATAAAATAATGTATCATTAGTTTATTTTGAGATGTTAAGTTGTTTTTCATGACAAATTGTTATCAACAGTGTGTTTACATTTTATACTTAATCAATTTCAATGCGGTCAATTGAATAGAAGTCTAAATAAGGCCATCAGATAATTATTTTACGAAGTTTTTATTTATTAAACATGTATCCAAAACCAAGTGTTTCAGTAACTAAAAAGGTATTTTCAAAAAGATGTTATGTCCTTATTTACAGCACTATTCAATTTGTCAAATGGCAATTAAATTAGGGTTTAGGACTGGAATGTTACAATGACAAATTGTATAGACTCTGTGTTTTTAGACTTTTTTGGACTATGCAAATTTTTTTTTTAAGTTTACATTGAAGTTTGTATTTACTGTTAAAGATTATTGGCCCTAAAAGACAAATAAGAGATAGATGAAAAATGTGTTAGTTATATTTTCTCAACAGTTATAGTTACCGGTGGTTTATTTTAAATTTTATTTTCTGTTGACATTGATGCAAAGCTAAGATCTTTATTTTTTTTTTCTCTTTTTTTACTTGTTATACTGTACCTTGGTTGAAGTTTGATTTCAAGCAAAATTCTTTGTTGGTCCTGTGTTGAAAGCCTTCGTCCGATGGTCTGGTCCTGTGTTGAAAGTCCTCGTCCGATGGTGTAGTCCTCTGTTGAAAGTCCTCGTCCGCTGGTCTGGTCCTCAGTTCAAACTCCTGTTCCGATGTTCTTGACGCAGTATCTGTTATAAAATAAAAATGAAAATGTTATGTTATGTGAATGTCTTTGTATTAATGAAAAATTCCATTATTTCTGTGTTTTTCTACAATCCTTTTTGGTGCGCCGCAATTTTGGTATGCTTCTTTGGGCTTTTTTCTAAGGCTTATAGGTGGTTAAACATTAAAGAAGAATATTAATTAATTTTTCTCTTTTTTTACTTGTTATATTGTACCTTGGTTGAAGTTTGATTTGAAGCAGAATCTTTGTTGGTCCTGTGTTGAAAGCCTTCGTCTGATGGTCTGGTCCTGTGTTGAAAGTCCTCATCCAATCGTCTGGTCCTCTGTTGAAAGTCCTCGTCCGATGGTGTAGTCCTCTGTTGAAAGTCCTCGTCAAATGGTCTGGTCCTCTGTTGAAAGTCCTCGTCCACTGGTCTAGTCCTCAGTTGAAACTCCTGGTCCGATGTTCTTGACGCAGTATCTGTTATAAAATAAAAATGAAAATGTTATTTTATTTGAATGTATTTGTATTAACTAAAAAATGACATTATTTCTGTGTTTTTCTACAATCCTGTTTGGTGCCCACCACTTTTGGTATGCTTATTTAGGGTTTTTTCTAAGGCTTATAGATAGTTAAACATTAAATAAGAATATAAATGTAGTTTGGTATGTGTTTGTGTGAGTTTTCGTACAATCCTGGTTTGGTGCGCACCACTGTTGGTATGCTTATGTAGGCTTTTTTGTAAGGCTTATAGTTTGTTAAACATTAAATAAGAATCTAAATGTAGTTTGCTATGTGTTTGTGTGAGTTTTTATACAATCCTGTTTGGTGCGCACCACTGTTGGTATGCTTATTAATGTTTTTTTTAATGCTTATATGTTGTTAAACATTAAATAAGAATGTAAATGTAGTTTGCTATGTGTTTGTGTGAGTTTTCATAAAATCCTGTTTGGTGCGCACCAATGTTGGTATGCTTATTAATGTTTTTTTTAATGCTTATATGTTGTTAAACATTAAATAAGAATATAAATGTAGTTTGCTATGTGTTTGTGTGAGTTTTCATACAATCCTCTTTGGTGCGCACCACTGTTGGTATGCTTATTTAGGCTTCTTTCTAAGGCTTATAGGTTGTTAAACATTAAATAAGAATCTAAATGTAGTTTGCTATGTGTTTGTGTGAGTTTTCATACAATCCTGTTTGGTGCGCACCACTGTTGGTATGCTTATTTAGGCTTCTTTCTAAGGCTTATAGGTTGTTAAACATTAAATAAGAATCTAAATGTAGTTTGCTATGTGTTTGTGTGAGTTTTCATACAATCCTGTTTGGTGCGCACCAATGTTGGTATGCTTATTTAGGCTTCTTTCTAAGGCTTATAGGTTGTTAAACATTAAATTTGCTATGTGTTTGTGTGAGTTTTCGTACAATCCTGTTTGGTGCGCACCAATGTTGGTATGCTTATTTAGGCTTCTTTCTAAGGCTTATAGGTTGTTAAACATTAAATAAGAATTTAAATGTAGTTTGCTATGTGTTTGTGTGAGTTTTCGTACAATCTTGTTTGGTGCGCGCCACTGTTGGTATGCTTATTTAGGCTTCTTTCTAAGGCTTATAGGTTGTTAAACATTAAATAAGAATCTAAATGTAGTTTGCTATGTGTTTTTGTGAGTTTTCATACAATCCTGTTTGGTGCGCACCAATGTTGGTATGCTTATTTAGGCTTCTTTCTAAGGCTTATAGGTTGTTAAACATTAAATAAGAATTTAAATGTAGTTTGCTATGTGTTTGTGTGAGTTTTCGTACAATCCTTTTGATGGGAACCACTTTTGTTATACTTATGTAGTGTTTTTTCTAATGGTTATAGGTTGTTAAACATTGAAAAAGAATATTAATTTAGTTTGCTATGTGTTTGTTACAATCCTGTTTGGTGTGTACCACTTTGTGTGTACCATATGTTGCATACTTTGGCCCTCATTCAATTGCAGTTTGGCCAATTCAATAGGGTTCTAAATGTGCTTATTTCGAGCCCTATTGAATTGTCCAAAATATCAATTGAATGAGGGCCTTTGGTTGCTGGATTTGTTATATTGTGAGGGCCTCATTGAATTTCGTTTTTCGCAATGGAATTGGGCTCAATATGAGCACAGAGCATCTTTTTTTACAGAAGTTTTTAGTTAGTGAACTTGTATCCAAAAGCAAGGTCTTCACTAACTAAAAACTTCTGTAAAAAATATGCTCTGTGCTTATATAGAGCCCGATTGAAATGGGCAAATCACATTTGAATGAGGCCCTCGGCCATTAAACATATTTAGGTCCTGAATCAATTGCGTTTTGACCAATTGAATAGGGCTCTATATAAGCACATAACATATTTTTTGACAGAAGTTTTTAGTTAGCGAAGACCTTGATTGTGGTTAGAAGTTCAGTAACTAAAAATGTCTGTCTAAAAAATCTGTTATGTGCTTATATAGAGCCCTATTCAATTGGGCAACTCGCAATTGAATGAGGCTCATGGTTCGGTTCTTTTTTATACTTAATACTTTACCTTGATTGAAGTGTGGAATGACAGAGGGTCCCCTCCTGCCAATCTTAATCTGCCGGTCTTCTTGTAGTGTCTGTTTGAAAAATAAAGTGAAATAGTGAATTATATAATATTTTTATTTTATTTAGCAAAGCATGGCCTTTTCAGCATATAATGTCTTGTTGTATCTTACCTCTTCTTCTTTGTTGGTGTTCTTTAAAAGGGATTGTGCTTCACAATGCACGGTGCAAATTGTTGAGTGACGCTGTTGATGCAGAGTCTGTTTGAATATTAAAAAAAGTAGAAAGATTAAGCTTTAGGTGATCTATTGAATTGCAGTAAATTAATGTCATTTAAATATAGTACTGTAATTATTTTCAATTAACATTATTTTTCGGTAGTTTATTTCCATAGTTGAAAGTAATTATTTTGTGTGAGTGTGACATATCACTATACATGAATCATATTTTAATTGTTAAATTAACCTTATTTTTATTTTTGGCCAACATACATAAATGTCTGTGAGTGAGATGTGACTATAGATGATACACATATATGTGCGTGTCACATATCAGTATACATGACTCATAGTTTAATAGTCCCAACTTATTTTTTTCTAATGTAATTTAAATGTAGTTGTTTAATTAGTTTGTTTTAAGATAATTTTGTTGCAGGGGCAATACACATAAATGTGCATGTGACATGTCACTATACATTATACACATATATGTGCGTGTCACATGTCAGTATACATAAACCTCTTTTTCTTATTTAATTTTTTTTTTGATGTCCTGTCTTGATAATAAAATGTAATATATTATAGCTTACCTCTCAGTTGTAATTTGCACAGTGTAAAGTATTAAATTAGGAAAGAATTGTCTTCTCAAGTTTTAGCAGCAGTTATGTCTGAAGTCACTCTGTTCATCACCTGAGGAGAAATGTATTTTTCTCTGTCAAATAGGCAGTCCTTATAAACTTGTAGAACATTCTGGAAAGTTAGACCGTTAGAACGCAATACGCATGCGCTATTTGCGTTCCAGCTTACAATTTGCGTTCCATCCGCCATTTTGTGCGTAGTAGTGTTCAAAATGGTGTTTAATATGATTGTGATACGTTCCGCATAGTATGTATTTCATTATTGCGAGTAAGTGTAGTGTAGTTACGTCTGGAGCCTCGTTTTCGTTTTGTTCGGCGGCCATTTTTTCTCTCGCTTAGCCGATTTTCGGCCGTTTAAACTCTTTGTTTTGGACTTAAATGGACGTGTAAATTAACTTTTGGAGGTGCCGGATGCCCCCCCGTGCTGTAAGTAAGCTTTTTATGTGTTTGTTGTGTTTATTTCTTGTGTTTGTGATGTGTTTGATTTTGTTGCGATGTTGCCGTATTTTTTTGCGATATACGCAGTTAGCTTTTACGTGTACGACGCAGTGTATTTGTTTCTAAGTCGTGCGTATGTGTGTTAAGAGCGTGTGAGGGGCCTTTTTTACTGTTTTTTTGTTAAGTCTTGCGTCTGTGTGTCTGGGTGTAAGCGGGTGTGAGGCGACTTTAAGTTTTTTTTTGTTATGAAGTTGTGTGTGTGTGTATGTGTGTGTTAACACAGCCGATGTTGGGATGCTCCCACCACCGCAAATGCGGACCCTCGCTTCGCGAGGATCCGCATTTGCGGGGACGTTGTTGGGTTTTTGTTGGCTGGGAGGTTGGGTTTATTTTGTTAAAAAGTCGTGTGTGTGTATGTGTGTGTTAACACAGCCGACGTTGAGCCTCCACCTCCGCAAATGCGGACCCTCGCTTCGCGAGGATCCGCATTTGCGGGGATGTTGGGATGCTCCATCACCGCAAATGCGGGCCCTCGCTTCGCGAGGACCCGCATTTGCGGGGAACTGCGTCCCTCGCTTCGCGAGGGACGCAGTTCTTGCGGGCTCGCTGCGCGAGCCCGCAAGCGTGAGCAACGACCCGTACGCTCACAACTATATATGTGATCCTACAAGAGCCAACTGGGAGGTGGTCGGGGCAGTCACCCGAATAGGAGGAGAGTGTTCTGTGTAGAAAGAGCTGGGGGTGTTTGTTTCAGAGCCGTCCGGTGAGTACAAAGAGATTTCTACAGGGCTTTATAAGGACTTTTCCCAAGATTAGAATCTCATCAGTTGTTTAATAGGACTAGTCCTGGTATCAGATAATGTTCCTTAATACGAAAGTATTGTATTGATAATTATACCCACTGTACTGTGCTCTGCTTTGTTACTAGTGCAGAAAATACTGGCACTGTATAAATAAGAGTAATAATAATAATCATCTTCATAATAATAATAATTAATATCATTATTATTATAACTCTTATTTATAAAGTGACAGGATTTTCTGTAGCACTGTCATCATCATCATCATCATCACCGTACTACTACTACTACTAAGTGTTGTTATTATTATTATTATTATTATTATTATTATTATTATTATTACTCTTAGTTATAAAGTGCCAGGATTTTCTGTAGCACTGTCATCATCATCATCACCATACTACTACTACTACTACTACTACTACTACTAATTGTTGTTATTATTATTATTATTATTATTATTATTATTATAACTCTTATTTATAAAGTGACAGGATTTTCTGTAGCACTGTCATCATCATCATCATCATCATCACCGTACTACTACTACTACTAAGTGTTGTTATTATTATTATTATTATTATTATTATTATTACTCTTAGTTATAAAGTGCCAGGATTTTCTGTAGCACTGTCATCATCATCATCACCATACTACTACTACTACTACTACTACTACTAATTGTTGTTATTATTATTATTATTATTATTATTATTATTATTATTATTACTCTTATTTATAAAGTGACTGGATTTTCTGTAGCACTGTCATCGTCATCATCACCATACTACTACTACTACTACTACTAATTGTTATTATTATTACACTTATTTATAAAGTGACAGGATTTTCTGTAGCACTGTCATCATCATCATACTACTACTAAGTGTTGTTATTATTATTATTATTATTATTATTATTATTACTCTTATTTATAAAGTGCCAGGATTTTCTGTAGCACTGTCATCACCATCATCATCATCACCATAGTACTACTACTACTACTACTACTACTACTACTACTACTACTAATTGTTGTTATTATTATTATTATTATTATTATTATTATTACTCTTATTTATAAAGTGACTGGATTTTCTGTAGCACTGTCATCGTCATCATCACCATACTACTACTACTACTACTACTACTACTAATTGTTATTATTATTATTATTATAATTATTATTATTATTATTATTACTCTTATTTATAAAGTGCCAGGATTTTCTGTAGCACTGTCATCATCATCATCACCATACTACTACTACTACTACTACTTCTAATTGTTATTATTATTATTATTATTACTTTTATTTATAAAGTGCCAGGATTTTCTGTAACACTGGCATCATCATCATCATTAATGATAATAATAGTAATAATAACAACAATCATCATCATCATCATCATAATAATCATCTTCCAGGACGAGCTGATATAAATCAGTAAATATTTTCATATGTGTATGGCCAAAAGAAAACTGAAAAGAGGCCAAATGCATTGTATCAACTTAAAATAGAAATATTAAAATAAACCTATTAAAATAAATATTGTCTGAAAGATCACATTTTGGACAAAATATCTGAAAGTGCTTATCTGACTAAGATAACCCCCACTAACCTTGTGCTAAAAAGTTTGTTTTAATTTTTTCCAACCAAAAATGAAAGTTCATTTACAGAAACATACATCACATTACATATGGGTTCCCCAAGTACCAGCACCCATGCTTCTTCACTCACCCTTTGTCCTCTTGACCATTCTTTTCCTATGGCATTTTATTTCCTTTTCATTCTTATTTTCTGAATTCCCTATACTATGCACATTTTATATATAAACAAAAAACATTTTATTTATTCTCTTTATCTACCTCTCCTTCCCACGTCATTGTTATTTACTCTCTCTTATCTCCCTTGTATCTTCTTCATATTTCCCCCATTCTTTTTTTCTCCCCATCATCAACATTTTTACAAAAATAAATTAAAAAAAAATATTTCAGTCTTCTCTATTTTTCTTTACTTCCACCCCTGATTTTTATTGAAATTATTGTTTTTCTTCCCCTCCTTTTCTTTAGAGAGCCTCGTCAGTTATCCTTCATGTTCTTCCCTCTCCTTTTTTTCTCCCTGAACCCCCATATATTCTCTCCTTCTACTTTGTCTCCATTTCGTTCCTATCTATTATGATCATCTTTATCATCATCCTCTTGACTCCTCTCTATCATCAACGTTCCCTTTCCCAGTCTACTGTCTGTCTCATATCCCTCTCTCCTGTTTCGTCTGCTGGTCTCCACTCCCTCTGTCTAATTTTTCACTCTCTCTTCTGCCGGGTCTCCTCTTTCTACTCTTCCATTTCTCCTCACCCCATTCTTCGCTCTGTGTCTAGTCTTCCCTCGCTCCTCTCTTTGTCTACTTTTTCCACTCTCACCAGTCTCCTCTCTGTCTTTATACACTTCCTTCCAACCTCTCCCCAATATCCTCCTCTAGATAATCCTTAAATGGTACGTTTGTGAGTTTTCAATCTTTTAAGATGCTTTGAAAAAAAAAACACCATGTATTTAAGGTTTTAAACTTAAAGACAGGCACCTCTACTTTTTGCAGTGTGTTTAATATTGTATGTATTTGTTTTCCTTTGTATTTTACCCCTGTACAGTGCTATGGAATATGTTGAGCTTTACAAAAAAATTATTATAATAATAATATTAATAATATCTTCTCTTTCTCTCCACTCTCTGTCTGCACTTCCATTCTTCCTCTCCCCAGCCTCCTCTCTCTCGATCTACTGTTCCCTCTCTCTCAGTCTACACTTCTATCTCCTCCCCCAGTCTCCTCTCTCTTCTCTTCTGTTGTCTACCCTCATCTAAGTCTCATCTCTCTCTGTACACCTTCCTCTCTCCTTTCCCCAATCTCACCTCTCTCTGTTTACACTTGCGCATCTCCTCTTCCCAGCTACTTCTCTCCTCTTCCCTGCCTCATCTCTCTCATTCTACTTTTCCCTTCTCTGTCTACTCTTCTATCTCTCCTCCACAGTCTCCTCTCTTCTCTTCTGTCCTCTTCCTCTCCCCAGTTTCCTCTCTCTTTATACACTTCTCTCTCTCCTATCCCCAATCCCCTCTTTCTCTATGTCTCCTCCTCCTCTCCGCTCTCCCCAGCCTCTGTCTAATCTTTCCTCTCTCTCAGTCTACTCTTCTATGTATCTTTCATCAGTCTCCCCTCTTCTCTTCTACCTTCTTCCTCTCCCCAGTCTCCTCTCTATCTGTCTAATATTTCCTCTCTATCAGTCTACATTTCTATAGCTCCTTCACCACTCTCCTCTCTCTCTGTACACTTCTGTCTAACCTCTCCCCAATCCCCTCTTTCTCTATGTCTCCACCTCCCTCTCCCCAGCCTCCTCTCTATCGGTCTAATATTTCCTCTCTATCAGTCTACTCTTCTATATCTCCTTCCTCAGTCTCCTCTCTCTCTGTACACTTCTGTCTCCCCTCTCCCCAACCTCCTCTTTCTCTATGTCTACTCCTCCCTCTCCCCTCTCTCCAGTCTCCTCTATATCTGCTTAATCTCTCCTCTCCCCTAGTCTACTCTTCTATCTCTCATCAATCAGTCTCCTCTGTTTATTCTTCCCTGTATCATCTTCCCAGTCTCCTCTTTCTACCTACTCTTCCATTTCCCTCTCTTCTTTCTACTCCTCCTCTTCTTCTCTCCCTAATGTCCTCTGTCGATTCTCCACTCTCCTCTTTCTACCCCTCACTTTCTCCTCTCCCAGTCTCCTTTCTACTCTTCCATATCACCTCTTCCCAGCCTGCTGTTTCTTTGTCTGCTTGTATCCCTGTCCTATACCCAGTCTCCACTTCCTATGTCTGCTCTTACCCCTCTCCTTTCCCCAGTCTCTTCTGCCTCTTCTTCCATTTCTCCTCTCCCCAGTCTCCCAGTTCTCTGTCTATTCTTCCCTATCTCCTCTCCCCAGTCCACACTCTCTCTGCCTAATCTTCACTCTCTGATATCACCAGTCTCCTCTCCACATGATCATCTCCAGTGATTAGATCTACTGTTGTAAGTGACAGTATTAATTCTATGTGACTAGGGGTGTCCTACACTTAATCAGCACCAGGGGTTAGATCTACTGTTGTAAGTGACAGTATTAAGTCTATGTGACTAGGAGTGTCCTCCACATGGTTAGCTCCAGTCATTAGACCTACCTATGTAAGTGACAGTATTAAGTCTATGTGACTAGGAGTGTCCTACAAATGATCAGCTCCAGTGATTAGATCTACCTATGTGGCAGTATTAAGTCTATGTGACTAGGAGTGTCCTACAAATGATCAGCTCCAGTGATTAGATCTACCTCTGTAAGTGACAGTATTAAGTCTATGTGACTAGGGGTGTCCTCCACATGGTTAGCTCCAGTCATTAGATCTACCTATGTGACAGTATTAAGTCTATGTGACTAGGAGTGTCCTCCACATGGTTAGCTCCAGTCATTAGACCTACCTATGTAAGTGACAGTATTAAGTCTATGTGACTAGGAGTGTCCTACAAATGATCAGCTCCAGTGATTAGATCTACCTATGTAAGTGACAGTATTAAGTCTATGTGACTAGGAGTGTCCTACAAATGATCAGCTCCAGTGATTAGATCTACCTCTGTAAGTGACAGTATTAAGTCTATGTGACTAGTGGTGTCCTCCACATGGTTAGCTCCAGTCATTAGACCTACCTATGTAAGTGACAGTATTAAGTCTATGTGACTAGGAGTGTCCTACAAATGATCAGCTCCAGTGATTAGATCTACCTATGTGACAGTATTAAGTATATGTGATTAGGAGTGTCCTACAAATGATCAGCTCCAGTGATTAGATCTACATCTGTAAGTGACAGTATTAAGTCTATGTGACTAGGGGTGTCCTACAAATGATTAGCTCCAGTGATAAGATCTACCTCTGTAAGTGACAGTATTAAGCCTATGTGACTTGGGGTGTCCTACAAATGATTAGCTCCAGTGATTAGATCTGCCTCTGTAAGTGACAGTATTAAGTCTATGTGACTTGGGGTGACCTACAAATGATCAGCTCCAGTGATTAGATCTACTGTTGTAAGTGACAGTATTAAGTCTATGTGACTAGGGGTGTCCTACAAATGATTAGCTCCAGTGATTAGATCTACTGTTATAAGTGACAGTATTAAGTCTATGTGACTAGGGTGTCCTCCACTTGATCAGCTCAGGTGATTAGATCTACTGTTGTAAGTGACAGTATTAAGTCTATGTGACTAGGAGTGTCCTCCACATGGTTAGCTCCAGTCATTAGACCTCCCTATGTAAGTGACAGTATTAAGTCTATGTGACTAGGAGTGTCCTCCACATGGTTAGCTCCAGTCATTAGACCTACCTATGTAAGTGACAGTATTAAGTCTATGTGACTAGGAGTGTCCTACAAATGATCAGCTCCAGTGATTAGATCTACCTATGTAAGTGACAGTATTAAGTCTATGTGACTAGGAGTGTCCTACAAATGATCAGCTCCAGTGATTAGATCTACCTATGTAAGTGACAGTATTAAGTCTATGTGACTAGGAGTGTCCTACAAATGATTAGCTCCAGTGATTAGATCTACCTCTGTAAGTGACAGTATTAAGTCTATGTGACTTGGGGGGTCCTACAAATGATTAGCTCCAGTGATTAGATCTACTGTTGTAAGTGACAGTATTAAGTCTATGTGACTAGGAGTGTCCTACAAATGATCAGCTCCAGTCATTAGACCTACCTATGTAAGTGACAGTGTGATGTCTATGTGACTTGGAGTGTCCAGAGGCCTCATGGATTAGATGTATCATTTGTCTGGTTTGGACTTGTTGTTGTATGAGTGGTCGGAGGCCTCATGGATTAGATGTATCATTTGGATGGTTTGGACTGGTTGTTGTATGAGTGGTCGGAGGCCTCATGGATTAGATATATCATTTGGATGGTTTGGACTTGTTGTTGCATGAGTGGTCGGAGGCCTCATGGATTAGATATATCATTTGTCTGGTTTGGACTTGTTGTATGAGTTGTCGGAGGCCTCATGGATTAGATATATCATTTGTCTGGTTTGGACTTGTTGTATGAGTGGTCGGAGGCCTCATGGATTAGATATATCATTTGTCTGGTTTGGACGTGTTGTTGTATGAGTGGTCGGAGGCCTCATGGATTAGATATATCATTTGTCTGGTTTGGACTTGTTGTATGAGTGGTCGGAGGCCTCATGGATTAGATGATATATCATTTTTCTGGTTTGGACGTGTTGTTGTATGAGTGGTCGGAGGCCTCATGGATTAGATGTATCATTTGGATGGTTTGGACTTGTTGTATGAGTGGTCGGAGGCCTCATGTATTAGATATGTAATTTGTCTGGTTTGGACTTGTTGTTGTATGAGTGGTCGGAGGCCTCATGGATTAGATGTATCATTTGGATGGTTTGGACTTTTGCGAGTGGCCTTTCCTTCATATGGTTTAAAATCTGAGTAACTGCATTGTGGGTGAGTGACAGGAAGACTCTAAAATATGAAGAGTTATTTCAATGGATTGGGCTTTGTGTGTAAGAAATCAGGGGCTCAAGGATACCATTTATGGTTTGGATATTTGGATGCTTGCTGTTTATGAGTATTTTCCACTTTGCCCTTCACATGGGCCCTCTGAAATGCAAGGTCTATTTGCAACAAGCTCACTTTCATTCACAACCTTTTTATTTCTAACTCCCTCAATCTACTGGCTATCACTTAAACCTGGCTCACCCCATCTGACTGTCTCACCAGCAGCACTCTCATATGGTTGCTTTCACTTCAGTCAAACATCTAGATCTGGTAATAAGCAAGGTGGAGGTAATGGACACCTTTGACGCTGTAACTGAGGCTGAAGTCTCTAGTCTTTTATCAACCTCTTGTCTTACAACTTATCAATATGAGTAACAAGAGAGCTAAAGAATGACATGTAACATTTGGATGGTTTAGACATGATGTGTGAGTGTATGGAAGGTGCAAGATGATATTTTCATTGGTTGGATGGTTTTGAGTATGAGTTATAGGAGGGCTGAAGGATGGAGTAACATTTGGCAGCGCCTGGAGTCAGCATGGGGGAAGGGGCGTTTTGACCAGGCTAGTGTGTGGGAGCGTGTAAGGTTAGATAATAGGGGGAGGAGTAGGGGGATGGTAACATTGAGTTCTTTCTGCCTTGTGGGCAGTTGGTCCAGGGGGAAGCACAGGTGAAGATCCCACCATCCCTCCCTAATTTTGGTTTGTATTTGTCACAGCTAGTAGGCGGGGGTGATTGCTCTTGTTAAGGGGGGGGCAGATTTATGTTGGTGGTATACAACTGGTAAAGGGGGAGGTCTCTTAGACACAGGGTTCTGGGAGACCTCGGTTGGTGGGCTTCCCTTGATGGATGTGAGCAATCACCTCTAAGTTTTGGTTTGGTGAATTGTTAATTCAAATAAAGGCTGTGGCCAGTTTTATTCCCATAATTTGTGTCAGTGTTTTATTTATGTGTGGGAGTGGGTTGTTCTGAGTTACATACAGAACAGAATCACGTATGCAAAGGTCATGGATGGTTTATACTTGTGTATGTGTGATAGGAGGGCTGAAGGATGACATGTAACATTTGGATGGTTTGGACTTGTGTTTGAGTGATGGTAGGGCTGAAAGATGACATATAACATTTCTAAGGTTTTGACTTCTTGTGTGTGAGTGATCTGAGTGTTGAAGGGTTAGGTGTATAATGTGGAATGTTTTGAATATTTAAAAACTCTTTTGTTCTGATGACTCTAGAAATACATTCATTTTAGAAACATATAAATATTGATCTGAATAACTTCACTGTGTTTCTTTAATTGTATAACCTCCAGCTCATAAGCATTTTGTAGATCAGCACAGGACTGATCTCATCAACAGAATATGTCTTGTGGAGCCACTATTGGACGAGCTGCCACAGGAGAATCTGTTGAATAATGAGCAGTATGATATCGTCAAAAGTAAAAGAACCAACCAAGAAAATATAAGAGAGCTATTTACATATGTCAGAGCCTGGGGCGACACAAAAAAGACAAGTTCTATGAAGCTGTTAAAGCCACTAATCCAGTTGTGTTCAATTTCCCTCAACAATCATCAATTCAAGGTAACAATACAGATCTAGAACTAAGATGACCTGATCAATTATCTTCACCTGCTCACTATTCCAAATTATTCCTTTTAGATTTCTCTCTCTATTTTCACTTTCTTCTTTATATCTTGCCTGTTTCTCAGAATCTCATCCTCATTTTCTCCTTATCATGTTTCCAGCAATATAGCCATCTTACCTTGCCTCGTCTCTTCCCCTCTTCTTTGCTTCCACATGCTCCTCTCTTTCCTCCAGTCACTATCTCCTACATCTTCAAAAGTTCCTAAGCAGAAGCGTTTCTGCAAGTCCCACTCTCATCTCCTATCATCTCATTGCTTATTTTGATGTCTGCAGGAGATATATCTCCTAACCCTCATACATCCCCACCTTTTATCAGCTACGCTTAATCTCCAAAACCCCCATAACTTAATACCCATCATCTGTCAAAAATCTTCCACTTTGCCCTTCACATGTGCCTTCTGGAATGCAAGGTCTATTTGCAACAAGCTCACTTTCATTCACAACCTTTTTATTTCTAACCCCCTCAATCTACTGGCTATCACTTAAACCTGGCTCACTCCATCTGACTCTGTCTCACCTGCACTCTCATATGGTTGCTTTCACTTCAGTCAAACATCTAGATCTGGTAATAAGCAAGGTGGAGATGTGGGCATATTACTTTCTTCTCGTTGCACATTTAACTGCATTCCCCCAGTTCCCTCCCTCCAATTCTCCTCTTTCAAAGTTCACAATTTCTCACCCTTCGAAGATCACAATATCTCACCCATCTCTCTGCAAGTTTCTGTGATCTACCTGCCTCCTGGTCCAGCCTCTCAATTCCTAGACCATTTTGCCACCTGGCTTCCTCACTTTCTCTCTTCCAACATACCTTCTTTTGCTCATTGAGATTTCAGAATTGCCACTGACACTCCCTCCTCCTCTACAACCGCAAAACTACTCACACTTACCTCTTCCCTTGACCTCACAATGAACAGAATCTCCAACTCACCCTGATGGTGACTCCCTTGATCTTAGTTTTACAAATCACTGCACTTTATCTAACCTTATCATCTCTCCACTCCCTTTTTCTGACCACCATCTCCTAACCTACAGCCTCACCACACCTTGAACTTCCTGCCGCTTTTCACTCTTAGCCACCAGAATCCACAGAAACCGGCAAGCACTTGACCCACTATATCTTTCCACTGTACTACAACATCTTCTTTGTATGTTCGTCGCCCTGACATTGCCACCACACATTACAATTTGACTCCAACTTCCAGCCTTGATTCTCTTGCTCCCTCGCTCTCGATTTCAACCATGGCACACTACACAAACGCGTTACAGCCCTACACAACTTTGGAGGAAGTTTTGCACTTCAGCAGACTTCTTCTACTAAAAGTTCATTCTATGCTCCTATTACTGTGCCCTCAGTCTTGCCAAACAGCACTACTTCTCATCACTAATATCCAAATTAGCCTCCAAATCCCAAACGCTTGTTCGCCACATTCAACACTCTCCTCTGCCCTCCTCCACCTTCTGCCCCTTCCTGTCTCACGGCCAAAGACTGTGCAAGCTACATTAATAATACATTTTAAAATATCCGTAATGAACTCTCTTCTCAGTGTGGCCCTAACTCACTCTCCTCTCAACAAACTGATAGCACCTAGCTTTTATCCTTACCCATTCCCTCATCCATAATGGACACCTTTGACGCTCATCCCTCCATGTTTATCGCAGCTCCCGCATATCTTTTTAACCTTTCCCTTAACACTAGTTTCCATCAACTTAAAAAAACAAAACATTATTACACACATTAAGAAACCCTCATCTGATCCAGCTTCTCCATCTAATTACTGCCCTATATCTCTACTTCCCCTGGTTTATAAACTACTTGAACATATCATTTACAATTATCTCTCCCAATAAAATTTCCTCCAACTCGCACCTTGCATCCAAGGACTGCCCTATCTCTCTACTTCCCCAAGTTTCTAAACTACTTGAACATATCATATCAAGGACAGCTCTCATTAAAGTCTCTGTCACTAATGACTTGCTAATTGCCAAATCAAAGGGTCACTTCTCTATTCCTTTTCTCTTGGATCTCTTTTCTGCCTTTGACACAGTTGACCACCCTTTACTTATCCAAATTCTCCACTCTCTCTCTTGGTTCACATCATATCAAGAAATGTAGCATGTCCTTCTCTGGCTCCTCTTCGTCTCCTTTCCCTCTGACTCTTGGCATACCTCAAGGTTCTGTCCTAAGTCCCCCCCTTTTCTCCATCAATACTTCCTTGCTTGGCACCCTAACACATAATTTTGAATTTCAATACCATCGATATGAAGCCACCCAAAGCTACCTCCCTGCACCAGAATTATGCCCCTCTCTTTTAGCTCATGTTGCCAAATACCTCTCTAGCACATCCTCCTGGATATCTGCCCGTCAACTGAAACTCAATATGTCAAAGACGGAGCTCCTAATCTTCCCACCCTCTTCCACAGCTTCCACTCCTCACATATCTCTCACCATGACAATGCCATCATCACCCCCACTTCTCAGGTCCGATGTCTTGGAGTTCTACTGGATTCTGCCCTCTCTTTCATTCCTCACATACAATCCATGACTAAATCTTGTCATTTTTATCTAAAAAACATTTCCAAAATACATAATTTTCTCTCACAAGACACAACCAAAATTCGAATACACTCTCTTATCATATCGTGCCAGACTACTGCAACTCTCTCCTTGCTGGCTTCTCCATCACCCTTCTCTCTCCACTTCAATCAATAATGAATGCCTCCGCTAGACTCATCTACCATACTCATCGCTCGATATTTGCAGCACCTCTCTGTCAATCACTACCCTCCTGAAAACATTTTAAATCCTGACCCCAACATATAAAGCCATCAATAAGAATACACCCCCTCTCTCTAAATACTCTCCCAACTGTCCTCTTCACTCTGCTAATGACTTTCTTCTTTCCTCCTCTCATTACCGCCTACTGGACTTTTCTTGTGCTGCCCCTATTCTCTGGAACTCCTTGTCTCGCTCCACTAGACTGCCTCAAATACTTCAAAACTTCACTAAAAACTCACCTATATAAAGAAGCCTATTACCTTTTAGAGTGTAAGTTTGCAGGGTGTCAGTCTTATTGGGTGCTTTAGAGAAGGCACTTTGTTTGACTTTAAACTCAATAACAGGACCCTCCATTCTTTTGTAATTTGTTAAGTTTGTTTTTGACTGTTATCTACCCTGTTTAGCACTACGGAAATATGTTGGTGCATTACAAATAAAGGTTTATAATAATATGCAATTCTATTTTTAGGAGACATTAAAACATTTATAGATACATCACCTCTGCCCTATACATATGTGATGTACTGTTAAAGTATATAGTAATATGGGTCTGTTCTGTATGAATGTAAGTTTGTTAATTATCACTGTATCACAATATATTCATTATCAATATGTTCAAGTCTATCTATGATAAGATGTTTATACTTTGCAGAAGTTCCTACAGATACTATACTTAATACTAAACATATTGCAGTTTAAGCCAGTAGCTTGCAACACAGTTAACACAGATTTGTGTTTAATGCTTTCATTCAAGTAACAAAATCTTACTCTGTTCAGTTATTTATATTTGTTAAATATATTTTTGATCCAACTTTGTTGTCTGGTTGTGTCTTTTTCCACAGAATGTAGAATAAAATATATGGAATATGAGAGAAATAGAGACCATAGTGTTCTTTTAGGGCAACATGATAGTATCAATAAACGGTACACTAATCTGCTACTAGTACTCAAACATCGTAATGAGGAAGAGAGAGAACATGAAATAAAACAAATGGGCAGAAAACACTTGGATATAATGAATACCAGAGCCTTGGATGAGTATCAACCAACTAGTATCCAAACTATTTTTGATCCTGGTGAAGGTGGACATGTTCCAGAGACCATGGTGTTAAAAGGACCTGCTGGAATTGGGAAAACCACAACAGTCCAGAAAATTGGGGTGTGTGTAAATCCCTCTCAGGAAACCTCCATGGAAGACCTTCTAAACAGCATATTAAGAAAGAAAATTCTTCCTAGAGCCTCACCGATGATCACAACAAGACCATACATATTGGGGAGGCTTGAAGAATTTGTCCAATCACCTTGTTATTTTGAAGTTCTGGGATTTGATGAGAACAGTGAGGAATATTTCTATAATTTTTTTTTAAACAAGGAACAAGCTGAGAGGGCTGTTAAAATAATAAAAGAAAATGAGACTCTATTCACCATGTGTGTTGTGCCAAACACATGTTGGATTGTATGTACTGTCACGAGACAGCAAATGGAAAGGGGCTTAAATGTGGCTAACACATATCATGGCAGAGACTCCAACCTCAACTGTGTGAAGAACCTGTGTGCTCTAGCAAAGGATGGGATTATGGAACAGAAGATCCTGTTTGATAAAAATGATATTGAAGATCAGGGATTGACTGTGTCTGAGATAGAATCTACCTTCTTGAATAAGAACATCTTTCAGAGGACCATTTGTCCATACACCACCTACAGTCCCATACATCTGAATGTACAGGAGTTCTTTGCCGCTCTGTATTATGTATTGAGTGAAGATACAGACAGAAGTGACAGCTCAGAAGGATCCAATATGGAGGTGATGGATTTACTAGAGAATTCACTAGAAAACCAGCACTTGACTGTGCGTTTCTTGTTTGGTCTCTGTGGTGAAGAGCAGAAGAAGGAGATTGAAAAAAACTTTGGGTGTAAGATATTATTGAGAATCAAATCTTCCTTGGATCCATGGCTGAGGGAGAAGAAGCAATCCGTTATCAGTAGAGACTTTCTGGCCTACTTGTATGAGATTCAGGATAAGGACCTTGTAGGAAGAATGATGAGTCAGTACAAAGACATCGACATTTTTGATGAACATGTTTGATGAACAGTCCAAGGCATGATCACAGAGTTTATTTCGGAGGCACAAATTTAAATAGAAAATCACTACAAATATTATCCCCAGGTTTTTTTAAATGCACTGTTGTTAAGTAAGTATAATTGTTTTCTAAATAAGGTCTAGATTATATTACCTGCTGCTTTATATATAATATTAATTGACACTGAAGTGTTATATGTATAGTTTGCTATTTTGAAGAACCTAACTTATTAATGGGTAAAATGTGTTTATATAGTTTAAAATAACTACAACCATTAATGTATATTGTATTCAGTTTTTTTCTATATTTAATATATCTTTTTTAGAAGAATCCATGTAGTCTTATTTGGATTTAATACACTATTTTATCACTAAAGTTGTACCTCAAATTAATTGACTTGAAAGAAAAGTGGAATATGGTATGAGTTGTTTACTTTACCAAGTAACATGATGAAGGAAAAGATTAACACTTCTACAAAAGACCGGTAATGACTTATCAGGTCTGTTTCTTCCATCTCTCTAGGTTACTTTGTTGTCACTTGGGTAAGTGCTTTTGTGAGTATCTTAAGGATGTAATTACTACGATCTATCATGGAACTGGACCTGTGTATAAATAAACTTGATGACTCTGAAGTTAAGTTTCTTTGTGACGACTGTAACATTCAGACTGTACTATACAGACATTGAGGTGAACAATTTTCTGTGCATTCAATGAAAAAAACAAAGGTCTTAGTGACCTCAACGTTCAATACATTTTATTACATCATAATTCATGATGTCACATTAGATCACGTATGACATCACTAATTACAATACACAACTTTCTCTAACTAATGAATACTTCTGTAAGCTTATTTAGGTTAACAATACATCTATATATGAGTGATGTCACTATAAATAGTTTGCGCATAGATGATATGTAATATGATTGCCTTTTCTTTGTGTCACGGACCCCAGGATACTTCAACTTTTGGGTCTGGCCACTGGACCCTGATAGATATTAGCAACATAGCAAGTTGAATCAAAGCAGTATTATAATGGCCATAAGGACTTTGTGAAAGACTTTACCACTTCTTAATTTGTTATGCTGTGTGATATTTTTCCCCAAGCTCCGGGTGTATGCCTTGGACCTCTAGGACCCGTTTTCACCAGGTCATTTGAGCCTAGAGGACTCTGGGACCATTTTACATTTTACAGCAAATATTTTGTGTTTAGAGTATAGAGTGTTTAGAGTTCAACTATTGCATTAAGCTAATACAAAATATTCCCCTACTCAAATTGGACCCCAACGGGAGTCCAGATATTCTGGCTCCAGGGCTCACAGTATCTTATCAACACCTGCTGCGCCCAGATCCCGACTGGAGGTAGCTGATAGCTGTGGCCATAAACTTCTTGGCACCTAGCTCGGAAATAGACAGGCTGGCGCTGAGTCCTTAGAGCCAGTCCTAGCACATTTGGGGGTAATTCAAATGGGCAGAAGGTGTGAAACGTGTGTTTGTCTAAGGAAAAGGCCCACTGTTGAATGGGGCAAAATGTAAAAAAAAAAAGTTTATGGTCTGTTTGGGACACATATATAAATGTTGTGTTTCATTTTGAGGGAAAGCATTTATTATAATGGGAAATCAATTTTTGCAAATTGCCTGGAACCAAGTAACTTGGTCTGAGAATTGCAACTTTTCTTAGATTCTGGTTAAGCCATCCTGTTTGCGGGGACACAGAACCTGTTGTGAGGAGCTTCAGGATGCTATTATTACAAACAGATCTCTCATCAATTTGGAATTTATTCTAACAAATTTGGTGAGTCTGGAGTTAAAATATTTGTGATGGACTGAAACATCCAGACTGTACTCTACATGAACTGAGGTGAGAACTATGTATTACATTCACTGATAAAAACACAGAGAAAGCTGCATGAAATCTTAGTGACTGTGTCTCTGAAGCATTTTCTTATATCATAATTTATATTTTGATAACCATGTGGGAGAGGAGCTTCTAGTATATTGCAATGTAATTCACTCCACAAGTGAAATGTTATGTTGTTCCATACAAATCTATCCACCTGTCTCTAACTACAGTCCTGATTTCCGAGCAGTACTTCTTCTTCTTCCTCAACTGGGCTTTGTTGTTTCCAGCCTGGGGCTACCCCTGTGATAATCGTGGTTCCCCTTTCTAGATGTGTAGTTTCTGGAGACCCTTGTTCCCAGTGAATACCCATTGTGTCTGTGTGTTTTTGACATTATCTTGCTAATTATATCCATGTTAAACATGCCTGATATTGGTATATATTTTATATATGTAGTGTTGTAACTCATATTCTATGATCCAATTATTGTTTACAAGAACAGGCATAAGAGGCCCATTGTTAAGATAAACAATGGGGATGTTCAGCATTGAAGAGTGATTAGGTTAACTGACCTTCCTAGCTCAATTACGCTAATTAACTTTTGTTACTCTGCACCCAGACTAATTTAATTAATGTGACATTATGTTTGTTAGTTCTGAATGTGCTGAAATCTAAACCTTGGGGGTATAAAGTATTGGAAAGTGTGTTGGAGGATTGGAGTATACAGAATAAGAGAGAGGGATTCAGAGAGAGGACATTCTAGGACACTCTACATTAATAGCTTAGGGTTTCATGTATCTACTTTGTGGTTTCTTCGAAATGAGAGGTTACGGCTTGCTTAATTGATCATGTTCCCGCCCTCAACTGCTCCAAACCAGTGCATGGTTTACGGTTTTGGCTTCGGACCAGTAACTTACGAGCTTGAGCAATTGAATAGCATTGCAATCGGAGACCAACAGGAGCCCACAACTCACTCGCAGACATTCGGCTGTCTGCGATCGAGTTGGGAGGCTCGAATTGAATGGATAAACTGGGTACAACAGGACCTCACTAGTATATATCACAGACAGAACATAAACTGGATATAACAGGACCTCACTAGTATATATCACACACAGAAAATAAACTGGATACAACAGGACCTCACTAGTATATATCACAGACAGAAAATAAACTGGATACAACAGGACCTCACTAGTATATATCACAGATAGAAAATAAACTGGATACAACAGGACCTCACTAGTATATATCACAGATAGAAAATAAACTGGATACAACAGGACCTCACTAGTATATATCACAGATAGAAAATAAACTGGATACAACAGGACCTCACTAGTATATATCACAGACAGAAAATAAACTGGATACAACAGGACCTCACTAGTATATATCACACACAGAAAATAAACTGGGTACAACAGGACCTCACTAGTATATATCACAGACAGAAAATAAACTGGATACAACAGGACCTCATCCGTATATATCAGAGAAAGAAAATAAACTGGATACAACAATACCTCACTAGTATATATCACAGACAGAACATAAATTGGATACAACAGGACCTCACTAGTATATATCACAGACAGAAAATAAACTGGGTACAACAGGACCTCACTAGTATATATCACAGACAGAAAATAAACTGGGTACAGCAGGACCTCACTAGTATATATCACAGACAGAAAATAAACTGGGTACAACAGGACCTCACTAGTATATATCACAGACAGAACATAAACTGGATACAACAGGACCTCACTAGTATATATCACACACAGAAAATAAACTGGATACAACAGGACCTCACTAGTATATATCACAGACAGAAAATAAACTGGGTACAACAGGACCTCACTAGTATATATCACAGACAGATAATAAACTGGGTACAGCAGGACATCACTAGTATATATCAGAGACAGAAAATAAACTGGATACAACAGGACATCACTAGTATATATCACAGACAGAAAATAAACTGGATACAACAGAACCTCACTAGTATATATCAGAGACAGAAAATAAACTGGGTACAACAGGACCTCACTAGTATAAATCACAGACAGAAAATAAACTGGGTACAACAGGACCTCACTAGTATATATCACACACAGAAAATAAACTGGGTACAACAGGACCTCACTAGTATATATCACAGACAGAACATAAACTGGATACAACAGGACCTCACTAGTATATATCACAGACAGAAAATAAACTGGGTACAACAGGACCTCACTAGTATATATCACAGACAGAACATAAACTGGGTACAACAGGACCTCACTAGTATATATCACAGACAGAAAATAAACTGGGTACAACAGGACCTCACTAGTATATATCACACACAGAAAATAAACTGGGTACAGCAGGACCTCACTAGTATATATCACAGACAGAAAATAAACTGGATACAACAGAACCTCATCCGTATATATCACACAGAGAAAATAAACTGGGTACAACGGGACCTCACTAGTATATATCACAGACAGAAAATAAACTGGATACAGCAGGAACTCACTAGTATATATCACAGACAGAATATAAACTGGGTACAGCAGGACCTCACTAGTATATATCACAGACAGAAAATAAACTGGGTACAACAGGACCTCACTAGTATATATCACAGACAGAAAATAAACTGGGTACAACAGGACCTCACTAGTATATATCACAGACAGAACATAAACTGGGTACAACAGGACCTCACTAGTATATATCACAGACAGAAAATAAACTGGATACAACAGGACCTCACTAGTATATATCAGAGACAGAAAATAAACTGGATATAACAGGACCTCACTAGTATATATCACAGACAGAAAATAAACTGGATACAACAGGACCTCACTAGTATATATCACAGACAGAAAATAAACTGGATACAGCAGGACCTCACTAGTATATATCACACACAGAAAATAAACTGGATACAGCAGGAACTCACTAGTATATATCACAGACAGAACATAAACTGGGTACAGCAGGACCTCACTAGTATATATCACACACAGAAAATAAACTGGATACAACAGGACCTCACTAGTATATATCACAGACAGAAAATAAACTGGATACAACAGGACCTCACTAGTATATATCACAGACAGAAAATAAACTGGATACAACAGGACCTCACTAGTATATATCACAGACAGAAAATAAACTGGGTACAACAGGACCTCACTAGTATATATCAGAGACAGAAAATAAACTGGGTACAACAGGACCTCACTAGTATATATCACAGACAGAAAATAAACTGGGTACAACGGGACCTCACTAGTATATATCACAGACAGAAAATAAACTGGATACAGCAGGAACTCACTAGTATATATCACAGACAGAATATAAACTGGGTACAGCAGGACCTCACTAGTATATATCACAGACAGAAAATAAACTGGGTACAACAGGACCTCACTAGTATATATCCCACAGAGAAAATAAACTGGGTACAACAGGACCTCACTAGTATATATCACAGACAGAAAATAAACTGGGTACAACAGGACCTCACTAGTTTATATCACAGATAGAAAATAAACTGGATCCACAGGACCTCACTAGTATATATCACAGACAGAAAATAAACTGGATAAAACAGGACCTCACTAGTATATATCACAGACAGAAAATAAACTGGATACAACAGGACCTCACTAGTATATATCACACACAGAAAATAAACTGGATACAACAGGACCTCACTAGTATATATCACACACAGAAAATAAACTGGATACAACAGGACCTCACTAGTATATATCACAGACAGAAAATAAACTGGATACAACAGGACCTCACTAGTATATATCACACACAGAAAATAAACTGGATACAACAGGACCTCACTAGTATATATCACAGACAGAAAATAAACTGGATACAACAGGACCTCACTAGTATATATCACACACAGAAAATAAACTGGGTACAACAGGACCTCACTAGTATATATCACAGACAGAAAATAAACTGGATACAACAGGACCTCACTAGTATATATCACAGACAGAAAATAAACTGGGTACAACAGGACCTCACTAGTATATATCACAGACAGAAAATAAACTGGGTACAACAGGACCTCACTAGTATATATCAGAGACAGAAAATAAACTGGGTACAACAGGACCTCACTAGTATATATCACAGACAGAAAATAAACTGGGTACAACAGGACCTCACTAGTATATATCACAGACAGAACATAAACTGGATACAACAGGACCTCACTAGTATATATCACACACAGAAAATAAACTGGATACAACAGGACCTCACTAGTATATATCACAGACAGAAAATAAACTGGGTACAACAGGACCTCACTAGTATATATCACACACAGAACATATACTGGGTACAGCAGGACCTCACTAGTATATATCACACACAGAACATAAACTGGGTACAGCAGGACCTCACTAGTATATATCACAGACAGAAAATAAACTGGATACAACAGGACCTCATTAGTATATATCACAGACAGAACATAAACTGGATACAACAGGACCTCACTAGTATATATCACAGACAGAAAATAAACTGGATATAACAGGACCTCACTAGTATATATCACAGACAGAAAATAAACTGGGTACAGCAGGACCTCACTAGTATATATCACAGACAGAAAATAAACTGGGTACAACAGGACCTCACTAGTATATATCACAGACAGAAAATAAACTGGATATAACAGGACTTCACTAGTATATATCACAGACAGAAAATAAACTGGGTACAACAAGACCTCACTAGTATATATCACAGACAGAAAATAAACTGGGTACAGCAGGACCTCACTAGTATATATCACAGACAGAAAATAAACTGGATATAACAATACCTCACTAGTATATATCAGAGACAGAAAATAAACTGGATACAGCAGGACCTCACTAGTATATATCACAGACAGAAAATATACTGGAAACAACAGGACCTCACTAGTATATATCAGACAGAAAATAAACTGGATATAACAGGACCTCACTAGTATATATCACAGACAGAAAATAAACTGGATACAACAGGACCTCACTAGTATATATCAGAGACAGAAAATAAACTGGATATAACAGGACCTCACTAGTATATATCACAGACAGAAAATAAACTGGATACAGCAGGACCTCACTAGTAAATATCACAGACAGAACATAAACTGGGTACAACAGGACCTCACTAGTATATATCACAGACAGAAAATAAACTGAATACAACAGGACCTCACTAGTATATATCACACACAGAAAATAAACTGGATACAGCAGGGCCTCACTAGTATATATCACACACAGAAAATAAACTGGATACAGCAGGACCTCACTAGTATATATCACACACAGAAAATAAACTGGATACAGCAGGACCTCACTAGTATATATCACAGACAGAAAATAAACTGGATATAACAGGACCTCACTAGTATATATCACAGACAGAAAATAAACTGGATATAACAGGACCTCACTAGTATATATCACACACAGAAAATAAACTGGATACAGCAGGGCCTCACTAGTATATATCACAGACAGAAAATAAACTGGATATAACAGGACCTCACTAGTATATATCACAGACAGAAAATAAACTGGGTACAGCAGGACCTCACTAGTATATATCACAGACAGAAAATAAACTGGATACAACAGGACCTCACTAGTATATATCACACACAGAAAATAAACTGGATACAGCAGGACCTCACTAGTATATATCACAGACAGAAAATAAACTGGATACAACAGGACCTCACTAGTATATATCACAGACAGAACATAAACTGGATACAACAGGACCTCATTAGTATATATCACAGACAGAAAATAAACTGGATATAACAGGACCTCACTAGTATATATCACAGACAGAAAATAAACTGGGTACAGCAGGACCTCACTAGTATATATCACAGACAGAAAATAAACTGGGTACAACAGGACCTCACTAGTATATATCACACACAGAAAATAAACTGTGTACAACAGGACCTCACTAGTATATATCACAGACAGAACATAAACTGGATACAACAGGACCTCACTAGTATATATCACACACAGAAAATAAACTGGATACAACAGGACCTCACTAGTATATATCAGAGACAGAAAATAAACTGGATACAGCAGGACCTCACTAGTATATATCACAGACAGAAAACAAAATGGATACAACAGAACCTCACTAGTATATATCACAGATAGAACATAAACTGGATACAACAGAACCTCACTAGTATATATCACAGACAGAAAATAAACTGGATACAACAGAAGCTCACTAGTATATATCACAGACAGAAAATAAACTGGATACAACAGAACCTCACTAGTATATATCACAGATAGAAAATAAACTGGATACAACAGGACCTCACTAGTATATATCACAGACAGAAAATAAACTGGGTACAGCAGGACCTCACTAGTATATATCACAGACAGAAAATAAACAGGATACAACAGGACCTCACTAGTATATATCACAGATAGAAAATAAACTGGATACAACAGGACCTCACTAGTATATATCAGAGACAGAAAATAAACTGGATACAACAGGACCTCACTAGTATATATCACAGATTGAAAATAAACTGGATACAACAGGACCTCACTAGTATATATCACACACAGAAAATAAACTGGATACAGCAGGACCTCACTAGTATATATCACAGACAGAAAATAAACTGGATACAACAGGACCTCACTAGTATATATCACAGACAGAAAATAAACTGGATACAACAGGACCTCACTAGTATATATCACAGACAGAAAATAAACTGGGTACAGCAGGACCTCACTAGTATATATCACAGACAGAAAATAAACTGGGTACAACAGGACCTCACTAGTATATATCACAGACAGAAAATAAACTGGATACAAAAGGAACTCACTAGTATATATCACAGACAGAAAATTAACTGGATACAACAGGACCTCACTAGTATATATCACTGTAATGATATAGGAATCACAAGTTTGTGGAGACCAGTAGCCAAGGTCAGCAATAATCCAGTTCAGCAACTTGTAGGTGAAACAGGAACAAGCTTTATTGAAGGGATCAGGTACCAACAATAATCTGGCAAGGATACAGAGACAGGAAGTGCCTTATATAGGCCAAGAACCAGACAGCTGACCAGACACAGCTAAAGAGATTTGTCACTGATTTCATTGCTTTTAGAGTCAAGGTATCAGATCTCAGGCAAATCTGCAAGAGGCAGGCTGGCGTACCGGTAGGGAAGAGGTCCAGCAACATGCAAACCAGGGTTCGAATCCCAGCAGAGTCAATTCCTCACATTACCCCCACCTCTATAGGGGCAGCCTCTGGGTGCCCTATTACCTGGTTTAGCAGGGTACTGTGCATGGAAAGACCGAAGAAGATCAGGAGCGTGAATATTGTCCGCTGGTTCCCACGATCTATCCTCCTCACCATAGCCTTTCCACCGAACCAAATATTGAAGCTTGTTACGGAAGATCCTGGAGTCAAGAATTTTTTCCACTTAGTATTCATCTTCACCATCCACGAGGACTGGAGGTGGGGCAGGTAGGGCTCGGCCAGGGAAAGTATTTTCATGAAAAGGTTTAAGCAGTGCAACGTGAAACACTGGATGTATTTTCATGGAATTTGGAAGTTGCAAACGGAAAGTGACAGCATTGATCTGAGCGATGATCTCAAAAGGTCCCATGAACCTTTCACCCAATTTATGAGAAGGAACCCGAAGCTTAAGATTCTTTGTTGACAGCCACTCCTTGTCACCAACATGATAAACTGGGGCCTCCTTTCTATGCCTATCAGCAGCTCTTTTGCAACATTCCTGAGCCTCCAAAAGAGTCTCTTTCAACAGTGCTTGGGAATCACGTAAGGCGGTTAGCTGGTCAGTGACTGCAGGAACGGGAGTAGTAATCGGGAGACTCACTAGAAAGGTTGGATGGTAACCATAATTGGCAAAAAATGGGCTCAGAGAAGTGGAGCAGTGTTGGGCATTGTTATAGGCAAACTCCGCTGTGGGTAAAAAATCCAGCCAGTCATCCTAATATAACTAATATAGCACCGCAAATATTGCTCCAAAGTCTGGTTGGTTCGCTCAGTCTGTCCATTACTTTGCGGATGAAAAGCTGACGACAGATTTACATTAATACCTAGATTAGAACAAAAATGTTTTCAAAACTGAGATGTAAACTGCACTCCCCTGTCAGAAACTACTTCATCGGACACTCCATGCAAGCGAAATATTTCCCGAATAACCAGGTCAGCCGTCTGTTTAGCTGAAGGGAGACCACGAGCTGGTATGAAATGACCCATCTTAGTTAACCTGTCCATAACAACAAGAATGGTAGTGTGTTCCTTAGAGGGAGGTAGTTCCACAATAAAGTCCATGGATATAGATCCCCAGGGATGATGAGGAATCGGAAGAGGCTGAAGCAAGCCAACAGGGGATGAGCGAGGAGTCTTATGTCTGGCACATACATCACAAGAGGACACCTACTTCTTAACATCCTCATGATACTTCGGCCACCAAAAGGATCTGGCAAGTAGCTCTTGTGTCTTTCGGATTCCTGGATGACCTGCTGGTTTTGAGTCATGGTAGAGACGTAAAAGGTCCAGTCGCACTGACTCCGGAGCAAACAGACGTTGTTGAAAAATCCAAAACCCATTAAGCATCGTCATATGGAGATCACGAGAAGGATCACGAAGAACTGGGTCTTCAGCGTAGCCCTTTTTAATGCGAGACATCAGGTCAGAAGGAAATGTAACTCCTATAAATATATCCTCCGGCAAGATGGTGGTCTTGGTTACGGTAGCATGGAGGGGGTCAGCTATTCTAGACAAGGCATCTGCCTTACCATTCTTGGAGCCAGGACGGTATGTAACCAAAAAATTAAACCTCGAGAAGAATAGGGACCAGCGTGCTTGTCTGGCTGACAGTCTCTTAGCTGATCGAATCCATTCCAGATTTTTGTGATCGGTGAGGACAGTAATTGGATGGGTAGCTCCCTCCAAGAGATGTCTCCGTGAAGGCAGCTTTTATAGCCAATAGTTCTTTATTCCCTATGTCATAGTTTCTTTCTGCTGGCACCATCTGGCGGGAATAGAAGGCGCACGGATGTAACAGCATCTTAGGTCCAGTCCTTTGAGACAGTATAGCACCAACAGCTAAATCAGAAGCATCAACTTCCACAATAAATGGTAATTTCCGGCTGAGGATGTACCAGGACGGGGGCAGATGTAAACAGAGTCTTTAATCGGGAAAATGTGGTATCAGCCTTATCGGACCACTGAAAAGGAGTCCCTTTACGTGTGAGTTCAGTGATCAGTGTAATAACGGCAGAGAAATTCTTAATGAAACGCCTGTAAAAATTGGCAAACCCCACAAATCTCTGGACATCTTTTTCATTCTTGGGGATGGGCCAGTCCAGCACAGCTTTAATTTTACTTGCGTCCATACTTAAACCTTTGGGAGTTATTACATACCCCAGGAATTGAATTTCTGTTTGTTCAAACTCACATTTTTCTAGTTTAATGTATAGGTGGTGGGTACGAAGGCGCTGTTTTCTATGGTTTTCAAGATTATCAGAGAATATTAGGATATCATCCAAATATGCCACAACAAACTGATCCAGGAGATCTTGTAGTACATCATTGATAAGATGCTGGAAAGTTGCAGGGGCATTACAAAGCCCAAGTGGCATTACTAGATATTCGTAATGCCCGTACCTGGTTCTGAAAGCTGTTTTTCATTCATCATTTGGTCTTATGCGAACCAGATTATATGCCCCCCGTAAATATTTTAGCTGAGCGAAGTCTCTCCAAAAGTTCAGGAATGAGAGGCAAGAGGTAGCGGTTTTTAACAGTGATGTTATTAATGACCCTGTAATCAACGCATGGCCGTAGGCTGCCATCTTTCTTCTCTACAAAGAATATAGGAGCTCCTGCTGGGGAAGTAGATGGTCGAAAAAACCTTTGGCAAGATTTTCTTGTATGTATTCACGAAGAGCTTTCAATTTAGGCTCAGAAAGGGAATATATACGGCCTAATGGGATAGCAGCCCCAGGCAACAGCTCTATTGGGCAATCATAAGGCCTGTGGGGTGGAAGCTGATCAGCATTCTTCTTAACACAGACATCTGCAAAATCCCGATATTGTAGAGGAAGCTTAGTCAAGTTTGTAGCAACCATTTTTTATTAATTGTTGTGGCAACAGGTGTTACCTTAGTGGGTTGACAATTCATTAAGCAGTGTTCTGAAGGAAAGGACAAAGTTCTGATCTTCCAATTAATTTGTGGGTTATGCAGAGCAAGCCAAGGTACCCTCAACATCACTGGAAACTGTGTTGAGGAAATTAGGTGGAAAGATATAGTCTCATGGTGATTCACTTCCAGAGTCAACTTTACGGGCACAGTCTCATGTGTAACCGGCCCCGACGTAAGTGGAGAACAGTCCACTGTCTCCATTAATACAGGTGAAGAATTAGGGATAGACTGAATTCTATTTCCTGCTGCAAATTTAATGTCCATAAAGTTTCTGCCTGCTTCAGAATCTATCATAGCTGTAGTTGAAATTTTACGATCACCACATTGCAACGTGATAGGCACCACAAAATGAGGATGTTGAGTCAACATACCCTCTTCACCATGAGCCAGAGAAAACAAGGGTTGCGTGACAGAATCCAGTTGATCTGCAATCTGGGATTGGTGTCGAATCTGTGTGCCCTCAGCAGCCATAGCTATTGTTCTTTTGGATTTGCTAGGGCAATTGATGGCATAGTGCCCTGCACTACCACAATACAGGCATAAATTGTGAGTGCGTCGCCACTGTTTTTCTTCATTGGATAATGGTCCTCTTATTAGATTTACCTGCATAGCCTCAGGCTCAGAGTCTGTAGGTGTTTGTGGGGTTGGAGTAGAAATTCTTGAATAGGAAATAGGAGTAGTACTTGGTCTAAAAGAGCCCTGTCTTTCCAATCTTCTTTCAGAAAGTTTCCGATCAATACGGATAGCCAGACACACAAATGCATCAAAGTCAGCAGGAAGATCAACACGAGCTAGCTCATCTTTTATAGCTTCTGAGAGACCTTTTCTGAAGTGGAACCTCTGGGCTGATTGGTTCCAGGTAGTATCAGCAACCCACTGTCTGAATTCAGCAGCATATTCAGCCACAGAGCGCCTCCCTTGATGCAAATGAAGGAAAGTGGCTTCTGCTGTAGCACATCGATTTGGGTCATCAAAAACTAAGCACATGGCCTCAAGAAAGTCATTTAGATTACCCAAGACTGGACTGTCCTGTTCCAGAAGAGGGGAGCCCCAAGCCAGGGCTTCATCTTTGAATAGTGAAAAAATAAATCCCACCTTCTCTCTTTCAGATGGAAATTGGTGAGGTAACATCATGAAGTGCAAACAGCATTGATTTAGGAAACCCCTAAATCTTTTGCGATCTCCTCCAAACTTTTCTGGCAGGGGCAAGCGGGCATCTTGTGCAGGTGTAACAGTAGCTGCCGCAACATCACGTGCCCTGTAGCTGGTATACTCACTGTGCATTGACTGAAATTTATTTTGCAGTTCAGCTACCTGGTCCTGCAGCACTTGAATGGTCTGTGCCTGGGTCTGCACAGTTCTTGCAAATAAAGCAACCTGCTGGGCCAATGCAGAATCTGACCCGGCGGTCTCCATTAAAAGGGCCAGATTATTCTGTAATGATATAGGAATCACAAGGTTTTGGAGACCAGCAGCCTAGCTCAGCAATAATCCAGTTCAGCAACTTGTAGGTGAAACAGGAACAAGCTTTATTGAAGTGATCAGGAACCACACAATAATCTGGCAAGGATACAGAGACAGGAAGTGCCTTATATAGGCCAAGAACCAGACAGCTGACCAGACACAGCTAAAGAGAGTTGTCACTGATATCATTTCTTTTAGAGTCAAGGTATCAGATCACAGGCAAATCTGCAAGAGGCAGGCTGGCATACCGGTAGGGAAGAGGTCCAGCAACATGCAAACCAGGGTTCGAATCCCAGCAGAGTCAATTCCTCACAATCACAGAAAGAACATAAACTGGGTACAGCAGGACCTCACTAGTATATATCACAGACAGAAAATAAACTGGATACAACAGGACCTCACTAGTATATATCACAGACAGAAAATAAACTGGGTACAACATGACCTCACTAGTATATATCAGAGACAGAAAATAAACTGGGTACAACAGGACCTCACTAGTATATATCACAGACAGAAAATAAACTGGGTACAGCAGGACCTCACTAGTATATATCACAGACAGAAAATAAACTGGGTAAAGCAGGACCTCACTAGTATATATCACAGACAGAAAATAAACTGGATACAGCAGGACATCACTAGTATATATCACAGACAGAAAATAAACTGGATACAACAGGACCTCACTAGTATATATCACAGACAGAAAATAAACTGGATACAGCAGGACATCACTAGTATATATCACACAGAAAATGAACTGGGTACAACAGGACCTCACTAGTATATATCACACACAGAAAATAAACTGGATACAGCAGGACATCACTAGTATATATCACAGACAGAAAATAAACTGGATACAACAGGACCTCACTAGTATATATCACACACAGAAAATAAACTGGGTACAGCAGGACATCACTAGTATATATCACAGACAGAAAATAAAATGGGTACAGCAGGACATCACTAGTATATATCACAGACAGAAAATAAACTGGATACAGCAGGACCTCACTAGTATATATCACAGACAGAAAACAAAATGGATACAACAGAACCTCACTAGTATATATCACAGATAGAACATAAACTGGATACAACAGAACCTCACTAGTATATATCACAGACAGAAAATAAACTGGATACAACAGGTCCTCACTAGTATATATCACAGATAGAAAATAAACTGGATACAACAGGACCTCACTAGTATATATCACAGACAGAAAATAAACTGGATACAACAGGACCTCACTAGTATATATCACAGATAGAAAATAAACTGGATACAACAGGACCTCACTAGTATATATCACAGACAGAAAATAAACTGGGTACAACAGAACCTCACTAGTATATATCACAGATAGAACATAAACTGGATACAACAGAACCTCACTAGTATATATCACAGACAGAAAATCAACTGGATATAACAGGACCTCACTAGTATATATCACAGACAGAAAATCAACTGGATATAACAGGACCTCACTAGTATATATCACAGACAGAAAGTGTACTGGATGCAAGAGGACTTCACTAGTAGATATATGAGACAGATAAATAATTATGTGTAACAGTATATCATTTGAATATATCTAAAATGAAGGATTGAGAATTAATTCAGTTCCACTTTTTATCAGTAATTTCCATCACTTACAATATGATATTTCAATCGTCTGTAAAATGTTCTTTTTATTTATTGTGTGTTTTAGATAAACTCACCTGTCATAAAGAGAAGACGCTCATCGAATTAAGAAGATTAATATCTACATCTGAAAATATTTTCCGTAAACTTGTTTACAATTAGTTTGGGGTTTTTATTCATTTTCATTTTCTTCACAGGATATTCCACCCAAAATATTATGAATATGATGGTATTCCTGTAAATTAGATGTGTTCCCACAACAACTCATAGATTTTATTATTAACACAAATGCTATAACTTGTTCTGATTTATTTAAACAAACATCACTTGCTGTAAATAATGTCTTGTCTATCTATATATATTGTGACAGAGTACTACCACAAACGAGGTCAGTGCCCTGTTTGCCAACTCTTTACCTTTACGGAGGAAGGCACGGGAGGCTTTTCAACTCTGAACACTTTTTTTACACACAGCAAGCACATGAAAATAACATAAACAGAAATATATCCAGCTTCCTTGCAGCTCTTCTTCCGATAGTTTGACTCACTATCTCACAACAAAGTCCTAATACAGTATCAGAGCTAGAACACGGGCCCACCCTTCATTTCCATGTGCTCTCCCGAGGGTCCCTTTCTTTAAACTACTATTTATCTCCTGTCTCCTGTGAAATAGTTTCTACTCACTGTGTCTGCCCTGGGGTATCTCAGAAATGAAATGAATCTGGTCCTCTCTTACAGAAGCTCCCCTTCTGGGGTCTTCTCATAAACTGCATATTTCAGGCTCTCCATCTCCATCTTCCTCTGCTGACAAACTCCAGCCCAGCTCTTCCTTCACCTGGGCCTGTGTCTCCCAGGCTGTTCCAAGCCTACCACTACACTCTCTGTCTCACAGACAGACGTAATGGAGTGACCAGACCCATGCCTCTGTGTGCTGCTTTTACAGCCAAGGTTAACTCTCTCCTTGCTGTTCTGCACTCCTCTGCACCTCCACACGGACCTCTGGGGGGCAATATATAACACTACATCTTTTTAATGGAAAATTAAACTTTAGTAATAAAATGTGTCACCAGAATTCTGTATCATTTTTACACGCAATAACAACGTGAAATATGTAAAGCCAATAAAAATAATTATTCTTGGGAACAAATAAAGAAAAAATTAAGTAACTCATTTTACTTTAAATATATGTGTTTTTAATGCCTCTGAACCTCATTCCTAGAGAGGTAGCTTCCAACCAGAGTGTCTCCAGCCCCACCTGATCTCTCTGTGTTATACTCCTGTGGAGTATAGATAAAAAAATATATATTACTTTGAGTATTTAGTAATAGAATCAAGTAGAGTGTTTTGATTTTATTTTCTAAATATTTGCTATTTCGATTACAAATTATTGTACAGATAAAAAGATACATTGACCCACTATCGGTATTAATTTTCATACATTTTTTAACATGCGTCGTCATAAAGGTTTTCTGGTTTCAATGGGTTATTGTTCTTTATTATAGTTTATTTATAACGCGCCAACATATTCCGTAGTGCTGTTCTTGTACCAGTTATTCTGATTCTGATAAGCTCATGCTTCCTGTTACATTATCTGACACAAATGTACAGTGGATATAAAAAGTCTACATACCCCTGTTAAAATGTCAGGTTTCTGTGCTGTAAAAAAAATGAGACAGAGATAAATAATTTCAGAACTTTTTCCACCTTTAATGTGACCTATAAATTGTACAACTCAATTGAAAAACAAACTGAAATCTTTTAGGTGGAGGGAAGAAAAAAAAAAAGAAAAATAATGTGGTTGCATAAGTCTGCACACCCTCTTATAACTGGGGATGTAGCTGTGTTCAGAATTAAGCAATCACATTCCAAATCCGATTGAAAATCTGTGGGGTGGTCTGAAGAGGGCTGTGCACAGGAAAAGCCCTCGCAATCTGACAGATTTGGAGTGTTTTTGCAAAGAAGAGTGGGCAAATCTTGCCAAGTCAAAATGTGCCATGCTGATAGACTTATACCCAAAAAGACTGAGTGATGTAATAAAATCAAAAGGTGCTTCAACAAAGTATTTGTTTAAGGGTGTGCAGACTTATGCAACCATATTATTTTATTTTTATATTTTTTCTTTCCTCTACCCAAAAGATTTCAGTTTGTTTTTCAATTGAGCTGTACAGTTTATAGGTCACATTAAAGGTGGAAAAAGTTCTGAAATTATTTATCTTTGTCTCATTTTTTTTACAGCACAGAAACCTGACATTTTAACAGGGGTGTGTAGACTTTTTAAATCCACTGTATATTCAAAATTGTATCTCTTTTTTTAAAGTTATCTTTTATCAGATCTCAAGGTATGTCCACAGACTTTATAATTTATTTACTTATTAAAGAATGAGATGTAATTATTTCGTGCTGAGCTTGCTTTATCTTTCAGTACCATAACCACAAATATTCTTTCCAAGTGATGGTAAAACAATGTTTTATTTGAGCAAATTCAGTCTCTCGATTTATGAAAATTAACTTTATGAGAAGTTAAAAATCTATACCCCCCAAAATGGTCTTCTCAGGCACAGACCCCTGAGTATTTGTAGTTGTCATAACAATATCATCATCAAGTGAAGCAATTTATACATTCCTCTGATTATTTAACCTTATCACCTCTGCTAATGCTACAAATATATAACATAAAGAAGGGGAGCCATGGAGTGTGCCATTCGGTGAAATAATTGTATTTAATTTCCTTTAATTTTTTTCTTTAACATACTTTGTACTCTTTCTTTCTCTCTCTCTTCTTCTCTCAATTCTGTCCCAGTTTCTCTGTCCCTCTCTCATCTCTCTTTCTTTCTCTCCCCTCTCTCTTTTCTTTTCTCTCAGCCCTCTCTTTCTCCCATTCCATCTCTTCCTCACTCAACCCTCTCTGTCTTCTTCTCTCTCTCTCTCTCTCTCTCTCTCTCTCTCTATCTATTTCTTTCCAATCTCCACTATATGAAGTTTACATACCCCTGAATGTTTGGCCTTGGTACAGACATACAAGTTAACACACACAGGTTAAAATGTCAACTAAAGGTTAATTTCCCACACCTGTGGCTTTTTAAATTGCAATTAGTGTCTTTGTATAAATAGTCAATGAGTTTGTTAGCTCTCACGTTGATGCACTGAGCAGGCTAGATACTGAGCCACGGAGAGCAGAAAAGAACTGTCAAAAGCACTGTGTAACAAGGTAATGGAACTTCATAAAGATGGAAAGGATATAAAAAAGATATCCAAAGCCTTGAAAATGTCAGTCAGTACTGTTCAATCACTTATTAAGAAGTGGAACATTCGGGGATCTGTTGATATTAAGCCATGGTCAAGTAGACAAAGAAAGATTTCAGCCACAACTGCCAGAAGAATTGTTTGGAATACAAAGAAAACCCACAGGTAAGTTCAGGCGAAATACAGGCTGCTCTGGAAAAGACGGTGTGGTTGTTTCAAGGAGCACAATACGACGATACTTGAAAAAAAATTAGCTGCATGGTCGAGATGCCCCTATGCTACAAAAAATCACAGTTACAATATGACCCCCCCCCCCCTCGACAACACTTTGACATGCCTTACAGCTTGTGGCACACTATAATTTGGAGTAACAAGACCAAAATAGAGCTTTATGGTCACAACCATAAGGCCTATAGTGAAAAGAATACCATCCCCACTGTGAAGAATGGTGGTGGCTCACTGGTGTTTTGGGGCAGTGTGAGCTCTAAAGGCACAGGGAATCTTGTGAAAACTGATGACAAGATGAATGCAGCATGTTATCAGAAAATACTGGCAGATAATTTGTATTCTTCTGCACAAAGGCTGCGCATGGGGCGCTCTTGGACTTTCCAGCATGACAATGACCATAAGTACAAGGCCAAGTTGAGCCTCCAGTGGTACAGCAGAAAAAGGTGAAGGTTGTGGAGTGGCCATCACAACCTCCTGACCTTAATATCATCAAGCCACTCTGGGGAAATCGTGCAAGACGAGCAAAGACTTTGCATGACTTGGAAGCATTTTGACAAGAAGAATGGGCAGCTATATCACCTGCAAGAATTAGGGGCCTCATAGACAACTATTACAAAAGACTCCACGCTGTCATTGATGCTAAACGGGGCAATACACAGTATTAAGAACTAAGGGTATGCAGACTTTTGATCAAGGCTATTTGGGTGGTTATCATGATGATTTAAAAAGGAGCCAAACAACTATGTGATAATAAATGGCTTCATATGATCACCATCCTTCAAAAAAATTAAAAAGTTTGCATGATCAGCCATATTTTTAAAATAAATGCCGACATTTCACAATTTCTGTTAGTGGTATGCAAACTTTTGAGCACAACTGGATATTCCTCTCTCTATCTCTCTCTCTCCCTTCACTCTCTCTATCCCTCATTCTCTCTTCTCTCTCTCCACTCACTCACTCTCTCTCTCCCTCTCTTTCCACTTTCTCTCCTCTCTGTTTCTTATCTTCTATCTCTCTTTTGCTCCTCCCTCTTTCTCCTCCCTTTTGCCTCTGTCTCTTTCTCTCCTCTATGTATCGCTCTCTTTCTCTCCTCCCCCTACTTTCTCCTTCTCTCTCAGTCTCTCTCTCTCCCTTTCTTACCTCTCTAAATTCTCTCACTCCCCTCTCTCTTTTTCATTCTCCCCCTCACTCTCCTCTCTTCTTCTCTCTCCCCCTCTATTCTTCACTCAATCATCTCTCTACTTCTTTGTCTTCCTCATTCTCTCTCTCATTCTCTCCACTCATTCACTCTCTCTTCTCTCCTCTTTATCCACATCTCGATCTCTCTCCAACCTCTATCCCCGCTCTTTTCTCCTATCTCTTCTCTCTCCCCTCTCTTTCTGTATCTCCTCTCTCTTTCTCCCTCTCTCTTCTTCTCTCTATCCCCCTCTTCTTCACACAATCCTCTTTATTTTTTTCTCCCTCTCTCTCTTCTCTCTTTCCTATCTCTCTGCTCACACTCTCTCACCGACTCTCTCATCACTCTCTCACTACTCCTCTCTTCTCTCTCTCTTTTCACTCTGCCCCTCATTCTTCTCTCTCCCCCTCTATCTATCTTCTTCACTCAACCCTCTCTCTTCTTTTTTTCTCACCTCTATCATTTTTCCTTCTTTTCTTTGTCTCCCTCATTCTCTCTCTCTACTCACTCTCTCTCTCTCTTCATTCTCTCTCCCCTCACTCATCCTCTCTTTTTCGTTCTTCACATATCTCTCTTCCCTGTCACTCTATCTGTCCCCTCTCTCTTCCTCTCTTTTTCTTTCTTCACATCTCTCTCTTCCCTCTCTATCACTCTCTCTGTCCCCTTTCTCTCTATCCATCAGTCTTTCTTCTCTCCCCTCTCTCTTCCCTCATTCTCTCTCTCTACTCACTCTCTCTCTCCCCCATTCTCTCTCCTTTCACTCATTCTCTTTTTTCTTTCTTCACATCTCTCTCTTCCCTCTTGGTCACTCTCTCTATCCCCTCTCTTCTCTATCTCTATCCCTCAGTCTCTCTTCTCTCCCCTCAGTCTCTCTCACTCTTCTGTCTCCTCTCCTTATCTGTGTAGACTCTCTCTGCTCAACTCTCTTTCTCTTTAACCCCCCCCCCCCCCTCTTCTGGCTGAGCAGCCAATTCCCTAATTCATTAATTATCATTCACTCTCACTCTCATGGCAAACCATTACCTTTAACGATAAACAGCTCCCTCACCAAACAGACCAATCCAGCTAACCCTGCATGGAGCAAAGAGACAAACAGTACAACAGTACAATAGTTTCTTCACAATCACTGTCTTATTTAGCTCTGCATGCCTGCACTCTGTTACAAATGATCATAAGATGTTTTTATAATTTTTTTTATTGATGTTTGTTTAGTTTTAAGGCTTTGTATCCAAAAACAAGACCATTAATTCTCAATAAAATGTGAAAAATCTAGGGTCCGGAACGGATTATGCCAATTTGCATTGATCTCTATGGGAAATGCTTGCTTGGTTCGCATCCTGCTGTCCGTAACAAATTAAGGATTTGAACCAAGATACTACTGTATATATAATTTCAATCTTGTCATAATACAATTCTTAGCTTTCATTGAGTCATCAATACAATTTACTTGCTCTATCTTATAATTAAATTCATCCTCATTCATTAAATATACTTTCAATCAATAAGTCTCTTCTCCGAGAGATCTTAGGTGAACTCAGCCTTTCTAGTTCATATTCTCTTCTTCAGATACTTTTTAGTACATTCAGCCTCTTTAGTTTATATTTTACATAGTTTTTTATATATATACAACTACCGTAGATGAACACATATTACTGGCATCCATAGCTGCTTCAGTCTTGAATATGAGTACACCATTATATGTACAACTACCGTAGATGTACAGGTATTGGTGATATTCATGGCTACTCCAATGTTCATTATGAAAGCACCAATATATGTTCAATTACTATAGATGTACATGTAGAACTCACATTCATGGCTACTCCAGTATTCAGTATGAGTAGACTAATATATATATATATCACATATATAGTTGTGAGCGTACGAGTCGTTGCTCACGCTTGCGGGCTCGCGTAGCGAGCCCGCGGCCCTCGCGTAGCGAGCCGCGGCCCTCGCGTAGCGAGCCGCGGCCCTCGCGTAGCGAGCCGCGGGCCTCGCGTAGCGAGGTCACTGGGCAAGGGCCTCAGTTGCTGGCATGGAGCGCCGAAGGCGCTCCATGCCAGCAACTGAGGCCCCTCGCGAAGCGAGGGCCTCAGTTGCTGGCGAGGTCACTGGGCACGGGTCTCAGTTGCTGGCATGGAGCGCCGAAGGCGCTCCATGCCAGCAACTGAGGCCCCTCGCGAAGCGAGGGACTCAGTTGCTGGCGAGGTCACTGGGCAAGGGCCTCAAACCCTCGCAAAATTCACGTCGCTACTCAAAAAACACGACACACAAATTACGACACTCGCTAAATTTTACGAGGCACGCAAACAACGTACGAAACACGTTACCACACATTACGACCTCGCAAACATCGGACGCAACACGCCGACATACAAACATTTAAAACACAATACATACACACAGCACATACATAAAAAACTTACCTACACCAAGAGGGAGCACCCAGGACCTCAAAAATGCAACTTACACCTCGATTTTACTCGAAATAAAACAGTTTAGAGACTAAAAAAAAAACGAAGCGAGAGAAAAAATGGCCGCCGAACAAAACGAAAACGAGGCTACAGCACTCTAAACTCGCAAAACACCACAAGAAACTCGCAAAACACCACAAAACACCTACGGATATTCCGATACAGACCTATACCACACATTACTCGCCATTTTACACCAATGCGGAAGTACACGACTACGCTAACGGTTTGGTCTCGCGCACGCACAGTGTTACACTGCACACATTCAGCATGCTTATACAGCAGCTCCACACCACTAATGCTGCAGCAGCATCAACACAGATTGCCAGCTCTTCATCACAATGCTTCAAAATAGGTACAATATATTCATTTACTAATTTAGCTACCTTACTATTTCATTGCCGTCATTTTTTGACGGGCAATTCGCTAGTATATATATATATATATATATATATATATATATACAACAACCATAAATGAACATGTATCACTGAAATTCATGGCTACTCCAATCTTCAGTATGAGTACACCAGTATATGTACAACTATCGAATATGTACACGTAGAACTCACATTCATGGCTACTCCAATCTTCAGTATGAGTACACCAATATATATATACTAGCGAATTGCCCGTCAAAAAATGACGGCAATGAAATTGTAAGGTAGCTAATGCTGTTTAGTGTGTAATAATGAAATATATAATACATTAATAAATGAATATACTTTACGTATTTTAAAGCATTGTGTGGAAGAGCTGTGAATGTGTTTTGATGTTGCTGCAGCATTAGTGGTGTGGATCTGCTGTGTAAGCGTGCTGAATGTGTGCAGTGTAACACTGTGCGTGCGCGAGACCAAACCGTTAGCGTAGTCGTGTACTTCCGCATTGGCGCGAAATGGCGAGTAATGTGTGTTATACGTTTGTATCGGAATATCCGTAGTTGTTTTGTGGTGTTTTGCGAGTTTCTTGTGGTGTTTTGCGAGTTTAGAGTGCTGTAGCCTCGTTTTCGTTTTGTTCGGCGGCCATTTTTTCTCTCGCTTCGTTTTTTTTTTAGTGTTTAAACTGTTTTATTTGAAGTAAAATCGAGGTGTAAGTTGTATTTTTGAGGTGCTGGGTGCTCCCTCTTGGTGTAGGTAAGTTTTTTATGTATGTGGTGTGTGTATGTATTGTGTTTGACATTTTCTAATGTTCGCGAGTTGCGTCCGAGTGTTGCGAGTCCGTAATGTGTGTGAACGTGTGTCGTATGTTGTTTGCGAGTGTCGTAATGTGTGTGTCGTACTGTTTGGGTTGCGACGTGAAGTTTGCGAGGGTCGCAGTTGCTGGCAAGGAGCGCCTTCGGCGCTCCATGCCAGCAACTGCGGCCCTCGCTTTGCGAGGTCCTCAGGTGCTGGCATGGAGCGCCTACGGCGCTCCATGCCAGCAACTGAGGCCCTCGCTTCGCGAGGGTCCTCAGTTGCTGGCATGGAGCGCCTTCGGCGCTCCATGCCAGCAACTGAGACCCTCGGGCAGTGCCCTCGCGAAGCGAGGGCCTCGGCTCGCTGCGCGAGCCGCGGCCCTCGCTACGCGAGGGCCGCGGCTCGCTACGCGAGTCGCGGCCCTCGCTTCGCGAGGGCCGCGACTCGCGTAGCGAGCCCGCGGCCCTCGCTTCGCGAGGGCCGCGGGCTCGCTACGCGAGCCCGCAGCGTTAGCAACAACTCGTACGCTCACAACTATATATGTGATACAACTACCATAGATGAACATGTATCACTGATATTCATGGCTACTCCAATCTTCAGTATGAGTACACCAGTATATGTACAACTATCGAATATGTACACGTAGAACTCACATTCATGGCTATCCCAATCTTCAGTATGAGATCACCAATATATGTTTAACTAACACAGATTATTCTGCTTTAGTTGTACATATATTTCTGTATTCATTATTTCTAAATGAAAGAAAATGGACTAAAAATGAGAAACCACAACTGTTGAAGTGGAATTTTTATTGTCACATAATGATATACTAAATTTAATTAATGATATAACATTAAAAATTATAAAATATTTTTAAACATTGAGAAGCATAGATTCGAAAATTAAAAATAAATGCCTTTCTCTAAAATATATTTTACAAAATTAGCAAAATACAAATATTGAAATTATTTGGACAACACAAAATGAAGTATAAATCATTAAACATGTACATTTTCTGATATCTGTAGAATATAGCTGGGGGCTGTAGTTTAGATGTTCTATAACGGATGGAGATGTTTGTAGTATTGTGCAGATCTGAGGTATGATGTGTTATGGTCTCTGCTAGAATGAACTTTAGTGTTGAGATTCATGGCATGCAAAAGCAATCTGTGCTATAGAACATACAAGAACCTCTAGCACTTGTGGATGATTACTGTTGGATGTAGGAGACCGGTGCTTGAAGGAGGCTGCTTGTGTTAATACAATGTTAGAAATGTTTGAGAATTTAGATTTTATCTCAATAAGAAACCATTAAAGAGGCAACAAGGTCAAGAAGAAATTACAGCAATCATAATCTATCATTGTTATTATGTAATTAAAGCAAATCATCTTTAGTCATAAAGTGATACTTAATTATGACATTTATACCTGGCATGTTAAAATAATTAGAAGGATGCATTAGCAGGAGATACTTTGCATTGACGGACAGATCCTACGGATCTTATAATGTAGAAAAACTGGTTCTTGTAGACTCCATATTTAATTCACAAATGGTGTAGAAATCAGTACTTGACATAGGATAAGTTCACATCTCCAGAAACTTCAATCATATCAATCTGGTTTGGAGGTAGACGGTGGACATAGGTGAAACTTTTTGCACCATTAACATAGACACCAAAATGACTTCCCTCATTTCTGATTTCCATCTGGATGGGGACAGACAAAGCATGGAAAGTTATATAGACATGATCAATTAAATGTTAATTAAATAAAACAAATACGGTAAAACTGGTAGATTCAACAGAGATTGATGGGGTTTATAAGGTGAGGGCACCTGTCTGGGTTTGGAAGAATATTATTGTGAGTAATAGGTGAGCGTGTTTTACACAATGTAAGAAACAGAGTTTATGAACTTGTTGATAGACAATGGAGTCTTGTAGAGTTAGGTCTATAGGCAATGGTAACTAAATACAGTATGATGGAGTCTTATGATACTATGGAAGCCTAGTACTGAAATTCTAAGTGTTTTTCGAGCGCAGGTGAATTATGAGTTACTGCACTGCAGAACCATCAATGAGGCCTCGGGAAGTACTTGTAGATTCTACATGAAAGATGCATTTGGAGTGAAACACTCTGAACAAGTCTGATAGTGGGAATAACACAGTTTGGGAACTTAGCAAGGTGAGTGGGACTCCGGGAAAGTGAGAGTTGGGGCTCACATAGCTTTTTTTTTATCATGAACTTGTTTAATTTTCCTTGGAGCCACTAAAGATAACTCTATAAGAGTTTAGGGTGAGATGATCAGAGTATTTTGGGGATATGAGATTGGAGATAATTTGAGCTGTCAGAGAGGAAGACGGGGTCCTTTAAACATGGAAAAGAAAGTGGCTAAAGTCTCGGAGGCATGACATTAAAAAACAAAGACGAGAAAAGGTGGTACCAGGGAAGTAAAGGTTGAACAAGTGCTTAGATGTGAGAATTGTAAGTTTGAAGTTAGTAAAAACTTAGACATAAATATTATCAATATACCTAGGTAAACAGTGGTCAAGATATGGTTGTCTTTGAACTTTTGAATTCTCAAAGAATGATAGTGGGACTATACAAAGAAAGGAAAAATGAAATCCAAAAAGATCACAAGAAATCAGATGTTTGGCCATGACAGGAAGAAAGTCTGAATAGCTAAATCTAAAAGGTGTATATAAGGGATGATCTCATCCATGAACTTAGACAGAAACTTAGATATAGTCCATGCACCTCACCTGGAAACCTTGACCTGGGGCAAATGGCATGTAGGAGATAGCTCTTTCTTCAGGTCCCCAGTTGCCCCTGTCCTGAGTATTTCTCACCAAAGCTCCCTCTCTGAACCGAGGGTTAATATGGAGATAGGTGTTACGTGTCATACTGTTCACAAGGTCAACCTTAAACCTGTTGAGGTAAAATATCAGTTATACAGAGAGGAGAAGACCATAGCTATAAGAGGGTGACACAATGACACAGAAATGACCTGATACTCTGCCCTTCCGGGTTCTGGGGCCGCATCCTCCCAATAGGAACATGTGACTTTGTCCTCATCCCAACCCCATAGGATAGCACAGTGATATAGACATAAGGACCTGGGAGTCAATACATATCCAGAGTGACAGCCTGCATAGTGAAGGACTGTCATGTGATGGAGAGTTTGTTGCTCTCCAACACGTCAGGAAAATAACATGCGTGACTATTTACATACTTGTCTGCTCCATAGGGCACAGTTCCCACAATGATGATATTACGGTTCCTGGTCATATTCCCTTGTATAACAGATTGGAAAGGCATCACCTAAACACAAAATGACAGAGTGATGGTCAGATAGACGTGAGAGAAGGCAGAGAAAGGGGACAGTGGCAGAGAAAAGGAAGAGAGAGGAGAGTAACAGAGAGATGACAGAAATAGACAGAAAGATAGAGGACAGTGATAATATGAAAGAGATAGGACAGTGATAGAGAGAAGGAGGAGAGTGAACAGCGATAGAGAGAAGGAGGAGAGAGGACAGTGATAGAGAGAAGGAGGAGATGGGACAGTGATAGAGAGAAGAGGGAAAGAGGACAGTGATAGAGAGAATGGGGAGAGAGGACAGTGATAGAGAGGAGGAGGAGAGAGGGCAGTGATAGAGAGAAGGAGAAGAGAGGGCAGTGATAGAGAGAAGAGGGAAAGAGGACGGTGATAGAGAGAAGGAGGAGAGAGGACAGTGATAGAGAGAAGGAGGAGAGAGGACAGTGATAGAGAGAAGGAGATGGGACAGTGATAGAGAGAAGAGGGAAAGAGGACAGTGATAGAGAGAATGGGGAGAGAGGACAGTGATAGAGAGGAGGAGGAGAGAGGGCAGTGATAGAGAGAAGGAGAAGAGAGGGCAGTGATAGAGAGAAGAGGGAAAGAGGACAGTGATAGAGAGAAGGAGGAGAGAGGCCAGTGATAGAGAGAAGAGGGAAAGAGGACAGTGACAGAGAGAAGGAGGCGAGTGAATAGTGATAGAGAGAAGAGGGAAAGAGGATGGTGATAGAGAGAAGGAGGAGAGAGGACAGTGATAGAGAGAAGGAGGATAGAGGATAGTGATAGAGAGAAGGAGGGGAGAGGACAGTGATAGAGAGAAGGAGGAGATGGGACAGTGATAGAGAGAAGAGGGAAAGAGGACAGTGATAGAGAGAATGGGGAGAGAGGACAGTGATAGAGAGGAGGAGGAGAGAGGGCAGGGATAGAGAGAAGGAGGTGAGTGAATAGTGATAGAGAGAAGAGGGAAAGAGGACGGTGATAGAGAGAAGGAGGAGAGAGGACAGTGATAGATAGAAGGAGGTGGAAAGATGAAGGTGATAGAGAGGAGAAGGAGAGAGAGCAGTGATAGAGAGAATCGGGAGAGAGGACAGTGATAGAGAGTAGAATAGAGAGGACAGTGATAGAGAGAAGGAGGAGAGAGGACAGTGATAGATAGAAGGAGGAGAGAGGACAGTGATAGAGAGGAGAGAGAGGACAGTGATAGAGAGAATGGGGAGAGAGGACAGTGATAGAGAGGAGGAGGAGAGAGGGCAGGGATAGAGAGAAGGAGGTGAGTGAATAGTGATAGAGAGAAGAGGGAAAGAGGACAGTGATAGAGAGAAGGAGGAGAGAGGACAGTGATAGAGAGTAGAATAGAGAGGACAGTGATAGAGAGAAGGAGGAGAGAGGACAGTGATAGAGAGAAGGAGGAGAGAGGACAGTGATAGAGAGGAGAGAGAGGACAGTGATAGAGAGAATGGGGAGAGAGGACAGTGATAGAGAGGAGGAGAGAGAGGACATTGATAGAGAGGAGAGAGAGGACAGTTATAACGAGAAGGAGGAGAGATGGGACAGTGATAGAGATAAGGAGGAGAGAGGACAGTGATAGAGAGAATAAGAGAGGAGATAGGACAGTGACAGAGAGGATGAGGAGAGAGGACAGTGATAGAGAGAATAAGAGAGGAGATAGGACAGTGACAGAGAGGATGCAGAGAGAGGACATTCATAGAGAGAATACGAGAGGAGAGAGGACAGTGATAGAGAGAAGGAGGAGAGAGGACAGTGATAGAGAGAATGGGGAGAGAGGACATTCATAGAGAGAATACGAGAGGAGAGTGGACAGTTATAATGAGAAGGAGGAGAGAGGACAGTGATAGAGAGAAGGAGGAGAGAGGACAGTGATAGAAAAAATAGGGAGAGAGGACAGTGATAGAGGGGAGGAGAGAGAGACAACAGTGATTGAGAGAATGGGGAGAGAGGACAGTGATAGAGAGGATGAGGAGAGAGGACATTAATACAGAGAAAAAGGAAAGGGGACAGAGAGGATGAGGAGAGAGGACAGTGATAGAGAGAAGGAGGTGAGATGGGACAGTGATAGAGAGGATGAGAGAGAGAGGACAGTTATAATGAGAAGGAGGAGAGATGGGACAGTGATAGAGAGAATGGGGAGAGAGGACAGTGATACAGAGAAATAGGAGAGAGGACAGCGATAGAGAGAAGGAGGGGAGAGAGGACAGTGATAGAGAGGAGGAGAGAGAGGACAGTTATAACGAGAAGGAGGAGAGAGGAGAGAGGACAGTGATACAGAGAATGGGGAAAGAGGACAAAGATAGAAAGAGAATAAGAGAGGAGATAGGACAGTAGACAAGAGGATGAGGAGAGAGAAGAAAATGACAGAGATAAAGAAACTAGACATAAATATGTTAAAAGAGAAGACACACATTCTTCTTTGTGATAACATGACTACCAATGTGGAACAAACATATCTATCACTAGGGGACAGGCTAAGCCATTATCTCTTAACCTCTGTTCTACTAGATTTGTTTTTATTTTACTGCCTGGCAAACCAACAAACCCAATGGCTAATAAAATAGTGTCTAATAAAGAAATAAAACCAAGGCTTCACAGGTAACAATTATCTACCGCTGTGTTAAGAGTGAGAGGTCACTTGTCCATAATTTCATCATAAATATGGTTAAGAGGAATAAACACTGGCAATGAAAAGGATACAGAGTGTGTCGTTGGTGAGAGCACAAAATCCAGGAAGATAAGGTCCACTGTTTACTACTGTATACCCAAAAGACTAACCATAACCCCAAACCTAACCCCTAACCCTAATAATGTGAGGAGACTTATAGAGAAATTTCTAACGACCAGCAGAATAATCAAACTGAGCCTGGGCCGTCCCCTGCTTGATTATACTCTTTGTACAGATTCCAACAAATGTCTTTATCCTGCTATGTGTCCTGTCTCTATTTATCTGCTCTTTGGCAAAACCAAAGTGTTCATAAAGACACACTAATTTGACATAAAAATAAGAGAAGAGGGAAAGCTGATAATGAAAGAGAGAAGCAATACAGTGACAGAGATGGTATAAAAATATACCGGATTGGATATTGTTACTGGTCCCCTCTTGTTCTGTAAATTAGAAAGAAAGTCATACAATAATAAAATATTAAGTCAAATTCTACTTTTTCTCATAAATAACTTTTATGATAGGTACATAGAAGAAATATCTTAATTAAAAGTCTCCACCCACAAATATAGTCTACCTCCAAAAGTCAAGACAACACCACTCAATGTGGTAGAACCAGCCACAAATCACTGATGACTAAAATTACTTTAGAACTGGTAAAATCATATAGGCCCAGGGCTGGCAATGGCTAATGCTGTGTGATGTTGTTTAGTGCAGTGTATTGTGTCATGGCCATGAATTAGAGGGGGGGGGGGGGGGGGGGGCTTGGAGGAGGCTGCAAAGCCTGTCAATCAAAATCAAGTGGTTTAGGATCAGAGCAGCTATTGAGAATTGGCTATGGGTCTGCTTGCCCCTTTAAGGAGAGCTATTGTGAGTGGGTTATAGTATGGTTTTTAATGTCTCTGTGAAGAAGAATAAACTGCTCTCTGTCTGTAAACTAATCAATGGTGTGTACTACTTCTTGAATTATGTGCTACCCTAATGAAAGTGATTAAGATCCAGTTGGCAGTGACTGATCTAAACCTGTAATTCCTGGGTTACACTTTTCAATACTGGTGCTCCTGGTGGCGACTGTGCTGGTCCATATGCTGTGAGCACGGATACAATGGGCCTCACAATTCTACTGGGTAGGATTGATCTAGGATCAATTTCATATCCAATCAAGCAGTAGATCATGCCAGATATTACCGTAACTATTTTTATTAACTTAGTTATTAGCCAACTGATTATTAATAACTGATAAAAACATAAATGTAGTACATTGTATCTATATCTCTTTCAAATTATCTTTATTTTCTCTCCTCCTTTGTAAATTCCATAATCTCTCTCTTTTGACTGCGCTCTCCTGCCTACCATGTTTAACTCTCCTTCTCCTCTTCCTTATTTACATCTCAGTACTTAATGTAATAATTGACCATAAAAGTCACAAACTCACCATCGGTACTTGACACACCGGTTGCATCATCGTACTTTGAACCTAAAACAGAAATTTGTAAGGCTGAAGTGAGTTTGATCCATGGTGAGACAATGTGGTATGTATTTTATAAATGAATATCGTAGACTCACCACATGGGCTGCAAACATATTCTGCGCCTAAACAAAAGGAAGTGACTTCAGAACACATAATGATTCAGGCAAGCAAAGAATTCTATACTGACATCATCATGAACCAGAATAGTTTTAGTGAGATCATAATGAGTTAGGGTGTTCTTGAGAGAACAAAAGTAATGAGTAAATGTTGGCAAGAAAACAAAGGTTTAGTAGGTTAGTGACATAAACATAAAAAAAGTTGAAAAAAAAGAAGTGACATTCCTCAGGACGGGTGGTACAAGGTATCAAAGGTAAGGAGAGATTTAGAAGGGGATTTCTGCCACAGATATTAGACATACTCACAAAATTTGGAGTTGCACTGTAGGGTGGAGGAGCTGGTAACATTTGAGCCTGAAATGGAATATGAAGGACATTATTAATATTCCTTTCTATATACATAGTGTGCATAGATCTAGAAGACATCAGAGGACAATGGTTAAGGCCTAACCTGGTATAGATAAAATATATAAAATATATTCTTCTTCTGTGGCAAAGTTCCTGAACGTCAGTACCTCTCCTTTAGTCTCCATGTTAAATAAGATACTGCCTATAGATAGCAACATAAAATAAGTGATGTCCAATGATATTCCAAACTTGAAATGTATCAGCTATCACGATTTTACTATTTCCTCCTGGAGAAGACACCACTACTCTAGACTCTTCCAAGTAATATCCACCAGCTGGTGGAGAACCGATCTTGAGCCACTGGTGTCTACATACCTGTTGTCCAGAGAAGATTACAGTGGTTAGACTGACATCACCAGAAATATGGAGGGACTGGATTGTCTGGTAAGAGACACGGTGACGATATTCCAGGATAAATTGTCCATTTACGGACACCTTCAGAAAAAGATTAATGAGAGAAGAAAGATAAGGTGAAATGATCTAGTGATGCATAGAGAGATGTGCCACCACAGTCGTGCTCTGATGATGTAGATTAAATAGAAGTCCCACCTGGAAAGCATGTCCCAGGACAATAATGTTCAAGTCAAAGTAGGTGTTTTTCTGGAAAGGCATATGGTTCTTCCTCTCTTCTGTACCCCATTTATTCTGCTGCTGAGTGTTGCACACTAGGACAGGGCCCTCATCAAACCGTGGGTTAAAGTGGAAAGCAATGTCATTGTTGAAGCAGACAAAGTTTACTGCAATCCTACAGAAAAAAGAAGATAGTCTCTGTGTAACAATATTTAGGGTTATGGGACTCCAATAATAGTCTAGTTATAACCATGAGAGAGGAAACAGGTTCATGTCTCAAAGGAGTTGCTGCCTCCAAAGTCTGTGTGTAACCTAATCTGGGGCTCTAGGACTTAATTATAGTCTAGTCATATCCACGGGAAAGGAAAATCACCAAATCTCTATGTCTGTCCCACTGTGTCAACCTAATAAGTCCCTCTATATGTGCCAGCATGCATGGTAGGGACAGACTGCAAGTTCAGTATGTCTATCACCTTCTGGGGACAGATATCCAGGGCCTTGTGTCATTATATCAACCTCCAGAAGGAACAGACTCATAAGTCCTCTATATGTACCACCTTGCAAGGCAGGGACAGGCTGCAGGGTCACTGTGTCATCTTCTGGGGGACAGATCTCGAGAGCCTTGTGATATTATATTACACTCCGGAAGGAACAGGCACATAAGTCCCTCTATCTTTACCACCTTGCCGGGTAGGGACAAGGTCCATGTGTCATTTTCTGGGGGGAAAGACGTCCAGGGCCATCTTAAAGGATAGACAGATTCTTTCTTGCAGGTGATAGGGCTGGTTCCCTTCTTTGTTACTCACCTCTTGGCATGACTGTGCACTTGCCCCTGGATAGTCACCCTCTTGCCATCACTAATGCCCCCAAGTATTGCACTCTGGAATGGAACGGTCTAGAAAGAAAAAGAAAACAGCCTCAGAAGTTTATACAAAGATTTGGATTTGGACCTTTGTTCCCTGGATCGTTTTCTCCATTTTTTGTACTTGTTCTTATTCCCTCACATTTGTCCATCTTCCTTCCAGTCATACTCTTATCATATACTATACTTTTTATTTAGTTCATTAATCTCTTTTTATTTGCATTACTAATCCTTGCCCCATGTGTAAGGTGGTTCTGTGTTAATATAGTATACAGCCTTCTATATATATAGGCTTCCATTTTCTTTACTAGGCTTGTCCTTGAAAGCTAATGAGCTTTCCATTAGGCTACATGGAGTGCCAATTGTAAATGCCACATTCTCACTGTTTAAGTAGAATCTTCCTATATATATATATATATATATATATATATATATATATATATATATATATATATATATACATAGTCTCCTCCCACCCATTTCCTTTACTTAATTGCCTTTTCCAGTCTCTGTCTCAGAAGGGTGTGTCTTTGTAAACTAATTAGCAATACAGAATCTGCTGGTGCGCTACATTAATAATAATAATCATCATCATCATCAAATAATATAATAATAATAATAATAATAATAATAATAATCAAATCATATAAATACATAAATCTGCTAGTTAGAAACTAACCCTAAGGTGCTTAAGACCTAATCATGAGTATTAAACAGTAAAGAGAGTACCTAAAATAGTCTCATCATTCACATTCATTACTGGGGTATTGAGCTTAAATTCTGCTCTATCCTTTAGGAAAATTACTCTTTTTCTGCTATCTATTGCAGGGCTCTTAGACAGCCTTCCATGAAGGAGGACCCACCAAGGTCATAGGCCTAACCTTCCATGCCATATTAGTTCATACTCACTTTTTACACGATGTGTATTGATCTAATAAAGTTGACTATTTTAGGTACGCTCTTTACTGTACTGAAGTTAATATATTAGTAATTATTAACCTATATATACATAGATAGATTAATGATGAGTATTACAATATAATTTGATATCTTTTGTATTGGACAAACGTCTTATTTATAATGACGAGCTTTCGAGAGGTTCAACCTCTCTTTATCAATCTCAAGCAATACTAACATGAGATGGGACCCTCAGTTTGAATAGAAACAGCAGATGCAGATAGAGTGGAGACAACATCTGACATCATCAGGTAAATACATATATGGGGAATAAACACAACATAGTAAAGGAAACATATATACACATACTATATACACATATACCGTATATACTCGAGTATAAGCCGACCCGAGTATAAGGTGAGGCACCTATTTTACCACAAAATAGTGGGTAAAATGAGTGACTCGAGTATAAGCCGAGGGTGGGAAATGTGCTGCCCCCTGTGTCCCTCTTGTGCTCTCTGTGTCCCCCTCTTGTGTCCCCCTCTCTCTCCCTTGTCTCTTCTCCCCTCTCCCTTCCCTGTATCTCTTCTCCCCTCTCCCTTCCCTGTGTCTCTTCCAACCTCTCCCTTCCCTGTGTCACTTCCCCCCTCCCTTATCACCCTCCTCAACCCTGCTCCTCATTCTCAACCTCCCTCCTCAACCCCACTCCTCATCCTCATCCTCCCTCCTCATCCTCAACCCCCCCATCCTCAACCCCCTCCTCAACCCCCCTCCTCATCCTCAACCTCCCTCCTCAACCCCCCCATCCTCATCCTCTCTCCTCAACCCCCCATCCTCACCCTCTCTCCTCAAGCCCCATCCTTAACCCCCCTCCTCAACCTCAACCCCCCTCCTCAACCTCAACCTCCCTCCTCATCCTCAACCTCCCTCCTCATCCTCAAACTCCCTCCTCATCCTCCCTCCTCAACCCCCCATCCTCAACCCCCTCTTCAACCTTCCTCCTCAATCACCCTATCCTCATCCTCCCTCCTCAACCCCCCATCCTCATCCTCCCTCCTCAACCCCCCCACATCCTCAACCCCCTCCTCAACCCCCTATAATCAACCCTCTTCTCCTCATCCTCTACCTCCCTCCTCATCCTCAACCTCCCTCCTCATCCTCAACCTCCCTCCTCAACCCCCCATCCTCATCCTCCCTCCTCAACCCCCCCATCCTCAACCCCCTCCTCAACCCCCTATGCTCAACCCCCTCCTCAACCCCCTATCCTCAAACCCCCTCCTCAACCGCCCCATCCTCAACCTCCCTCCTCAACCCTCCCCTCATCCTCCCTCCTCAACCCCCCATCCTCAACCCCCTCCTCAACCTCAACCCCCCTCATCAACCTCCCTCCTCAACCTAAACCCCCCTCCTCAACCTAAACCCCCCTCAACCCCCCTCAACGTCACATGAGTGCCGGGTCAAGGAGCGGAGGCCTGAGCAGAAGCAGGTTAGTGAGGGGAGAGGGGGAGGTATTTAGGGGGGGTTAGAATGAGGAGGGGGGTTTAGGTTGAGGAGGGGGGTTGAGGAGGGAGAATGAGGAAGGGGGTTTATAATGAGGAGGGGGGGGTTGAGGATTAGGAGGGGGGAGGGAAAGAGACACAGGTGGTTAGAGAGACACAGGGGGGCAGAGAGACACAGAGGGGGTAGAGAGACACGGGGGGGATAGAGAGACACAGGGGGGGTTAGAGAGACACAAGGGGGTTAGAGAGACACAGGGGGGTTAGAGAGACACGGGGGGGAGAGTGACTCGAGTATAAGCCGAGGGGGGCCCTTTTTAGCCTTAAAAAAGGGCTGAAAAACTCGGCTTATACTCGAGTATATACGGTACATCAATGTATACATGAAAAAAACAGAGCACTTCAGTCCACAGTGATATCTTTCCTGTTGGACAAACATCTCACTAAGAGTGCTAAGTCTGTTATAGTATAATATGAAAAAATCACATGAAATTCTGATAATGTGTTAGAAAACCCAAGTCTATATTAAGTCCTGTATTTTTAGTGTTGAAGAATGTGATCATCTTTATTTCAAATGCTTTTCTCTCTTGGATGTTTTTAAATTTTCCTCTGAGTATTTTGTCTTTTAAGTTTTGGATGTAGTGATCATTCTGGCTAAAAAAATGTCCCACTGGGCTACAATAACTGTCTTCATTATGCTTTCTTATTGAATGCCTGTGTAAATTCATCCTTAATTGCATTTTGTATTATATAAACCACATTAGTCGATGTACATGAAGACGATCCTTTGATATTATAGGCCGTGTTGTTATGTGTGGCTGTATCATCATTACAAATGTGTTGGCATAATTTACAAGCACGTTTGTTACAAGGTTTAGTTCCATTTTTTGCATTCAGTTTTTCATTGGCCAATTTTCTGCTGACAAGTTTTTGTTTCAGGTTTGGTGGTTGTTTAAATGCAAGGATGGGAGGTTTTGGGAATTTATCTTTTAATTCAGTATCTTCAATTAGTAATGGTTGTAAATCTTTGATTATTTTCCAAATTTTCTCTAAAATTGGATGGTATGTGGTCACTAGAGGGATACGTGAAGTAGTTTCATTTGTTTTATACTTTATCAGGTGTTCACGGGGTATTTTGATGGCAGTGTTTATTTTTGGGATAATAATACGGGGTTTGTAACCCTTTTGTTTGAAAGATTCAGACAGTGTTTTTAAATGTTTATCACGGTCTCCAGTGTTTGAGAAAATCCGATGGTATCTAATAGTTTGATTATGGATGATGGCTTCTTTGGTGTGAGAGGGATGGAAACTGGAGCTGTGTAGGTAATTATATCTGTCTGTGGGTTTCCTATATACAGATGAGTGGAGAGTGCCATTGGTGATGGATATAGTAGTGTCTAGAAAGTTTACCTGTTCTGTAGAGAAATCCATTTTAAGTTTTATAGATAAATGGAAGGTGTTGAATGAATTATGAAAGTCTCTGAGTTTGCTTTCTCCTTCTGTCCATATGATGAACAGATCATCTATGTAACTATAGTATTTGTATGGTTTGTAAATAGATACAGATATGTGTATGTACATATGCGTTTATATGTATGTGTGTATGGGCCAAAAATAAATCTGAAAATATATAAATGTTATTAACAACTTGTAATTAGTGTGGTTAGTATAAGTAGTAGTATATACTAGCCTATTAATCATATTATGTCACTTGCACTAGTTCTATAATGTGAATGATCCCACTATCACCCCGGAAAAGCCCATATCACATGTGGGTCTATAGAGTAGTACTGAGTACTTCTCCACATTTCATGTATTTACTATATTACATTATTGAATGTTTGTTTGTGACATTTCTGTAAACAAGTCAGTATTGCATGATACATTGTATTTACATGGATATAGGACTGTTTAGTTATCACTCACATTCCCTGTGATAAGATTTTGTTACAACGTTCCCTTTTTATATTTCCTTTGAATTCTACTTTTACACAGCCTTATTAAATTGTGAAGTTTTTAGTTAGTGAACCTCTATCCAAAAGTAAGGTTTTCACTAACTAAAAACTTCTGTAAAAAAAATATGCTATGTGCTTATATAGAGCCCTATTCAATTGGCCGAATCACAATTTAATAAGGCTGTAAATCTCCATTTGGGGGTATTTCTCTATTTTTCAGCTGCTTCCTTAAAGCTTTTTTTTTTTTTTTTTAGTAAGACCTACGGCATTGAATGACCTCCAAGCCCGTAACTCGTGGTTCAAGCCTGCAAACTCGGAGCACTGGAAATGCAAATATAAATTCAAGACAGCACTGTAAAGCACTGTAAATGATGGGAAACACAATGGGTGACATGAGGATTAAAGGCACAACATTCACAAGCTGGCACATCGCCACAATACAATACTTTATTTTGCTTTAAATTTATGTCCAAAGTCCTATGGGCTTGAATAACGAGTAACGGGCTTGGAGGTTGTTCAAGCCCGTCGGACTTTGGACGGAAATCCTCATGTCACCCATTGAGTCCCCCATCTCTTACAGTGCTTTACAGTGCCGTCTTGAATTTATATTTGCATTTCCAGTGCTCCGATTTTGCAGGCTTGAACCACGAGTTACGGGCTTGAAGGTCATTCAATGCTTTAGGTCTTACTGTCAAATTGTAGCACTTCATAAGGAAGTAAAAATGCCATCCTGTACTTTTATTAAAAGAGAAAGTGATGTTAGGTCTTAGAATTAATAGAGCAACATTCTCAAACTTGCAATAACTCGGCATAAATAACCACTTTTTTGCATGTTACATTTCCGTCATAAAATCCTACGGGCTTCAACCTCTGGGCCCTGGGATTGGATTCAGATGTTGAAGCCCGACGGACTTTATGACGAAAATGTAACATGAATTTTTATTTGCCGATTTGAGAGTAGGGGAATGCTGTGCTATTAATTCTAAGACCTAACATCACTTTCACTTCTCATAAAAGTACAGGAATTTTTATTTTATTTTCTTAATTAGTTGTATGCTTTGTAAGTAAAACCGTTGCAGGACCTCCTTGGTGTAAGTAAGCTGTGGCTCTATTTTAGCGATTTACGGGCTTGACGGAAGGGTGAGAGTAACATTTGAATAGCGAATTGTTTTTTTTTTGTGGTCGCATCTCTTGCGGCTGTGCAAGATCAAAGGCTTTGACGGAAGTAAGCTGCGATTGTGCTAATCGCAAGGTATCACAGCTCGAGGCTCGTAAGCCGCTCGGAGGCTGCAAATAGAATAGCTAAGTAGCTTGCGGCCTCCCCTTGCGGCTACTTATTTCACAAACGTAGGATTAGAATGAGGCCCTATGTATCCCATATATATTATATTATTTTATATTCCATTATATATTCTATTATATATTTTTTATTTTATTGTGGATTTTTCTGTATTGTATTATACATTATATTGTTCTACCTATATTATTCATTCTAATCACTGTGTATATTGCACAATTCTTTGCTAGTATCAGTGTAACCCATATATATTTTATTATATTATTTTTCATTTATATTATATTATATCATTATTTATTTTAATCTCTGGGTACAATACCCATTCCATTACTATTATCAGTATAACCCATATATAGTATATTGTTGCTCTATTTATTTTACCTATTTGAGTTTTTATTGCTATTTATTCCTTTTTATTCTGTGAGATGTATAGGGTGACATTGGTCCCTCTTTATTTCTGAATAGAGATCTATAGGGTGACATTAGTCCCTCTTTATTTCTGAATAAAGATCTATAGGGTGACATTAGCCCCTCTTTATTTCTGAATAGAAATCTATAGTGTGGCATTAGTCCCTCTTTATTTCTGAATAGAGATCTATAGGGTGACATTAGTCCCTCGTTATTTCTGAATAGAGATCTATAGAGTGACATTAGCCCCTCTTTATTTCTGAATAGAGATCTATAGTGTGGCATTAGTCCCTCTTTATTTCTGAATAGAGATCTATAGGGTGACATTAGTCCCTCGTTATTTCTGAATAGAGATCTATAGGGTAACATTAGCCCCTCTCTATTTCTGAATAGAGATCTAAAGGGTGACATTAGTCCCTCTTTATTTCTGAATAGAGATCTAAAGGGTGACATTAGTCCCTCTTTATTTCTGAATAAAGATCTATAGTGTGGCATTAGCCCCTCTTTATTTCTGAATAGAGATCTATAGTGACATTAGCCCCTCTCTCTTTCCTATACACTACACCCTCCTGCCCAGTAGGTAATATGATCTGATTGTCCGTAGTCACATATGTACTTAAGAGGTGGACTTTGTATGTTCTTGTTTGTAACAGCTGGACTTCCATCCCCCATCTGTTTAAAGTGCAATTCTCATTCCCATTTAATACATTCTGATCACATAAGAACACTCTCCCATGACTTAATATAAAGGTGGATCACACCCATTGTTTGTATCTCTCTGTGATACTTTGTTGGTAATGTTCTGATACAATGTATTATACATTCAGAACCAAATGTTGCCAATGTAGGACGTTTGGGATGACACTGGCCCTTTTTTACCTGATTATAATTTACATTGTTTAAGGTACATTAAATGGAGGTGAACTACTTTCCTCCGCCCCTTAAAAGTGTTACTGTAATTAAGCATCAATCTTTTCAATCTAATCATACAATCCATATTAAAACATTAACTAGCGGTGAACTTCTTGTCTCCACCCCATATAAGTGAACAAGTAATCAGAGCAGCAGTAAGTTATCTAAACCACTAAATATGAATTACATTAATGATCAATGTCTAATTAAAACAGTTATTATGATATTATGTGGTTTACAGGTTTTGTTAATGTTATAAAAATGCTGAATTATATATGCAAAACTAAACTTAATTGTATTAATTCTCTAAAATCTACTGTTATGATCCACTTTTAATGTATTATTTTCAAAAGGCCAGTGAGGGCTGCATTTGTATATGTTGAAGAACTAGACAATAAAAAACAAATAAATAAATCCATATATAAATAAATTCTAAATATATCCATACACACATAAGTAACTATATGCATATATATATATATAAAAGGAAACACATACAAAATATATAAATACATACATAATAAATGAATTAATAAACAATTAAATAAATAAGCCCAGCCTTTCCTTTATTATCTTTCATCCAGTTCTTGGATTTCCTGCGCTCTCTCTCCTACTCTCCTAACCGTCTGTTATCTCTGATACTAGTCACCTAATTGTCTCACTGTAATTTCCCCAGACTCTCCCTCCCTCTCTCCCTCCCTCTCTCTCTCCCCCTATCTCTCTCCCCCTTCTCTCTCTTACCCCCTCTCTCCCTCTCCCCCCTTCTCTCTCTTACCCCCCCTCCCCACTTCTTTTTTTTACCCCCCCTCTCCCCACCTTCTCTCTCTTACCCCCCTCAATATCTGTCTCTCTCTGTTCTGTCTGCTGAAGTTTAGATAATTTGGCCCAGTTCTATCGTAACATATAATACACTCAGAGCACCTCACGACTCAGGTCAGATGCATGACTGCACGTTCCAGCCAATGGGAGATCTACAGAACACTAAAAATCTGATAAAAAAACATACCAAGAATGTAATAGTAATATGAGACACATGCAGAGCACTTATTAGACCCCCATCCCTCATACACACATCCCCTAGAGTGGAGTACCATGCAGAGCATTTATTAGACCCCCATCCCTCATACACACAGCCCCCCAGAGTGGAGTACCATGCAGAGCATTTATTAGACCCCCATCCCTCATACACACAGCCCCCCAGAGTGGAGTACCATGCAGAACATTTATTAACCACCCATCCCTCATACACACAGCCCCCCAGCATGCAGTACCACGCAGAGCATTTATTAGACCCCCAACTCTCATACACACAGCCCCCCAGAGTGGAGTACCATGCAGAACATTTATTAACCCCCCATCCCTCATACACACAGCCCCCCAGAGTGGAGTACCATGCAGAGCATTTATTAGATCCCCAACTCTCATACACACACCCCTCTAGAGTGGAGTACCATGCAGAGCATTTATTAACCCCCCATCCCTCATACACACAGCCCCCCAGAGTGGAGTACCATGCAGAACATTTATTAACCCCCCATCCCTCATACACACAGCCCCCCAGAGTGGAGTACCATGCAGAGCATTTATTAGACCCCCAACTCTCATACACACAGCCCCCTAGAGTGGAGTACCATGCAGAGCATTTATTAGACCCCCATCCCTCATACACACAGCCCCCCAGATTGGAGTACCATGTAGAGCATTTATTAAACCCCCATCCCTCCTACACACAGCCCCCCAGAGAGGAGTACCATGCAGAGCATTTATTAGACCCCCATCCCTCATACACACAGCCCCCCAGAGTGGAGTACCATGCAGAGCTTTTATTAGACCCCCATCCTTCATACAAACAGTCCCCCAGAGTGGAGTACCATGCAGAGCATGTATTGGACCCCCATACCTCATACACACAGCCCCCCAGCGTGCAGTACCATGCAGAGCATGTATTGAACCCCCATACCTCATACACACAGCCCCCCAGCATGCAGAACCTTGCAGAGCATGTATTGGCCCCCCATCCCTCATACACACCGCCCACCAGAGTGGAATTCCATGCAAAGTATTGATTAGACCCCCATCCCTCATACACACAGCCCCCCAGCGTGGAGTACCATGCAGAGCATGTATTAAACCCCCATCCCTCATACACACATCCACCCAGAGTGGAGTACCATGCAGAGCATTTATTGAACCCACATCCATCATAAACACATGCACCCAGAGTAAAGCACCATGCAGAGCATGTATTGGACCCCCATCCCTCATACACATAGCCCCCCAGAGTGTAGACCCCCACCTCTCATACAGATCAGAACCATGCAGATCATTTAACCCTTTACTCACTGGATTGTAGATAGGGGCACAGCCAGCCATGGTGTCTCTCCGATTCTGCTCTAGTGAAATATTAGTTTCGTTTCCTCTTCAGGAGAATCAGAGTTTAGAAGGGGGTGGAGAAGGAAGTAGAGTGAGATATTAGCACTCACTGAGTTATTTATATCTATAGATAGTATAGACTGAGAAGGAAAATACTGTAACACCATGAGTGAGGATACAGAATACTCCCCAATAAATACATATAATAGTTGTCAAACTGCGAGTCGTCGTCATGCTTTGCGAGCTCGCGAAGCAAGCTAGCAGAACTGCGTCCCTCGCGAAGCGGGGGGCCACATATGTGGAGGTGGAGGCTCTGACGTCCGCTGCGGCACTTAGAAAAAGTAGAGGAAATACGGACTTACACAAAAAAAAAATTATTAATTAATAAAAAAAAAAATTTAGGTAAAAAAATACGAACTTAACGACAGAAAAGCGCGTTCATCAAAAAACACAAAAAAACACTGAAAAATAACACAAAAATAACAAAAACATCACACACAGCACGGGGGAAAAGCCAGGACTTCTAGGGGTGAGGTTGCACGCAAATTAAAGTCGATTTTAAGGAGTTTCGGCACTTGAAAATCGGCTAAGCAAGAAAAAAAATGGCTCCCGAAAAAAAGTAGAATGAGGCTCCACGACTGCAAAGCGCAGAAAACACTCACAAGGGCGTACAACTTTTAAATACAAGCCGCAGAACTTAGAAGAAAAAAAAATACGAGGTCGCAAAAATACGAAGTCAACGGCCGAAATGCGTACATTCAAAAACAACAATAACAATAAAAACAATACAAAATACAAAAAAAACCACACACAGCATGGGGGGACAGCCATGACGTCTGCCAGTGAGATTAAATTTAATAAGTTTAGGAAATTTTAAATCGGCTAAGCGAGAAAAAAAATGGCTGCCGAAAAAAATGAAAACGAGGCTAATATCCCACAATATCTCTTGTTCTCACAATATCTCCTGTCCCACAATATCTCATGTCCTCACAATATCTCCTGTCCTCACAATATCTCTTGTTCTCACAATATCTCCTGTCCCACAATATCTCATGTCCTCACAATATCTCCTGTCCTCACAATATCTCCTGTCCTCACAATATCTCCTGTCGCAACAATATCTCTGTCCTCACAATTTCTTCTGTACTCATAATATCTCCTGTCTATACAATATCCCCTGTACCTACAATATTTCTATGCACACAATATCTCTGTTCTCACAATATTTCTGTCCACACAATATTTCTGTCCATACAATATCTCCTGTTCTCTCAATATCTCCTGTCCCACAATATCTCCTGTTCTCTCAATATCTCCTGTCCCACAATATCTCATGTCCTCTCAATAACTTCTTTCCTCGTAATATCTCCTGTCCTCACAATATCCCCTGTCCCACAAAATCTCCTGTCCCACAATATCTCCTGTCCCACAATATCTACTGTCCCACAATATCTACTGTCCCACAATATTTCCTTTACTCACAATATCTCATGTCCTCTCAATAACTTCTTTCCTCGTATTATCTCCTGTGCCACACTAATACATGTCCCCATAATATCTCCTGTCCCACAATATGTCCTGTTCTCACAATATCTCCTGTCCCACGATATCTCCTGTCCTCACAATATGTCCTGTCCCACAATATCTACTGTCCCACAATATCTCCTGTCCCACAAGATCTCCTGTCCTCACAATATCTCCTGTCCCACAATATCTACTGTCCTCACAAGATGTCCTGTCCCACAATATCTCCTGTCCCACAAGATGTCCTGTCCTCACAATATCTCCTGTCCCACAATATCTACTGTCCTCACAATATCTCCTGTCCTCTCAATATCTCCTGTCCTCTCAATATCTCCTGTCCCACAATATCTCCTGTAGCACAATATCTCCCATCCTCACAATATCTCCTGTCCTCTCAATATCTCCTGTCCCACAATATCTCCTGTCCCACAATATCTACTGTCCTCACAATATCTCCTGTCCTCTCAGTATCTCCTGTCCCAGAAAATCTCTTGTCCTTACAATATCTCCTGTCCCACAATATCTCCTGTCCTCTCAATTTCTCCTGTCCCACAATATCTCCTGTCCTCACAATATCTCCTGTCCCACAATATCTACTGTCCCACAATATCTCCTGTCCCACAAGATCTCCTGTCCTCACAATATCTCCTGTCCCACAATATCTACTGTCCTCACAATATCTCCGGTCCCACAATATCTCCTGTCCCACAATATCTACTGTCCCACAATATCTCCTGTCCCACAAGATCTCCTGTCCTCACAATATCTCCTGTCCCACAATATCTCCTGTCCCACAAGATGTCCTGTCCTCACAATATCTCCTGTCCCACAATATCTACTGTCCTCACAATATCTCCTGTCCTCTCAATATCTCCTGTCCCACAATATCTCCTGTCCCACAATATCTCCCATCCTCACAATATCTCCTGTCCTCTCAGTATCTCCTGTCCCAGAAAATCTCTTGTCCTTACAATATCTCCTGTCCCACAATATCTCCTGTCCTCTCAATTTCTCCTGTCCCACAATATCTCATGTCGTCTCAATAACTTCTTTCCTCGTAATATATCCTGTTCCACAATATTTGCTGTCCTCTCAATATCCCCTGTACTCTCAATATCTCCTGTCCCTCAATATCTCTTGTTTTCTCAATATCTCCTGTCCCACAATATCTCCCAACCTCTCAAGATTTCCTGTCCCACAATATGTTCTGTCCCACAATATCTCCAGTCCCCACGATACCTCCTGCCCTTAAAATATCTCCTGTTCTCTCAATCTCTCCGGTCCCACAATATCTCCTGTCCCAAAATGTCTCCTGTCCTCACAATATCTCATGTCCTCACAATATCTCCCATCCTCACAATATCTCCTGTCTTCTCAGTATCTCCTGTCCTCACAATATCTTCTGTCCTCACAATATCTCATATCCTCTCAATATCTCCTGTCCCACAATATCTCCCATCCTCACAATATCTCCTGTCTTCTCAGTATCTCCTGTCCTCACAATATCTCCTGTCCCAGAATATCTCTTGTCCTCTCAATATCTCCAGTCCCACAATATCTCCTGTCCTCACAATATCTCCTGTCCTCACAATATCTCCTGTCCTCACAATATCTCCTGTCCTCACAATATCTCCTGTCCTCACAATATCTCCTGTCGCAACAATATCTCTGTCCTCACAATTTCTTCTGTACTCATAATATCTCCTGTCTATACAATATCCCCTGTACCTACAATATTTCTATGCACACAATATCTCTGTTCTCTCAATATCTCCTGTCCCACAATATCTCATGTCATGTCCTCTCAATAACTTCTTTCCTCGTAATATCTCCTGTCCTCACAATATCCCCTGTCCCACAATATCTCCTGTCCCACAATATCTCCTGTCCCACAATATCTCCTGTCCCACAATATCTACTGTCCCACAATATTTCCTGTCCCACAATATCTACTGTCCCACAATATTTCCTTTACTCACAATATCTGCTTTCCTCTCAATATCTCCTGTCCTCTCACTATCTCCTGTCCTCACAATATCTACTGTAACAGAATATCTCTTGTCCTCACAATATCTCCTGTCCTCTCAGTATCTCCTGTCCCAGAAAATCTCTTGTCCTTAAAATATCTCCTGTCCCACAATATCTCCTGTCCTCTCAATTTCTCCTGTCCCACAATATCTCATGTCGTCTCAATAACTTCTTTCCTCGTAATATCTCCAGTGCCACACTAATACATGTCACCATAAAATCTCCTGTCCCACAATATCTCCTGTCCTCTCAATATCTCCTGTCCCATAATATATCCTGTTCCACAATATTTGCTGTCCTCTCAATATCCCCTGTACTCTCAATATCTCCTGTCCCACAATATGTTCTGTCCCACAATATCTCCTGTCCTCTCAATATCTCTTGCTTTCTCAATATCTCCTGTCCCACAATATCTCCCATCCTCTCAAGATCTCCTGTCCCACAATATGTTCTGTCCCACAATATCTCCAGTCCCCACGATACCTCCTGCCCTTAAAATATCTCCTGTTCTCTCAATCTCTCTGGTCCCACAATATCTCCTGTCCCAAAATCTCTCCTGTCCTCACAATAATATCCTGTCCTCACAATATCTCCTGTCCTCTCAATATCTCCTGTCCCAAAAAATCTCCAATTCACACAATATGTCCTGTCCCATAATATCTCCTATCCTCACAATATCTGCTGTCCCACAATATCTCCTGTCCCACAGTATCCCTTGTTCTCTCAATATCTTCTGTCCTCACAATATCTCCTGTCCTCTCAATATCTCCTGTTCCACAATATTTGCTGTCCTCTTAATATCTCCTGTACTCTCAATATCATCTGTCCTCACAATATCTCCTGTCCTCATAATATCTCCTGTCCCATAATATCTACTATCCTCACAATATCTCCTGTCCCACAATATCTCCTATCCTCACAATATCTCCTGTCCTCACAATATCTCCTGTCCTCACAATATCTCCTGCCCATAATATATCCTGTTCCAAAAAATCTCCTGTTCCACAATATTTGCTGTACTCTGAATATCTCCAGTACTCTCGATATCACCTGTCTCTCAATATCTCCTGTCCTCTCAATATCTCCTGTCCTCACAATATCTCCTGTCCTCACAATATCACCTGTCCTCACAATATCACCTGTCCTCACAATATCTACTGCCCTCAACATCCCCTGTCCTCACAATATCTCCTGTCCCACAATATCTACTATCCTCACAATATCTCCTGTCCCACAATATCTCCTAACCTCTTAATATCGCCTGTCCTCACAATATCTCTTGTCCTCTCAGTATCTATATATATATATATATATATAATTTATATAATATCCTGTCCTATAAAATCTCCAATACTTTGCAATATCTCCAATCCCACAATATCTCCTGTCCCACAATATTTTCTATCCTCACAATATCTCCTGTCCCACAATATCACCTGCCCTCACAATATCTCCTGCTCCATAATATCTCCTGTCCCACAATATCTTTAGTACTCACAATATCTCATGTCCCACAATATCTCATGTCCTCTCAATATCTATGGTCCCACACTATCTCCTGTCCTCTCAATATCTCCTGTCCTCTCAGTATTTTCTGTCCTCTCAATATCTCCTGTCCTCTCAGTATTTTCTGTCCTCACAATATCTCCTGTCCCAGAATATCTCCTGTCCTTACAATATCTCCTGTCCTCACAATATCTCCTGTCCCAGAATATCTCCTGTTCTCTCAATATCTCCTGTCCTTACAATATCTCATGTCCCAGAATATCTCCTGTCCCACGATATCTCCTGTTCTCTCATTATCTCCTGTCCTCACAATAACTCCTGTTCCACAATATATCCTGTTCCACAATATCTGCTGTCCTCTCAATATCTCCTGACCTCACAATATCTCCTGACCTCACAATATCTCCAGTCCTCTCAATATCTTCTATCCCACAATAGCTCATGTCCCATAATATCTTCTGTCCTCACAATATCTGCTGTACGACTCTAATAGATGTCCTCAAAATATCTCCTGTCCTACAATATCTCCTGTCCCACAATATCTACTGTCCCACAATATCTTCTGTCCCACAATATCTCCTGTCCCACAATATCTTCTGTCCTCACTATCTCCTGTCCTCACAATAGCTCCTGTCCTCACAATAGCTCCTGTCCTCACAATATCTCCTGTCCCACAATAACGCCTGTCCTCGCAATATATCCTGTCCCACAATATATCCTGTCCCACAATATCTCCTGTCCCACAATATCTTCTGTCCCACAATATCTCCTGTCCCACAATATCTTCTGTCCTCACTATCTCCTGTACTCACAATAGCTCCTGTCCTCACAATAGCTCCGGTTCCACAATATCGCCTGTCCCACAATATCGCCTGTCCTCGCAATATCTCCTGTCCCGTAATATATCCTGTTCCACAATATCTCCTGTTCCACAATATCTCCTGTCCTCACAATTTCTCCTGTCCCACAATATCTCCTGTCCCACAATATCTCCTGTTCTCTCAATATCTCCTGTCCTTACAATATCTCCTGTTCCACAATATCTCCTGTCCTCACAATTTCTCCTGTCCCACAATATCTCCTGTCCCACGATATCTCCTGTTCTCTCAATATCTCCTGTCCTCTCAATATCTCCTGTTCCACAATATCTCCTGTCCTCTCAATATCTCCTGTTCCACAATATCTCCTGTCCTCACAATATCTCCTGTCCTCACAATATCACCTGTCCTCACAATATCTCCTGTCCCACAATATCTACTATCCTCACAATATCTCCTGTCCCACAATATCTCCTATCCTCATAATATCGCCTGTCCTCACAATATCTCTTGTCCTCTCAGTATCTATATATATCTATATATATAATTTATATAATATCCTGTCCTATAAAATCTCCAATACTTTGCAATATCTCCAATCCCACAATATCTCCTGTCCCACAATATTTTCTATCCTCACAATATCTCCTGTCCCACAATATCACCTGCCCTCACAATATCTCCTGCTCCATAATATCTCCTGTCCCACAATATCTTTAGTACTCACAATATCTCATGTCCCACAATATCTCATGTCCTCTCAATATCTATGGTCCCACACTATCTCCTGTCCTCTCAATATCTCCTGTCCTCTCAGTATTTTCTGTCCTCACAATATCTCCTGTCCCAGAATATCTCCTGTCCTTACAATATCTCCTGTCCTCACAATATCTCCTGTCCCACAATATCTCCTGTCCCACAATATCTCCTGTCCCACAATATCTCCTGTTCTCTCAATATCTCCTGTCCTTACAATATCTCATGTCCCAGAATATCTCCTGTCCCACAATATCTCCTATCCCACAATATCTCCTGTTCTCTCATTATCTCCTGTCCTCACAATAACTCCTGTTCCACAATATCTGCTGTCCTCTCAATATCTCCTGACCTCACAATATCTCCAGTCCTCTCAATATCTTCTATCCCACAATAGCTCATGTCCCATAATATCTTCTGTCCTCACAATATCTGCTGTACGACTCTAATAGATGTCCTCACAATATCTCCTGTCCCACAATATCTCCTGTCCCACAATATCTCCTGTCCCACAATATCTTCTGTCCCACAATATCTCCTGTCCCACAATATCTTCTGTCCTCACTATCTCCTGTCCTCACAATAGCTCCTGTCCTCACAATAGCTCCTGTCCTCACAATATCTCCTGTCCCACAATAACGCCTGTCCTCGCAATATCTCCTGTCCCACAATATCTCCTGTCCCACAATATCTTCTGTCCCACAATATCTCCTGTCCCACAATATCTTCTGTCCTCACTATCTCCTGTACTCACAATAGCTCCTGTCCTCACAATAGCTCCTGTCCCACAATATCGCCTGTCCCACAATATCGCCTGTCCTCGCAATATCTCCTGTCCTCGCAATATCTCCTGTCCCGTAATATCTCCTGTTCCACAATATCTCCTGTCCTCACAATTTCTCCTGTCCCACAATATCTCCTGTCCCACAATATCTCCTGTTCTCTCAATATCTCCTGTCCTTACAATATCTCCTGTTCCACAATATCTCCTGTCCTCACAATTTCTCCTGTCCCACAATATCTCCTGTCCCACGATATCACCTGTCTCTCAATATCTCCTGTCCTCTCAATATCTCCTGTCCTCACAATATCTCCTGTCCTCACAATATCACCTGTCCTCACAATATCTCCTGTCCCACAATATCTCCTATCCTCTTAATATCGCCTGTCCTCACAATATCTCTTGTCCTCTCAGTATCTATATATATAATTTATATAATATCCTGTCCTATAAAATCTCCAATACTTTGCAATATCTCCAATCCCACAATATCTCCTGTCCCACAATATGTTCTATCCTCACAATATCTCCTGTCCCACAATATCACCTGCCCTCACAATATCTCCTGCTCCATAATATCTCCTGTCCCACAATATCTTTAGTACTCACAATATCTCATGTCCCACAATATCTCATGTCCTCTCAATATCTATGGTCCCACACTATCTCCTGTCCTCTCAATATCTCCTGTCCTCTCAGTATTTTCTGTCCTCACAATATCTCCTGTCCCAGAATATCTCCTGTCCTTACAATATCTCCTGTCCTCACAATATCTCCTGTCCCACAATATCTCCTGTCCCACAATATCTCCTGTCCCACAATATCTCCTGTTCTCTCAATATCTCCTGTCCTTACAATATCTCATGTCCCAGAATATCTCCTGTCCCACAATATCTCCTGTCCCACGATATCTCCTGTTCTCTCATTATCTCCTGTCCTCACAATAACTCCTGTTCCACAATATATCCTGTTCCACAATATCTGCTGTCCTCTCAATATCTCCTGACCTCACAATATCTCCTGACCTCACAATATCTCCAGTCCTCTCAATATCTTCTATCCCACAATAGCTCATGTCCCATAATATCTTCTGTCCTCACAATATCTGCTGTACGACTCTAATAGATGTCCTCACAATATCTCCTGTCCCACAATATCTCCTGTCCCACAATATCTCCTGTCCCACAATATCTTCTGTCCCACAATATCTCCTGTCCCACAATATCTTCTGTCCTCACTATCTCCTGTCCTCACAATAGCTCCTGTCCTCACAATAGCTCCTGTCCTCACAATATCTCCTGTCCCACAATAACGCCTGTCCTCGCAATATCTCCTGTCCCACAATATCTCCTGTCCCACAATATCTTCTGTCCCACAATATCTCCTGTCCCACAATATCTTCTGTCCTCACTATCTCCTGTACTCACAATAGCTCCTGTCCTCACAATAGCTCCTGTTCCACAATAGCGCCTGTCCCACAATATCGCCTGTCCTCGCAATATCTCCTGTCCCGTAATATATCCTGTTCCACAATATCTCCTGTTCCACAATATCTCCTGTCCTCACAATTTCTCCTGTCCCACAATATCTCCTGTCCCACAATATCTCCTGTTCTCTCAATATCTCCTGTCCTTACAATATCTCCTGTTCCACAATATCTCCTGTCCTCACAATTTCTCCTGTCCCACAATATCTCCTGTCCCACGATATCACCTGTCCTCACAATATCACCTGTCCTCACAATATCTCCTGTCCCACAATATCTACTATCCTCACAATATCTCCTGTCCCACAATATCTCCTATCCTCTTAATATCGCCTGTCCTCACAATATCTCTTGTCCTCTCAGTATCTATATATATCTATATATATAATTTATATAATATCCTGTCCTATAAAATCTCCAATACTTTGCAATATCTCCAATCCCACAATATCTCCTGTCCCACAATATTTTCTATCCTCACAATATCTCCTGTCCCACAATATCACCTGCCCTCACAATATCTCCTGCTCCATAATATCTCCTGTCCCACAATATCTTTAGTACTCACAATATCTCATGTCCCACAATATCTCATGTCCTCTCAATATCTATGGTCCCACACTATCTCCTGTCCTCTCAATATCTCCTGTCCTCTCAGTATTTTCTGTCCTCACAATATCTCCTGTCCCAGAATATCTCCTGTCCTTACAATATCTCCTGTCCTCACAATATCTCCTGTCCCACAATATCTCCTGTCCCACAATATCTCCTGTCCCACAATATCTCCTGTTCTCTCAATATCTCCTGTCCTTACAATATCTCATGTCCCAGAATATCTCCTGTCCCACAATATCTCCTGTCCCACGATATCTCCTGTTCTCTCATTATCTCCTGTCCTCACAATAACTCCTGTTCCACAATATATCCTGTTCCACAATATCTGCTGTCCTCTCAATATCTCCTGACCTCACAATATCTCCTGACCTCACAATATCTCCAGTCCTCTCAATATCTTCTATCCCACAATAGCTCATGTCCCATAATATCTTCTGTCCTCACAATATCTGCTGTACGACTCTAATAGATGTCCTCACAATATCTCCTGTCCCACAATATCTCCTGTCCCACAATATCTCCTGTCCCACAATATCTTCTGTCCCACAATATCTCCTGTCCCACAATATCTTCTGTCCTCACTATCTCCTGTCCTCACAATAGCTCCTGTCCTCACAATAGCTCCTGTCCTCACAATATCTCCTGTCCCACAATAACGCCTGTCCTCGCAATATCTCCTGTCCCACAATATCTCCTGTCCCACAATATCTTCTGTCCCACAATATCTCCTGTCCCACAATATCTTCTGTCCTCACTATCTCCTGTACTCACAATAGCTCCTGTCCTCACAATAGCTCCTGTTCCACAATATCGCCTGTCCCACAATATCTCCTGTCCTCACAATAACTCCTGTTCCACAATATATCCTGTTCCACAATATCTGCTGTCCTCTCAATATCTCCTGACCTCACAATATCTCCTGACCTCACAATATCTCCAGTCCTCTCAATATCTTCTATCCCACAATAGCTCATGTCCCATAATATCTTCTGTCCTCACAATATCTGCTGTACGACTCTAATAGATGTCCTCACAATATCTCCTGTCCCACAATATCTCCTGTCCCACAATATCTCCTGTCCCACAATATCTTCTGTCCCACAATATCTCCTGTCCCACAATATCTTCTGTCCTCACTATCTCCTGTCCTCACAATAGCTCCTGTCCTCACAATAGCTCCTGTCCTCACAATATCTCCTGTCCCACAATAACGCCTGTCCTCGCAATATCTCCTGTCCCACAATATCTCCTGTCCCACAATATCTTCTGTCCCACAATATCTCCTGTCCCACAATATCTTCTGTCCTCACTATCTCCTGTACTCACAATAGCTCCTGTCCTCACAATAGCTCCTGTTCCACAATATCGCCTGTCCCACAATATCGCCTGTCCTCGCAATATCTCCTGTCCCGTAATATATCCTGTTCCACAATATCTCCTGTTCCACAATATCTCCTGTCCTCACAATTTCTCCTGTCCCACAATATCTCCTGTCCCACAATATCTCCTGTTCTCTCAATATCTCCTGTCCTTACAATATCTCCTGTTCCACAATATCTCCTGTCCTCACAATTTCTCCTGTCCCACAATATCTCCTGTCCCACGATATCACCTGTCTCTCAATATCTCCTGTCCTCTCAATATCTCCTGTCCTCACAATATCTCCTGTCCTCACAATATCACCTGTCCTCACAATATCTCCTGTCCCACAATATCTACTATCCTCACAATATCTCCTGTGTCACAATATCTCCTATCCTCTTAATATCGCCTGTCCTCACAATATCTCTTGTCCTCTCAGTATCTATATATATCTATATATATAATTTATATAATATCCTGTCCTATAAAATCTCCAATACTTTGCAATATCTCCAATCCCACAATATCTCCTGTCCCACAATATTTTCTATCCTCACAATATCTCCTGTCCCACAATATCACCTGCCCTCACAATATCTCCTGCTCCATAATATCTCCTGTCCCACAATATCTTTAGTACTCACAATATCTCATGTCCCACAATATCTCATGTCCTCTCAATATCTATGGTCCCACACTATCTCCTCTCCTCTCAATATCTCCTGTCCTCTCAGTATTTTCTGTCCTCACAATATCTCCTGTCCCAGAATATCTCCTGTCCTTACAATATCTCCTGTCCTCACAATATCTCCTGTCCCACAATATCTCCTGTCCCACAATATCTCCTGTTATCTCAATATCTCCTGTCCTTACAATATCTCCTGTCCCACAATATCTCCTGTCCCACGATATCTCCTGTTCTCTCATTATCTCCTGTCCTCACAATAACTCCTGTTCCACAATATATCCTGTTCCACAATATCTGCTGTCCTCTCAATATCTCCTGACCTCACAATATCTCCTGACCTCACAATATCTCCAGTCCTCTCAATATCTTCTATCTCACAATAGCTCATGTCCCATAATATCTTCTGTCCTCACAATATCTGCTGTACGACTCTAAGAGATGTCCTCACAATATCTCCTGTCCCCCAATATCTCCTGTCCCACAATATCTCCTGTCCCACAATATCTTCTGTCCCACAATATCTCCTGTCCCACAATATCTTCTGTCCTCACTATCTCCTGTCCTCACAATAGCTCCTGTCCTCACAATAGCTCCTGTCCTCACAATATCTCCTGTCCCACAATAACGCCTGTCCTCGCAATATCTCCTGTCCCACAATATCTCCTGTCCCACAATATCTTCTGTCCCACAATATCTCCTGTCCCACAATATCTTCTGTCCTCACTATCTCCTGTACTCACAATAGCTCCTGTCCTCACAATAGCTCCTGTTCCACAATATCGCCTGTCCCACAATATCGCCTGTCCTCGCAATATCTCCTGTCCCGTAATATATCCTGTTCCACAATATCTCCTGTTCCACAATATCTCCTGTCCTCACAATTTCTCCTGTCCCACAATATCTCCTGTCCCACAATATCTCCTGTTCTCTCAATATCTCCTGTCCTTACAATATCTCCTGTTCCACAATATCTCCTGTCCTCACAATTTCTCCTGTCCCACGATATCTCCTGTTCTCTCAATATCTCCTGTCCTCACAATATCTCCTGTTCCACAATATATCCTGTTCCACAATATCTCCTGTCCCACAATATCTACTGTCCTCACAATATCTCCGGTCCCACAATATCTCCTGTCCCACAATATCTACTGTCCCACAATATCTCCTGTCCCACAAGATCTCCTGTCCTCACAATATCTCCTGTCCCACAATATCTCCTGTCCCACAAGATGTCCTGTCCTCACAATATCTCCTGTCCGACGATATCTTCTGTCCCACAATATCTCCTGTCCCACAATATCTTCTGTCCTTACTATCTCCTGTCCTCACAATAGCTCCTGTCCTCACAATAGCTCCTGTCCCACAATATCGCCTGTCCTCGCAATATCTCCTGTCCTTACAATATCTCCTGTTCCACAATATCTCCTGTCCTCACAATATCTCCTGTCCCACGATATCTCCTGTTCTCTCAATATCTCCTGTCCTTACAATATCTCCTGTTCCACAATATCTCCTGTCCTCACAATATCTCCTGTCCCACGATATCTCCTGTTCTCTCAATATCTCCTGTCCTCACAATATCTCCTGTTCCACAATATATCCTGTTCCACAATATCTCCTGTCCGACAATATCTTCTGTCCCACAATATCTCATGTCCCACAATATCTTCTGTCCTCACTATCTCCTGTCCTCACAATAGCTCCTGTCCTCACAATAGCTCCTGTCCCACAATATCGCCTGTCCTCGCAATATCTCCTGTCCCACAATATCTTTTGTCCCACAATATCTTCTGTCCCACAATATCTCCTGTCCCACAATATCTTCTGTCCCACAATATCTCCTGTCCCACAATATCTCCTGTCCTCGCAATATCTCCTGTCCCACAATATCTTCTGTCCCACAATATCTCCTGTCCCACAATATCTTCTGTCCTCACTATCTCCTGTCCTCACAATAGCTCCTGTCCTCACAATATCTCCTGTCCCACAATATCGCCTGTCCTCGCAATATCTCCTGTCCCGTAATATATCCTGTTCCACAATATCTCCTGTCCTCACAATTTCTCCTGTCCCACAATATCTCCTGTCCCACAATATCTCCTGTTCTCTCAATATCTCCTGTCCTTACAATATCTCCTGTTCCACAATATCTCCTGTCCTCACAATTTCTCCTGTCCCACAATATCTCCTGTCCCGTAATATATCCTGTTCCACAATATCTCCTGTCCTTACAATATCTCCTGTTCCACAATATCTCCTGTCCTCACAATATCTCCTGTCCTCGCAATATCTCCTGTCCTCACAATATCTCCTGTTCCACAATATATCCTGTTCCACAATATCTCCTGTCCGACAATATCTTCTGTCCCACAATATCTTCTGTCCCACAATATCTCCTGTCCCACAATATCTTCTGTCCCACAATATCTCCTGTTCCACAATATCTCCTGTCCTCGCAATATCTCCTGTCCTCACAATATCTCCTGTTCCACAATATATCCTGTTCCACGATATCTCCTGTCCCACAATATCTTCTGTCCTCACTATCTCCTGTCTTCACAATAGCTCCTGTCCTCACAATATCTCCTGTCCCACAATATCGCCTGTCCCACAATATCTCCTGTCCTCACAATATCTCCTGTTCCACAATATGTCCTGTTCCACAATATCTCCTGTCCGACAATATCTTCTGTCCCACAATATCTCCTGTCCCACAATATCTACTGTCCTCACTATCTCCTGTCCTCACAATAGCTCCTGTCCTCACAATAGCTCCTGTCCTCACAATATCTCCTGTCCTCGCAATATCTCCTGTCCCACAATATCTTCTGTCCCACAATATCTTCTGTCCCACAATATCTCCTGTCCCACAATATCTTCTGTCCCACAATATCTCCTGTTCCACAATATCTCCTGTCCTCGCAATATCTCCTGTCCTCACAATATCTCCTGTTCCACAATATATCCTGTTCCACGATATCTCCTGTCCGACAATATCTTCTGTCCCACAATATCTCCTGTCCCACAATATCTTCTGTCCTCACTATCTCCTGTCCTCACAATAGCTCCTGTCCTCACAATATCTCCTGTCCTCGCAATATCTCCTGTCCCACAATATCTTCTGTCCCACAATATCTCCTGTCCCACAATATCTCCTGTCCCACAATATCTCCTGTCCCACAATATCTTCTGTCCTCACTATCTCCTATACTCACAATAGCTCCTGCCCTCAACATCCCCTGTCCTCACAATATCTTTTGCCCTCAACATCCCCTGTCCTCTCAATATCTCCTGTCACACAAAATCTACTATCCTCTTAATATCGCCTGTCCTCACAATATCTCTTGTCCTCTCAATATCTATATATATCTATATATATAATTTATATAATATCCTGTCCTATAAAATCTCCAATACTTTGCAATATCTCCAATCCCACAATATCTCCTGTCCCACAATATCTCCTGTCCCACAATATCTTCTGTCCTCACTATCTCCTGTCCTCACAATAGCTCCTGTCCTCACAATATCTCCTGTCCCACAATAATGCCTGTCCTCGCAATATCTCCTGTCCCTCACTATCTCCTGTACTCACAATAGCTCCTGTCCTCACAATAGCTCCTGTTCCACAATATCGCCTGTCCTCGCAATATCTCCAGTACTCACAATAGCTCCTGTCCTCACAATAGCTCCTGTCCTCACAATATCTCCTGTCCCACAATATCGCCTGTCCTTGCAATATCTCCTGTTCCACACTATCACCTGTCCTCGCAATATCTCCTGTCCCGTAATATATCCTGTTCCACAATATCTCCTGTTCCACAATATCTCCTGTCCTCACAATGTCTATGTCCACACAATATATCCTATTATTTCAATATCTCCTGTCCCACAATATCTCCTGTACCACAATATCTCCTGTCCTCACAATGTCTATGTCCACACAATATATCCTATTATTTCAATATCTCCTGTCCCACAATATCTCCTGTACCACAATATCTCCTGTACCACAATATCTCCAGTCCTCACAATATCCCCTGTCCTCACAATAATTCCTGTCCTCTCAATATCTCCTGTGCCACAATATCTCCTGTCCCACAATATTTCCTGTTCTCTAAATATCTCCCGTACTCACAATATCCACATTCCACTCCTCACAATATCTCCTGTCCCACAATATCTTCCGTCCTCACAATATCCACATTCTACTCCTCACAATATCTCCTGTCCTCACAATAATTCCTGTCCTCTCAATATCTCCTAACCCCAATATCTCCTGTACTTACAATATCTCCTGTCCTCACAATGTCTCCTGCCCCCAATATCTCCTGTCATCTCAATATCTCCTGTCATCACAATATCTCCTGTCATGACAATATCTCCTGTCTCACAATATCTCCTGTCCTCACAAAATCTCCTGTTCACACAATATCTCTATCCACATAATAACTCTAGTAATCACAATATCTCTTGTCCTTACAATATCCCCTGTCCACACAACATATCCTGTTCATACAATATCTCATGTACTCTCAATATCCCCTTTCCACACAATACCTCATTTCCGCACTATATCTCCCATCCTCACAATATCTCCTGTTCTCACAATATCTCTGTCCTTACAATTTCTCCTGTCTTTACAATATCTCCTGTTCTCACAATATCTATGTCCACACAATAACTCTACTCACAATATCTCCTGTCCTTACAATATGTTCTGCCCTCTCAATATCTCCTGTCCTCTCAATATACCCTATCTACACAATATACCCTATCTACACAATATACCCTATCTACACAATATCCCCTGTGCACACAACATATCCTGTTCATACAATATCTCATGTCCTCTCAATACCTCCTCTCCACATAATGTCTCCTGTCCACACAATATCTGCTGTCGTCAAAATATGTGCATTTGTGTGCATGTATGTATCTGTTTGTATCTGTATATGTGTGCGTGTGTATGTATGTGTAGGTGTCTGTATGCATATCTATGTGTACGCATGTGTAATTGTGTATGTGTGTATACATGTGTATGTATATGTGGGTATGTATGCGTGTGTATTTGTATGTTTACTTGTGAGTAGGTATGTGAGTTTACACATATGTGTGTCAACGTATGTATGTTTGTGTGTGTTTTTATGTCTGTGAGTAATGACTTTTATATGTGTGTACATCTGTTTTTGGTTATGTTAGCGCTTCAGTGGCAGCTAGGCTTATTATTTTAATTGATTTATTTTGTTTGTTATTTTTGTATAACTAAATACATTTTTAGTAAAATCTGGAAAAGTATCTACAGCCTCCAGTATTGTGTCCTCCATCAATGTGCCAACACGCGGGCACAAACCCACAGGAGACTGGTAACTTATCATAATATGTACCGTATATTGCCAATAGAAAAGACAAAAAACATGAAAAAAAAGCAGATAAAGTATATGGTGCTGTCTCATTCTCAGAATGGAGAAATGGACTTCTTAATGAAGCCACTTGTCTCACATATAGCCACCAATATTCTACAACAAATTTACAAAAATATTTATTTCTGATTAAAACACTTTCACAATAGATTAATAAATTCCAGTTAGTTATTATAAAGTTTATGGGAAGTTTACCCAATACACCACTTGGAAACAATATTATTATACCACTAGCGACTTGCCCGTCAAAAATGACGGCAATAACATTTGAAGCCTGGCAATGCTGTTTGCCACACAATGCACGGCTCTCCCCTCTCTAGGTTGCAGGCCTTGAGATGAGCGCCTTCGGCACTGATTGCGAGCATCTCCCACCGTCTACTTTACAGGCCTTGCTATGAGCACTGCTCATTGCAGTCCTCGGCCAACCAGCCACTTTCATGCCTCGCAATGAGTACCTTCGGCGCTCATTGCGAGCCTCTCCCACCATCTACTTTACAGGTTATTAGGTAACTGTTGAAATCCAAATCTTGGAAAGATCCTGATAATACACCTAATAATCTCTTTGTACTCACCCTGAAAAAAATACTCCCAACAATTTGTACACAGAACACTCACCTTCTACTTGGGTGACACCATAGACTAGTTCGAACTAAGATCGTCAATTTTATGTCTCCTGGTATCTGGTAAGTGTAGAGTTAGGGGTCAGATGTTAAAGTTAGGGGTTAGAGTTAGGGGTTAGGGTAAAGTTGACGGTTAGGGTTGGAGATTGGGTTGGGTTTCAGGGGTTAGATTAAGAGCTAGGGTGAGGGTTGGGGTTAGGTTAAAGGGATTAGTGTTAGGGATTAGTCGTTAGTCATAGGGGTTATGGATTAGAGTGAGGGTTGAATTTAGGGGTTAGGGATTAGTGTTAGGCATTAGGGTAAAGGTGAGGGTTGAGGTTGAGGGTTAGGTTTGGGTTTATGAGTTAGAGTTAGGGGTAATGGATTATGGTACGGGTTAGGTATTAGCGGTTAGTGTTATCATTGGGTGTTAGAGTTAGGACAAGAGTAAGGGTTAACAATAAGGGATAAGGCAAGTTTGAGGGGTTTATGGCTAGGCTTGGGTTAGGGTTTAGGGATTAAAGTTAGGGTTCAGGGACTGGGATTAAGGTTAGGAGTTAGGGATAATGGTTAAGTGATCCCTCACCAGCTGAATATTTATTATTGTTATTGTTATTACTGTTATTTATTATTATTATTACTAAATAATAATAAAAAAAACTCATAATTATAATAATAATTATCATAATAATAATAAATACATATATAGTTATGTAATTCGATCCTCTTGAGCTAGTATATACCATTCTGTTCTCCCTGTTTTTTCCCCCTCTGCCTCTCTGCTCTCTTTGTATCTCTTATCCCACATCACGTACCCCCCCCCCCCACCCCCTCCACCCCCTCCACCTTTCCTAGAATTTCCTCTTTTGCAGGAAAATGAAACCTAACATTCCATAGATAATTAACCCCTTACAGGACAGCAGTTTCCATGCACTGTATTGTGTTATACACACTTAGTTTTGTGTTATAGTTCATCTACACAGGACAAAGTACAGATACATATTTATAAAAAAAACAACATTATTTTAAGATTAGTGACATGAAAATAATTCTATACAATGTTATTATTTATAAAAATATAAAAAGGATTTAAAATGTTTCAAAATATGTTTGTTTTTCAAAAAAGGGTTACAGTATGAAAAGGGAACTGGGAGATTTAGGAATAATGGGACAAATGTCTACTTTACAGAAAGGGAAGTAGTGGAAGTAGCAGGGCCAAAACATATTGACCCCTCAATATTTCTTTTTCTTATATATAGGGTGGGAGAGAATGCCACTCTACAAACATACACAACCCATTACATAGCTTATAACTAGCAAATAATACCAAATTGTACCACTAAATACTTATTATTAATATCTATATGCTGGGAGAGAATGCTACTCTACAAGGATACATAACCCTTTATAAATCTTATAACTAGCAAATAATACCATATTGTACTCCTAACTCGAGCCTCTCCCCCGTGTACTTTGCTGCTCATTGCCATTTTTGTCAACCAGCAACTTTCCAGCTTTGCAATGATCACCTTCGCCTCTCATGGTGAGCTCCCCCCCCGCCGTGTAGTTTAGGGGCCTCGCAATGTGTGTTACTGACTTGTGTTAAGTGTTACTGCCTTGGGTTAAGTGTAACTGCCTTGGGTTAAATTTTACTGGCTTTGTGCTCTTTTTTACTCCATTCAGCCTAATTTTCATCCTGTTACGTTTTTTCGTCCGTCATTTTTTTCTCGCTTAGGCGATTTTCAATATATTTTTTTTTGTTGGTCATTCAAGTTCTGTGGTTCGGGCGTTAAATTGGTAATTTTGTGCAGGGCGGCAACTGCGGGCCTCGGCTTGCAGTTGCTGTTTGGTAATGAACACCAAACAGTCCAGTGGGACCTTCTGTTCATAACAGCTAGTTTCCCCCATCCTAGTGTGGCCTAGGAATTCGTCCTGCCGGACAAATTTCTAGCCACACTGATTTCACTTGTGCGAGTGATAACGATAGAGTTGTAATTGCCTCACAGTCCACATTTCTTCCAATTCCAATGGGCACACAATTTTGGGAATAGTCTCCATGGCTCAATTGCCATCCGCCTCCCCTGGGCCATGGCACATGCCCCCTCCCTCCCCAACCATTGGGGAATACAATTTCATTGGGCAGCTGCTTCTAAAGCAGTCCTTGGGCCTATTAGTTCACCCAGTCCAACAGGTCCCAGGGTGGTACACAGTCCAGGTGACAGTTCACAAAGTGACATGGCTAGCCCCCCTCCCAAAAGCCAGGGCCAGTGCCCTCCTCTTCCCATTGTCTGAGGGGAAACATTTTCCTTGCGAGTCCCATTAACTAATGCCTCTGGGGAGGAACATACCGGTCTGATCCTGAACCCAGCATCCATGATGGTGGTCTTTACTGGAGGCTCCACTTTCCCCTGCACCACAGTCTGGACACAGTACCCCTGCTAACCTGGAGCAATGGTCTGGGCATGCGACTCCATTTCTTCATCACCTTGGACCACAGTTGGTGCGCTGTATTCCATCTCGCCTGGAACCACAGTCAGTGCACTGTGCTCCAGCTGTCCTTGCTTTGGGACACAATATGGAATGTGGTCCCTCTTTATCTGATTTGCTCTGTCTCTGTTTGGCAGGATCTCTGGGATCATAACCTTCTCTGCCCTCTGGTCTGTGGCTAGCTCTCTGATATTTTTTATCAGCTGAAGCTCTCTCAAAGGTCCAAAGTCCATTACAGCCTTTCCCAATGGCCAGTGAGCATAGATGCTCCCATCCAGACTGTTTGCTTGGTCTGAGTTCTGCCAAAAGTCATCTGTGCCAGGGTAATCAATACAGCCCAAGGGTGTCATTGCCATCCCACCACCCAAAAACCAGGGCCCATATACTCTTCTGTCCCAATGCATGGGGAGCCCAGAAAAATAGTAATCCCAAGGGGGAATGTACTGGACGGATCTGGAAGCCGGCAGCCAATGTTGTGGCCTGGTCTAAAGACTCCACTCCTCTAGGTTGCATCTGGATCAGCATGTCACCTCCCCCTCTCTTTGGAACCACCGCCTGGGCACAGCACTCACCTCCCTTGGGATCTTTGGTCACTGTGTCCCCTGGCAGGACCTCACAGCTCTCATCCAGACTTCCCCTTTGGCCATCAGTTGGACAGACATTCTCTGTCTTCTCAACTGCCTTGTGATTAGCAATTGTGCCCCAGCCATTTGGGTATGGCTGGCCCCCTTGGTCTGACACAGTCCCAAGGTTATTATCTGTGTTTGCCCCTGTATCCATGGCTGGTTCCTGGACTGTAGTTATCCACGGGAACCCCATGCTAGGTTCACAATCCATCTCTGGTTCCTTCCAGAACTCTCCCAGGCCCTCCATCTGGCCTGCAATTCCTGTCTGAGACTCAGACTCCACTGCTTTTGAGATGTACCCATAATGTATGGTACCAACCACATCTGTCCCAGTTGTAGCAAAACTTAACTTGGTCTGGCCTATTTGTACCTCCATATTGGTACAGTCCTGGTCAGAGTCCATAATATCCTCTCCCCAGACCACTGGTAACCAGTCCTCTTCCTCCCTGCCCATCTGACAGGGTTCCTCCCAACTGGATGGCCAAAATTGCTCCATGGATGCCTCATCCAGCAATTCAACATACTCAGCCTCCAGCAAGTTTTGTGCTTGGAAATACCATGTGTCTCTTTCCACCATCTCCCCCGTCTTTTCCCTGTGTGTTTCTCCTCTGTGTGTCTGCTGAATGTTTGTGTGGTGTTGTCGGTGTGTTGTCTTTGCCGTTGTGTATTTTCAAAGTAGCGCTTGCCTGGCTTTGCTCAGCCTCGTTTTCATTCAGTTTCAGACATTTTTATGTTATTCAACCGACATTTTTTTCCTCGCTTAGCCGATTTTGTTTTGACGAAACCCCCCAAATATGGTTCAAAATCGCTTGCCTCACTCCCAGCCTTCCTGGCTCTCCCATTGTGCTGTGTGTGAGTGTTTTATTATATTTGTTACATTTTTTTTTTTTTTTTAGGGTTTTTCGATTTACGTGTTTGGTTCACTGTTGCGACCCTCACAATGCAGCCTAAGTCCTGCACTGTACACGGCTCGCCTCGCTTTGCGAGGCTTTCCAGATGAGCTCCTTCGGGGGTCATCCAGCCAAAGTCCTGCGGCATACACGGCTCGCCTCATGAGGCTTCACAGAGCATAAGTCCTGCGCCCTTACGCGGCTCGCTTTGCAAGGCTTTGCAGATGAGCACCTTCGTTGCTCATCCAGCCTAAGTCCTGCAGCGTACACGGCTCGCCTCTCACATGGCACTAAGCCGATGAGCGACAAAGGCGCTCATCGCTGCGAGCCTCGCAAAGCGAGTCGAGCTGTTAACATGTAGCACTTGGCCTGAGCCGTTAAGCCACTACAGCGCACTACAACTATCAGCACTAACACGAAGAGGCAATGAAATACGCGGGACTTAGCCGAAAAACACTTCCTAAACGCGGGATCACCTTGGCGTGCAAGCTTTTGAGAACCGCGGGACTTAGAAAAAAAAAAAATACGAGACACGGGTGTTAGAAAAAAAAAGATACAAGACGCTAAAAATTACGAGATTAACGGTCGAACAACGAAAATGAAAAAACAATAAAAACACACTAAATACACCCCAAAAAATTACAAAAATATCACAGACAGCACGGGGCAACAGCCAGGATGTCTGGGAGTGAGGTGGAAATCGAATTTAACTCGATTTCGACAATTTTTGCCACTCGAAAATCGTCTAAGCGAGGAAAAAAATGGCCGCAGAAAAAAATGAAAATGAGGCTACACGAGGCTAGACCACGGACCGCGCAAAACACTGCCAAACACTTAGCACTTTACACATCACACTACAACCTTCAAAATACACTATTACAAAAGCCGGAAAATACTCACGAGACGCATAACACATTAATAACATTACGACTATACAATGCCGCTTTACACAATAAACCAACAGCTTTACCTCGCGCACGCAGCCTATTTAGAATGCACACTTGGAACATTCATTACACTTTATAAGCAGGGCACCAACACTCAAAATGTATATTCTATGCAGACGGAAAATACAAACAGATTGTTAGCTCTTCAGCCTATTGCTATTTAATAAATCATTCATTCATTATTACTTAACTACATATACATAAAAAAAATATATCTCTCAGTGGACCATAGGTACACGTCAGGAGAGGCTTGAAGGCACTCAGAGCAAGCCTCGCAATGAGCTTTGAAGGTCCTAACAGTACAAAACGGTTTACATTCTGTGTCAAACAGCATTCCCATGGCTTTACATTTTATTGCCCCGTCATTTTTGATGGGCAAGTCGCTAGTTCTAAATAATAATTATTATTATCTGCACTAGCCACTTGCCCGTCAAAAATGACAGCATAATATTTGCAAGCCTTGCAATGCTGTTGTTTGCCACACAATGCGAGGCTCACCATGCGCGGCAAAGCTTGGCAATGCGAGTCTCGGTATGCACGGCTTCTCTCTGTCCTTCCCTCCTTCAGTGTCCTCTCCCTCCCTCTTCTCTCCTTCTCTCTGTGAGCCTCGCAATGAGCGCCCTTGGCGCCAATTGTGGGTCTCCCGTCACAAATGACGGGATAATATTTGACTTTACTCTCCCCCCGTGTCTCTTCACCCACTCCCTCCCCTGTGTTTCTTCCCTCCCTCTCCCTCCCCTGTGTCTCTTTACCGCCTCCCCTGTGTCTCTTTGCCCCCCTCTCCCTCTCCTGTGTCTCTTTCTCCCCTCTCCCTCTCCTGTGTCTCTTTGCCCCACTTTCCCTCCCGTGTGTCTCCTTCCCCCCTCCCCTGTGTCTCTTCCCTCCCTCTCCCTTCCCTGTGTCTCTTCCCCACCTGTGTCTCTCCCCCCTCCCTCCACTGTGTCTCTTTCCCCCTCTCCCTCCCCTGTCTCTTCCCCGCCTGTGTCTCTTCTCCCCTCCCTCCACTGTATCCCTTTCCCCCTCTCCCTCCCCTGTGTCTCCCCCTCTCTTGTGTCTCTTTCCCCACTTCTCCCTCCTCAGTGGGTCTTTCTCCCCCTCTCCCTCTCCTGTGTCTCTTCCCCCCCTCTCCTTCCCTGTGTCTCTTTGCCCCGCTCTCCCTCCCCTGTGTCTCTTCACTCCCTTTCCCTCCCCTGTGTCTCTTTCCCCCTCCCCTGTGTCTCTTCTCTCCCTCACCCTCCCCTGTGTCTCTTTCTCCCTCCCCCGTGTCTCCCCCTCCCCTGTGTCTCTTTCCCCACTTCTCCCTCCTCTGTGTGTCTTTCTCCCCCTCTCCCTCTCCTGTGTCTCTTTCCCCCCTCTCCTACTCCTGTGTCTCTTTGCCCCGGTCACCCTCCCCTGTGTCTCTTCCCTACCTCTCCCTCCTCTGTGTCACTTTTCCCCTCCCCTGTGTCTCTTCCCTTCCTCTCCTCCCCTGCGTCTCTTCCCCACCTGTGTCTCTTCCCCCTCCCTCAACTGTGTTAACGGGATAATATTTGACTTTACTCTCCCCCCGTGTCTCTTCACCCACTCCCTCCCCTGTGTTTCTTCCCTCCCTCTCCCTCCCCTGTGTCTCTTTACCGCCTCCCATGTGTCTCTTTCTCCCCTGTGTCTCTTTACCTGCTCCCCTGTGTCTCTTTCTCCCTCCCCCGTGTCTCCCCCTCCCCTGTGTCTCTTTCCCCACTTCTCCCTCCTCTGTGTGTCTTTCTCCCCCTCTCCCTCTCCTGTGTCTCTTTTCCCCCTCTCCTACTCCTGTGTCTCTTTGCCCCGGTCACCCTCCCCTGTATCTCTTCCCTCCCTCACCCTCCGCTGTGTCGCTTTCCCCCTCCCCTGTGTCTCTTCCCTTCCTCTCCTCCCCTGCGTCTCTTCCCCACCTGTGTCTCTTCCCCCTCCCTCCACTGTGTTTCTTTCCCCCTCTTCCTCCCCTGTGTCTCCCCCTCCCCTGTGTCTCTTTCCCCACTTCTCCCTCCTCTGAGTGTCTTTCTCCCCCTCTCCCTCCCCTGTGTCTTTTTGCTCCCTTCTCTCTCTCCTGTGTGTCTTTCCCCACTCCCTCTCATGTGTCTACCTGCCCCACTCTCCCTCCCCTGTGTCATTCCCCCCCCCTCTTCCTCCCCTATGTCTGTTTGGCTCCCTCTCCTGCCCCTGTGATAAAGCAGTTGCTTTCTGGCTGAACGTCATGAATTCAATGCGAGCCATGCCGCCCTTTTGGAGCAACATTGAGTTTGCTTATTGTCTGCTGCCCAGTACATCCTTCCAGTCATCAGCTGCTGGGTTGTTTCATCGAAGTCGATTAGTTCATGGATCTCTGCCTGCCCATGTGATGCTCCATCTCGTGCACATATTTTGAGGCTTTCAGCACCTTCCTTCATTGAGTGGCACAGACTGAAACTGGGTACTGCAGCATTACCCACTAACTTGACGATTTCTTGTTCATGGGACCTGCTCGGCTTGACACCTGTGGTTTCATACTGGATACATTCACGAGTTTATGTCATGATTTTGGGGTCCCGTTGGCGCTCAAGAAGACAGAAGGTCCGACAGTGGTGTTACCATTCCTCAGGATTTGGATTGATTCTGTGAAGATGGAGTGAAGCCTACAAGTGGAAAAGGTGGCCGTTCTGGAAGAAGAACTGACGGCCCTTACTGGTGCAAGGAGGGTTTTTCTGAATCTGTTACAGTCCATCCTGTGAAAGCTGAATTTCGCCTGCAGGATTATCCGCAGGCGCAGGATCTTTAGCATGAGGATGTTGCTGTCTACGGCAGGGGTTAAGTGGCAGCATCATTTCATACAGTGAACTGAGCCAGGAAGGAGAATGCGTGGGTTTGGCTTATCTTTCTCAGTGATTTCAATGGAGCTACTTTGATCTATCTGGGGAGCTTGACCAGCACTCAACTCGAGCTGTATACAGATGCATTGGGGTCGCATACTTCAAGGGGCGTTGGTGTGCCACCGCGTGGCCTGAGCCTTGGGCGACGGTGGGCCTTACAAAAACCCTTTGGCGCCTTTGGCGCTCATTGCAGCCTAAGTGCTGCGCGGCTTCTTCGCCTTGCTTCGCGAGGCTCGCATGTGTGATGGCACCACTGTTTGCAATGAGCGCCTTCAGTGCTCATTGCAGCCTAAGTGCTGCATGGCTGCTTCGCCTCGCTTTGCAATGCTCGCATGTGTGACGCCTCGCTTACCAACATCGCAAACGTTTCAAACACTGCCATCTATATATGTGATATGGTGGGAGAGAATTCTGCTATACAACATTACACAGCCCATTACATATCTTATGACATAACATAATACCATATTGCACTCCTAAATACTTATTATTATTATCTATATGGTGGGAGAAAATGCTACTATACAACAGTACACAGCCCATTATATATCTAACTAGCGAATTGCCCATCAAAAAATGACGGCAATAGAATTGTAAGTCAAGGAATGGTGTTTGGCACAGACATTATTTTTTGTGGTGGCCTGAGATCTCGGCGCTCATTGCGAGCCTCTTGGTTGTTGTATTTTTTTTTATCAGAGGCGCTTTTGGTGTGATTGTAAGGTCGGCGCTGATCTGCTTTTTGCGCTTATTGCAAGGCTGTCCCCTGGTGTAGTTTGTGTGCTATGAGCAGCGTTGGCGCTTGTTGTGAGGGGTGCAGTAAATGTCTTCAGCATTTCTTGCAATAGTGTTTTTTTTATTTGTGTATATGTTTTTTGTGTTGCTAATGAAATAATTATTAAAAGAATAAAGTAATATACTTTACATATTTGTAAGTAATACATACAGGAAGCATTGTGCTGAAGAGCTGACAATCTTTTTTTTATGTTCCTGCAGCATTGTACGTTTGCAGTGTTGTGGAGCTGAGGTGTAAGTGTCAGCAATGTGTGCAGTGTGTAGTGTAAATAGGCTGCGTGCACGAGTGGAAGCTGTTAGTGTAGCTGGGTACTTCCGCATTCTGTAAGTTAGTGTTGTAAAATGTGTATGTGTTAGGCAGGTTTGGATGATTTAGCGTCCTTGCTAATGGTGTATATTGTAGGTCGTACAGGTTTTTGTAAAAGCCCTATTTGCTTTGTGGTATTTAGCGGCTTTAGGGGTCGTGTAGCCTCGTTTTCGTTTTTTTCGGCTGCCATTTTTCTCTTGCTTAAGAGATTTTCGAGTGGCTAAACTGTGTAAATTTGACCGAATTCGAGGTTTAAGCTGTGTTGCAGAAGTCCTGGGTGTCCCCCCTTTGTGTGGGTAAGGTTTTTATTTTATTTTGGTATATTTTTGTGTTTTTTAATGTTTGGCGCGGTGTGCGGGTTGTCCGTTAAGGTTGTATTTTCGCGAGGCCGTAATGGACTATTTCTAAGTCCCGCGGGTCGTAATTGTTTTTGTGTAAGTCCGCAATTTTTTTTTTCTAAGTCCTGCGGCTGGTATATTTTTGTGTAAGTCCGTAGTTGCGTGTTTGTTTTTGTTTTTTGCAAGTCCCGCTTGTATAGTGGTTTGTAACTGGTTGTGAGGCACAGTAGAGCCTCCACCTCCACAAATGCGGCCCCTTGCTTTGTAAGGGTCCGCATTTGCGGCCTGCAATTCCGTATTTGCGGTCCGAATGTCGTAGGGGGTCGTATGGATGAGTGCCTACGGCGCTCATCTCCACCAGAGCAAGGAGCGGCTTTGGCGCTCCTTGCCAGCAACTGTGGCCCGCAAGCGTTAGCAACGACCCGCATTGCTGACAACTATATACAGTATGTAATAACTAGCATATAATATAATTGTGCTTCTAAATACTTATTATTAATATCTGTATGGTGGGAGATAATGCTACTCAACAATAATGCACAGCTCATTATATATCTTATAACTAGCACATAATACCATATTGTACCTCTGAATACTTATTGTTATTATCTATATTGTGGGAGATAATGCTACTCCACAACAATACAGACCATTATATCTCTTACTAGCGACTTGCCCGTCAAAAAATTACGGTCAATAAAATTTTAAAGCTGGGAATGCTGTTTGCCACACAATGTGAGTCTCTGAGGTATGGATGAGTAACATAACATTAGGTTAACTTTATATCAATGAGTATATTAAACCATTACATAATGGGTGTAACATGCAACTTTTATTTATTTAAAGTACTGTTAAACCACATAGTTATTGAATCCAGAGGAAGGCAAACAGTAAAAAAAAAAAAAACATAAAAACTAAACCAATTGTATCAAAGAAGGGAAAAAATGAATTCCTTTCTGACCCCAATAAATGATGATCTGATTACTCTCTGGATTAATACTCTCTATTTAATTATACATTTATTTTTTACAACAAATGATCATCCTCCTACTAACACGAACCCTTAATTACATACAATGAAACAACTTTTGGGACCTTTGAAAAAACAACTTTAACATTACAAACATGAAGTTAATGTATTAAAATTTAAACAGTAATAGTAATAAAATGCAATGTAACTGTTTTGTGAGGCCAATCCTGGCAAAAAGCAACTTCAAAGACATTCCAATACTTTTTGTTTTTGCATTTCCAAGTGGTTCCCTTAAAAAGAGCCCAGCAGACTTTTCATTTTGTCTATAGGATATAACCACTGTTTATTCTTCTTGTTTTTTTCCAGTTTTTGTTGTTATTGTTGTAGTTTTGTAAAATTGTACATAGAGTTTCCTATGTGAAATAGTGGTCCTCTAAAAAGAGCCTGAGTGACATCAAATTTCGTCCTCAAAATCAAGCCACTGTTCTTTATGATTACAAAACCTCATAGTACACAATGTTTTTGGTAAAAATAGATCACCCTGACTTGGGTTGTCTTCAATTGAAACTTTAATATCATCTGGATTTGTGCACCTTGAAAAAGCAACATAGAGTTGTCCATGTGCAAAAACAGGTTCTTGTAAAAAAAATACCACATACTTAAAAGTTTGTCCTTGGGATTTATTTATGGTCATGGCAAATGCCATGATAACTGGAAATTGACTCTTTTGAAGGACACAAGGCAAACCACTCTCACTTGGAGCCAAATCAATTCTTGGTATAAACCTTGTTAACCTTTATGGGTACCAGTCATAATTTCTGCATGTATGAAATTATCTTTTAAATCCTGCATAATTCACCTGGTCCCATTACAAAGTCCTTTTTTTGGATTCATATTTCTCAATCGCATGACAATTGCCCCTTTTTTCAATTGCAAAACATGTGGTGGCATTCCAGATGGTGTTAAAGAATTAATAAATTCTATGCTAAAGTTAGATTTATCATCATTAAGAACTGAATCTGCACTGTAATAATTATTTTAGGGTGCACTGATGAAGTTTAAAATTTCGTTATTTAGATTCAAGGCATCTATATTTTTCGATGTTAATATCACTTTGTTTGCAATGTCTGAGTAATCGTCATTATTGAGAGTGTTTAGAAAGATTGCTGATATGAGTGATTCCTTGCAAACCATTTGTGATGAAATTTCAACGGTATCATCCGGTGAAATTATTCATTTGTGGATGTTTTCCTTCTCCAATTTGAATGAGCCAGTCATTGAATTTGTTTTCAGATCTCTTATTCAATTCTAATTTCAGGTGTGTAAATATTTTCCACAGTTTACTTGTCTTGATACATGTTTCAATGATGTCAGTCCTATCTCCGTATGGCACAACAGGTAATGTTTGCCTGAAATCTCCTCCTAACAACATCACCTTTCCACCAACTGGCAAATTATTATCCATCACTTATTTTAATAATCTATCAATACATTGTAAGGCAAATCAGACACTGAGGTTTCTAAAATGGGAATTGGCAGTTTAAATCCACTATGCACAGTCAATTTATAACAAAAGTGCGGCAATTCCAGTTGTTGCAAATGGCAGTGCTATCTGACCCTGTGCTCGAATCTAACTCATCAAACAATTGTAAAGATAAGTTTTTCCTGATGCACAGGGCCGTCTAGATAGAAATACCGGTCTTGACCATTTCATCATCTGTAGCATTTGTGATGGCATTATAAATTGTGATGGCAATTGTAAAGTATTTAAAGTTGACAGTTTTTCTTGTGTTTTTTGTTTTTGTAGCTCAGTGTCATAATCATCAAAGTTGATGTCATCTATAAGTCCTGGATCAGGCAAATTAAAATTTGCACAATTTAATCCATGAGCAAGAAATATTTCTTGAATTTCCATGAAGATACTTATATTAATGAAAGGTTGCTCCTCATTTCTGGCATATATTCTAATATCTCTCTGAAATGGTGGTTCTCCCTCATCATTTTGAAAGACCGTTGCAACCTCAATTGATTTTGGCAAGTTATAGTGGCGTTTATCAGTATGGCAATCTCTTTTAAGAACCATATTGACTTTTGGGATTGGTAATTGATGTATTTCTGCAGGAATTTGTTGCTCCTGTTCTACTTCTGACAATATTTTATAAGCTTGAGTGTAGGGGTTATTGGCCATAATTTTATCTAGCTCTATAAAAACAATGGGTACACATTTTTTATTTTCTTGAAGCTGCATACATTGTTCAACAGCTTCCATTGTATCTAGGACATATAGTTGAGCAGATTTTTTTTGCTCCCCTTCTTCTGGATGTAAATGTGAAGTACGATGGTAAATTGGTCCTTGTACTTTGAAGCAGTAAAGGCCATGTCCTGGCACATTAACAGCTAATGTTGCACCCACAGATACAAAATATATGGCACTATTATAAGATCTTATGTTTAATTTAAAATTTTGGTAATTAGGGAAAGAAGGCTCTGTCATAATGCTTTGTAAATATGGTGGGAATTGTTGTCTTTGTGGAAGTCTTACCTTGCCTTTTTGACAGCAACTAACAAACTCGCCATCTCTGGGTCTTTCCTGTTGGAATTAATAAGCCACACAAAACTGAATTATCTTCATACCACAATTATGAACCTCTACTGTTAAGGATTTAAGTAAAGGACAATTCAGGGAAGATATATGAATATGACTCTCTAAGTCAACATTACAATCATTATCACATTGTTCAGATACATTTTCTACATGTTTTTGTTTTTTTGGTGCCCTCTTGGGCTTGGATGTTACTTTCTCAGGCGCTTGCCTTTTGCTTGCGATTCTCTCACGTTCTTTGTCTTGTCGAATTTATTTTCCTCCGGCGTCTGTCGATCTTTCCATCTTTGTACACGTTCTCGTGTTTGACATTATATATTTTTTTTTAAATGCAACTTTCTTTGTTTTGCTTATTTCTTCTGCTAACCTGTTTAGTTTGGAGTGTTTCGGTTGCAGTGCATTTTATGAAAGGCGCACACAAAACAGGATACGTCCTTTTATGTTGTGTGTATTAACAGCATTTTTTGTCCTATGCTTGTTTGTGTGCACCAGTGTGCCATTATGGAGTTAGGATTACGGGGTCAGGCTTAGAGGGTTAGTTAAGTTGCAGTGCATTTCCACAAAGGTGCACATAAAATAGGATAGTTCCTTCCGTTTTATATGTGTAAACAGCATATTTTTTTTTTTTGTTGGTATTTTTTTTGTGTCCGCCACTGTTGGTATTAGGGGTTTTGGTTATGGGGTTAGGCTTAGAGGGTGGCGCACAGAAAATAGGATAGATCCTTCCATTTCGTATGTGTTAACAACATTTCTTGTCCTATCCTGTATTGTGTGTGGCGCTATTGTCATTAGGGGTTTGGGTACCTTTTTTTTTTTGCTTAGGATTATGGTGTTAGACTTAGAGGGTTAGTTAAGTTGCATTGTATTTTCACATAGGTGCACACAAAATGGGATAGGTCTTTCCATTTTATATGTGTAAACGGCAGGGAATGTCTTTTTTTTTTTACTTGTAATACTGTATCTCTTGTCTTCAATTTGTTGTGTATAAATTGCTGTAGAGATGCTCCGACTCTACAGGCAGTGTTTGAAAATTAGAGAGTGAGTGACGCAAATGTTAAAATACGTTTTCAATCACTTTTTTTTTTTACTAAGACCATAGTAAACATGATAGATCCTTCCATTTTGTATGTGTTCACAAAATTTCTTGTCCTATCCTGTTTGGAGTGCACCACTGTTGGCATTAGGGGTTTAGGTTATGGGGTGAAGCTTAGAGGGTGGCGCACACAAAACAGCAAAGATCCTTTCATTTTGTATGTGTTAACAACATTTGTTATGCTATCCTGTTTTGTGTACAACACTGTTGGCATTAGGGGGTTTGAAGTACCTTTTTTTTGTCCTATCCTGTTCGGTGTGCGCCAATGTTGGCATTAGGGGGTTAAGCTTAGACGGTTACTTAGGTTGCATTGCATTTCCACATTGGCGCACACCAAACAGGACAGATCCTTTCATTTAGTAAGTGTTAACAGCATTTTTTGTAGTATCCTGTTTGGTGTGCGCCACTGTTGTCATTCTGGGCTTAGGGTTATGGGGTTAGGCTTAGAGGGTTAGTTAGATTGCAGTGCATTTACACATTGGCACACACCAAACAGGATAGATCCTTCCATTTTGTATGAGAAGGCATTTCTTGTCGTATCCTGTTTGGTGTGCGCCACTGTTGTCATTATGGGCTTATGGTTATGGGTTTAGGCTTCATTTTCTATGTGTAAAAGCATTGCTTGTCCTATCCTGTTTGGTGTGTGGCACTTTGTGCATTATGGGGTTATTCTTAGAGGTTTAGTTATATTGCAGTGCTTTTCCACATTGGCGCACAATCCTTCCATTTTGTATGTGTTAAGAGCATTTCTTGTTCTATCCTCTTTGGTGTGTGCCACTGTTGTCATTAGGGGGGCAGTCTTAGAGGTTTAGTTGCATTAGGTTTCCACATTGGCAAACAGGATAGATTCGTCCATTTTGTATGTGTAAACAGCATGATAATTTTTTAAAAACATTTTTTTTACTTCTTATACTGTACCTGTTGTGTTACATTTGTTGTCTATAAATGAAAGAGGTGTGTGTTTGTAACCATCCCCTGCTGCCAATCTTCCTGCCACACTCTTGAGGCAATGTCTGTTGAAAATGACACAGAGAGATAAAAAAGTTCAATTAAGTTTTCAAGTAATATTTTTTTGACTAAGACCATACAATTTTTGTTAACGCAATTATTTTGTGTAATTAGTTCTATTCATGTACATTACCTGTTGGGTGTAATTGGTTGTCTGTAAATTTCTGCAAAATTTTTTTTTCAACTCAAGAATTAACAATGATTATTACATCTCTTTTTCATCAAGCATTATATTATAAATCGTATCACAGAGCCATTTTTTATAACATCAATATAAATATCTCCTGAGTTACCATTCCTACATGGATTACAATATTTTAATTAATATCTTAATTTAAACCTAGCCTAATTCTAGGCCAGGCATCGGCGAGGTGAAAGGCAAGACAAATCTCTCGGGTTTTCATTATGGAGTAAACATTTTTTCTAATACAGAGTTTTCAGTCTTTATAATTTCGGATCTATACTTTTCCCAAATTTTCCACCTTAGTTTCTTGTTTATTATAATACCCAAGTCACTGATTTTTTGAGTTTCCATTAAGTAATTTTTCTCCAATCTATATGTTATTTCCATCCAGGTTGGAGCACAATTTTTTTTCCAATTACTTCCTATCAGTGCTTTGGCAATTATAAGTGTTTGAATCAAAAACATTCTAACATCACCATTTAATTTAACAGGAAACATATGTAGTAGGGAGATCTCAGGTGTCAATGTATTTTTTTCTTTAGTGATCTCAATTAACTTGGAAGAAAGTATTCTCCCCAAATTTTGGATTAAAGGGCATCCCTACCATATATGTAGGAACGACACTTCCTCACCACAATTCCTCCAACAAAGATTGGTATTTTGTACTTTATGGATTTGATGTAGTCTTGAAGGGACAAAATGCCACCTATTAATAATTTTACAATTTTGCTCTCTTTGAGACGCATTTTTTATCACTGACTTAGTGACCTTTAATGCTCTGTACCAATCATGTATTGAGAGTTCCTTTCCCAGATCTTTTTCCCATTTGAGCAAATTATTAGGTTTTACTTCCTCAAAATTCTTTCTCATTATATTATAAATGTTTGATGTTAAATGTCGATAGACTCTCGTTCTTATCAATTTTTCACATGAGGTTTCTTCCCTCTTTCTAAAAAAAATTCAACAAAATATTGGGGATTTTTTTTTTACATATTTACAAGAAAAAGTTTATTATACCACATGATAGACAGCAGCGCAAAAATAAAAAACCTTGATAAAAAACACTTAAAAGGAGACTATCTCCCTTTGTATAGGTAATGGATTATTGGGAATAGTGGTTTATTTTGTGATATATGAAGATCTCATAGATAATTACATTTTCCAGATCACCTGTCTCTCTTGAACCACTTTCCTTTATTATTCCATTTTACTTGTAGGTCCTTTTCAGTGATACTATGTATGGTGGTCTATTTATATTTTTTATTCAACAGATAGTAATCATGATGTCGATGGCAAAGGCCGTCAATTTATACTCTTTAGTACCAATCTTAATTTTTTTTAATTATTAATTTATTAATTAATTATAAAAATGTATATATCTTTTCAATGTTACTGTACATGAATAATGTTGTTATCTGCATTATTGCAAACCATATTTTTTTAATTATTAATTAATTAATTAAATATTAATTATAGCTTACCTATTTGCTGTAATTTGCATGTTTTCAACTTCTAAAGTGATAGGCAAGTTGCTTCAGAAGTAACGCCAGCAGAGAAATGTACAGTTACACTGTTCATCACCTGAGGAGAAACTGAGAAAATTCTATAAAGTCTCCAATATTTATAGACTGCCAGCTCCAGTAGAAACTGTTAAAAAGTATTGCGCATGCGCAATTTGCGTTGTAGCCTCCATTTTGTGCTTGGTACATAGAAAATGGCATCAATGTTCCATGTGCTACGTGACTCGCGATGTGCTACTGGCTTTCGGGTTAATTTTGTGAGTTCGGTGTTCCTTTTTACGTGCTTCGGACTCGTTTTTTTTTTTTGTTTAGTCTGCCATTTTTTTTCTCGCTTAGGCTAATTACGAGGGTTGAAAAATGGAAAATGTGGCTCAAATTAACTGTCAACCTCACTCACAGGCTACCTGGCTGTCCCCCTGTGCTGTGTGTGAGTATGTAAGTTAATTTGAGGCATATTTGTGTTTTTGTTTAGTTCTTTCCATTTTGGCGGTTACGCCATTAAATTCGTATTGTTTTGTTTTTCCACTTTGTCCTGCATTCATCATTCCAACCTACACTCTGTGGCTAAAAAAAACCTAAATGCCAAAGGAACATTTCTTTATTAATTATATGGAACATGGATTTAACTTTAACTGTAATGTTATTTTAATGCTACAGTTTAGGTTATGTAGACAACCAATGGTGACAACTATTTCCTGTTAACTTTTCCCTCTCGGCTAAGATATATTGCCACCATGTGGCTGCTAAAAATTGTGCAACCTAATCATAGAGGAAAGCCTATCATTTTGCTAAACATTGCAAAATTCTTAAACAAATCATATTCTATTTTTCATACCGATGAGCAAATTACTAAGGGCCTCATTCTATTACGGCCGCAGCCGCTGCGGGGCCGTAAGGACCGGCCGCAAGCTTTACGGCTATTCTATTCCCCTCCGGCCGGGGACTCCGGCAGGCTTGCGGCCGGCGCCTTGCTATCCCTTGCGGCCGATCGCGCCGGAGGAAATCCTTTGATCTAAAACGGCCGCAAGGAAATCGGCCGTAAGAAAAGCCTGGTTGCGATTCTATTGCACCGGGAACCCTGTCTGCAAGGCTAAAAACCAGCCGCAGCTTATTTGCAGCAAACAGGTCTCGCTAGCACCAATTAAGCACATAAAATAGCTCAAATAAAGCCATCCTGTACTTTGAGAAGACTATAAAGTGATATTCGGTGTTAGAAAAAATAGCACATAATTATCCTATACTCAAATCCGTAAAATATTTTATTTTTAATATCCGTAAAATATCCATGTAAAAAGTCCAGAGTGCTTGGAGCACTTCAGACACGCCCACGCCGCAGCCGGAAAATAAACAGTTAATTTGAACTCGGGTTTGGGCAGATGTGCAAGCTTGAGAGTGGGTTACTTTTAATCCTCATGTCCCCCAATATGATCCCTAGCATTTACAGAGCTGTACAGTGCAGGCTTGAATTTATTTTTGCGTTTTTAGATTTCAGATCTTACGGCCGGTTTCAAAATATGCGGCCGGCCGTAAGAAGAGATCCTTGCGGGGCCGTATAATAGAATCGCGAGTTAACTGAACCCCCGCAAGGAATCGCAGCCTTACGGCCGATTTACGGCCGGTAATAGAATGAGGGCCTAAATCAGGAGTAGCTGCCATTTTATTACATAGAGACTTCACCTTTAAGTTATACTAAAATACATCAAACCAGAGGAACACTTTCTAAAATTGACTGGTCACCTTTTAGACACCATACTCTCACTTCTTTATATCTTTATATTCTCTTATGAATCCAGCCCACCTTATGCTCTTTCACTTCCTACAGCTTATGGAGTCAATACATTTCTGCAATATAATAATTAGAGGAATGTAGATTTAGTTCTAAACTAAAAAATGGTTTGTTCTTCCACACATCTAGAAGAGTGACACTCACAAATGTTAACACAACTAGTTAATCTGCACTTTGTGGATGTCTGGAGAACTCTTCACCCGTCAGACAGGGAATATGCTCTCCATTCACCACCAACCACACTTATTCCAGGACAACCAACTTCCTTCTTTCCTTCTCTCTTTTAGATTCTACGCTTCTTGCAGAAATAATTCCCTGCCCTTGTTCTGACCACCCCACTGCCCAAGTTACTCTCAACATCCAAACCATTTTTACCTATATCATGGAGATTTAATAAATGCTTATTAACTAATCCACAAATCTGGGATATGGTAGCAAGACTGATAGAACTCTACTTCAATAAGAACACACACCTGACTGTAAAATAGGGTAGGTCTGGATTGCATATAAGGCATATATCAGGGGCTCTTTTATCAAGTTAGCTGATAACCCTAAGAAACAACAACAATATGTGCAAAAAGAGTTACAGCTTAAATTACAACACTTAGAAAAAGAAAATTAACTTAAACCTACTCCTTAATTGCAATAATCCTACTGAACTTGACCTGGTTCTTTCTAACCATACTGAGAAAGCTTTACGGTGGACACAACAGAAATTATTTTCCAAAATCAACAGACTCCCTATTGACTCACAGATTAAGAACTAAATCACCCAATCCAAAATATACCAACTGGAAACTCCATCAGGGTCTTTGACGAATAACCCCAGTAAAATACAACAACTTTTTCATAAACTCTATACCACTACATACTGTAGCAAGGTACAGCACCACAGGCAAGTTATTTTCTTGACTCCTGCAATTTATCTTCTTAATCTGAGGATGAGCTTAATGTGGTACTGTGAAGTTGTGTTTCCCACCCAAACAATAGTCCCTTCAGGGCTTAAACATTTTCAACAAAAATATACTTATTCACCATTATATAGTTTAGCAGTGTTGTCTGCTAAATGGAACGGGCAGTTTCTTTTTTTTATCTTGGAGTGCCACCAAGTGGACAGTCCCAGAGAGTTACATGCATTTCCTTTCCCATGTTAAATGCCATTGAAAGTAGATGCTTTTCTGATTGGACCAGGGACTTTGGGCAGCAATCAATCCGAGGGTCCTCCGATCAGTGTTACCGTTGGGCAGGACTCGCTCAGTGCCGCAGCATCAAGCATACCAGAGGCTGATCTGGACTCAATTACAGACTATTTTAACTGGCATATTACTGTTGCCTTACAGCCAGGGTTACAAATCATTATTATAACTACCTAAACCATCTTAAAACACTATTTTAACCATTTAGTGTGCTGTTATGTGTTTTATATTGTGCTAGGGACTCCCCGTCAAAAATTACGGCAATAAAATTTGAAGCATGGCAGTGCTTTTTGCCACACAATGTGAGTCTTTTGGCCCTCTAAGAACCTTTGGCGCTCATTGCGAGCCTCTCCACTCGTGTACTTCAACATTCCTGCTTTGCAATGATCACCTTCGGCGATCATCACAAGCCCCATGATGAGCGCCTTCAGCCTACTGTACTGGCCACTCATTGCAGGGTTCATTAACCTGCAAGTTTTGTGCTTGGGAATGCCATGTGTCTCTTTCCAGCATCTCCCCCCTGTCCCTTCCCTGTGTGTTTCTCCTGTGTGTGTCTGCTGAATCTTGGGTTTTATTTTCAAAGTCCCGCGTGCCTGAAGTTGTTCGTGCAAGTGTTAGTGTTTTTGCTGTCGGGTATTTTCCCACGTATTTTTCAGAGTTTGGAATGTACTTAGCTTTGTTTTCATTCCATTTTCAGTTTTTTTTATTTTTATCGTCCGCCATTTTTTTTTCTTGCTTAGGTGATTTTCGAGTGACAAGACACAGCAAATTGGGCTTAGATTTGCTTGCAACTTCACCCCCTGTGCTGTATGTGAGTGTGTTTTAATTATTTTTTGTTGTTGTTGCTTTTCGTGTTTTTCGATTTCCGCAGTTCGGCCTTTACATTCGTATTTTTGCAAGTTCGGATTTTATTTGTGCAAATGTTACTGTCTTTGGCATTGTGTATTTCCTAAGGTCTGCACGCCTGTCATTGCAGAACCTTATTTTCATCCAGTTTCAGAATGTTGGGTGTTTTTCGTCAGCCAATTTTTTTCTTGCTTTATTTTTTTAGTTCGCTATTTTTTTTCTCGCTTAGGCAATTTTCGAGTGACAAGACACGGCAAATTGGGCTTACCTCACTCACAGCCGTCTTGGCTCTCCCCCTGTGGTTTGTGTGAGTGTGGTTTAATTTAATTTATTTTTTTTTCTTGTTTTTCGATTTCCGTGGTTTGGTCGTTACATTCGTATTTTTCCAAGTTCAGATTTTTTTTTCTAAGTCCTGCGTTCCTCAAGTGCTTGCAGCCTAAGTAAGTCCCGCGTTGCTCAACTGCTTGCAGCCTAAGTACCGCGTGCTTCAATGCATCAACTGCTCGCCTTGCTTTGCGAGGCTCGCAGGAGTGCCTTCGGCGCTCATTGCCTTAAGTCCTCTGAGCTCAGAAGGCTTCTATGTCTCAATGGCTTGCCTCGCTTCACGAGGCTCGCAATTGCGGCCCTCTGGTCCGCAAAAGGCTTGCGGCTTGCAAGCGTGACGACAAATCGCAGTTTGACAACTATTATATGTGATTTTACTGTATTGTATTGTGATGGTTTATATTTCATATTTTACTATTTTGTGTTATACTATATTTTCAGGGGCTGGCAACCCCTTTGTCTCCTCAGCCCGGATGGGCCCGGTTCAAATTAGTTTTTCTCGCCCTGTTTTGTTGTTATGTAGGCTTGCTGCTTAGCCAACTGGGACAGTGCCTATACAGGTCAACTCCCATAGGCTTATTCCAAGGCAGGCTGTAGTTGAAGACAGAACATTCTAGAGCTGAATAGACCCTCTCCCTTAGATCTTGACAGGTACTGTCAATCATATTTGGTGGACATGCCCACTAGTTCATGTGATGCAACTAGCTTGAGACAAACTGGGCCTGACATTAGTTTATTGGTAACAGTACATCCAAACTCTCATAATCAAAGTCTACAATTCATTTTGTTAGCCACAAAAAAAACACATTTCTAAACAGTGGAAGTCTGCTTCCCTTAGTATCTTAGCATTGAAGAAAAAATGTAACTATATCGTAATAAATGAGAGCTTTGCACATATGTTAGCAGATACAATGCCATATTTATAGATATGGAAACCCTAGTAAGTCACAATGCATAGTCCATCCTTATGTTAAGCCCTGATTGGTTTCCGAAAAAAGCTCCTACAGTTCTTTGAGAATTTTCAGCCAGTCTGTTGGAGCACCTGGAACAGAAAGAGCCACGTCATCTGTCCTCACTACAGTTTGCTGGATTATGAAGTAGACAGTGATGATAGACAGAGATGAAGAGTGACAGTTGCTATCCTATAATAAAGAGCATAATGATGATGAACCTAATGAGGATGATGTGGAGAGACTGCATAAAGTAATTAAGGGATTGCAGCATGAGCTTGAAGAACCAAACAGGCAATAGCCAGGAAAGTGTGGACCAGCTGGTCCTGGGAGTGATGGAGAACCTGCAGAAAGAGCTCACTATGATGCCATGAACTGGGGCCCTGTACCCATTCTCTTACTGGAAGCAACTACTCCCAATCACCTGATACACACAGTTCTAGTCCATTATGAGACACAAACAATACCTGTACAGATTCTGCTTACAGTGAAGACCAGAGAAGCTCCAGGGTATGTTAGCCTGATCTGGAGAGCCCAGAGGTCTTGTGGGACATGGGACAACGGATCGCTAATTCCTCAAATGAGAATGGATATTCAGCAAAATTACATGACATGTTTGTCATCATTTGAATCTTATCTGTGAATAAGTGCTAGAAACTAAAAGGTGTTTTCAGTCCTGTGGTCTGTAACCATTGCCCAGGTGAGAGGGGGAGGGGTTTGCCTGTGTAAAAGTATATATGTGTGCACTTGTGGGTTATTCTGATTGAATCTGATCTGTGAATAAATACAAGAAACTAATGGGTTTGGTGTTTTCTGTCGTGTGGGCTGTAATTATTGTCCAGATGAGTAAGTAGAACCTATTTTGGATCTATCCTGTTATGATGTCGGGACAGGTCTGCCGCTGCTGTGTGGCCTCCAACAGCTTGATGGTGCTGCCGATATTTTGCAGCATTACCGATATGTGAGAGATGTTCTAAGCTTATAATGTTAGCCTAACCCTTGAACAAACCCTAACCCTTACCCTAACCCTCACCCTAACCCTTACCCTAACCCTAACCCTCACCCTAACAGTTTAACTAAGCCTTGACTCTATGATATGGCACCGGAATATTGGTAGCGCCTTCTATCGGATGCTCACTGACACTTCTGCTGCCTTGTGCTGCGCTACCATAAGAGGATAGGTCCCCTATTTTAACAGGGGAAGGAGCAAGCTTAGGAGCTTGCGAACATTTCTAATGTAAGTGCAATTAGTGTGCAAGTGTGGGAGTTTAAATGAAAGGAGGGAGTTCAAAGAAAAGGGGTTTAAAAGGAACACACACATATATATATATATATATATATATATATATATATATATATATATATATTTTTTTTTTTTTTTTTTTACTGTATTTTTATAACTGGTAATTATATTTTTATAACCTCACTGAGTATACATCCTGCCACATGTATGCATGGTTGGAGCAGCTGATCCAGAGTCCATACCTCTGTGGCAGATGTAATCATGTTGCTTCTCTGGAAGCTCGAATAAGAGAACAAGAGAGGAGAATTGCAACACTTCATGATTTTGCTCTATTGCAAAGGGAGTTGGTGCTCACTGAGCACAGTTTAGCTGGACCTGGCATGGGTGGAGGGTGGAGCTGGGACTAGTGAGGATGTCCAGGGAGTTAGCTGTGTTACAGTTACAAGGGGAAACAGGGAGAACCGGAGGAAGAGGCAGGCCAGTTCTGAGTTGGCAAACACCAACAGATTTGCCAGATTGAGTGAAACTGTTGGACATGTCCATTCAGGAATGGTAATGGCAGATAGAGCTGTTCCCTCTAACAGCCGGGAGAACAGTTCTACTGGAGAAGTGGGAGGGCAGAATAGGCAGAGAAACAGAAAGGTTTTTTCTGGTAGAGGACTCTATTATTAGGAAGGTAGACAGGATGATTTGTCACCCTGTTCCCAGCAATTGAACAGTTTGCTGTCTCCTGGGTGCTTGGGTTCGGCATGTTGTGGATCGGGTGGATAAATTATTGTGAGGGGCTGGAAATAAACTGGCGGTCTTGGTGCATATTGGTATTAATGACAAAGTAAGTGGAAGATGGAGTGTCCTAAGGAATGATCTTAGGGAACTAGGAAATAAGCTGAAGACAAGGACCCCGCAGTATTTTCCAAGATAATACCAGTGCCAAGTGCTAGCACAGGGAGACAGAAGGAGCGTATGTCAATGCATGGCTAAAAAAGTGGTGTAAAGGCCTTAATACAGAGTACTCCTGCTCAACAGAAATTTAGTTACTGGCTACCCAAGTGACTCAGAACCAAAATTCTCTGGAAAAACTTACAAGAACAAGAGAACCTGTGAACGAAATTAAAGCCAGTCATTTTCTTGATGACTTATGAAGATGTGGAGACTTATTTACAAGCTTTTTAAAGAACTGCATCACGAGAAGCTTGGCCTAGAACCCAATGGGCTGATACACTGGCACCATTATGCATATGTGATGACCTGACATCACAACAGGCTTCTGATTTTTCTTTATTAAAAGCTAAAATTCTCATCAGAGCAGGGGTGAACCCAGCAATTCATGCCCAAAGGTTCCATTAGTGGAGATACCACAGTAACCAGACAGCACGGTCACAAATGTTTGACCTTCTCCATATTACTGGTAAGTGGCTTTGCCCTGAAAGTAACTCTCCAGAACAAATGGTGGAAATTCTAATAATATATCATTATTGGAGAACACTTCCATGTGAGATGAGAGAATGGGTAGGCCAATGCGGACCTCAGTTCATTGATCACCTGGTCATTTGGATTGAACGTTATCAGAGTGTAAAATAGGTTACTGATGGTCTCAGGGCAGTAGGAACCAGGACATGGAAGCAAGAGCGATCAGAAAGAGTTTGGCCTACTGAAATGGCCACTAGAAATTGCTTGGGTATACACCAGGATAACTATAGTGATAGCAGAAAAGAGCCTGAAAAAGAAAATTGGAAGAGAAGGCTCCTTGTAGTCCACAGGTAAAACAGAACAGCTTTGGGAATAAGATTCAATGCTTTCAATATAGGAAATATGGACATATTGTCCTAGCCGAGAAGAACCTATGCAGTGTGAGCTTGGGATACATGTACCTCTATCTGGCTTAGTGAATATTGTTGAACTGTAGAGGTAAAACATCCATTCACAACTGAGCTACTGTTAAATGGTAAGAAGGTCACAGGACTGATTGATTCTGGAAGTGCAGTGACAATGCTATCTGTGGATAACTGGAAGCCAGAAAAAAAGATGGGTATAGCTTGTGTACATGGTACCATTTTGGCTTATCTTATCAAGACCTCCTGTAGTGAGATGAAGGGTGTATGTGCCCAAATTTCTGGCCATGTGATCCGTTGACTACTGTAGGCAGGGATTTTACACATTTTTAAATGATTATACATGAAAAACAAAAAGAAAACTCTGATAATGTAGAGGACATCAAATTCAACCCTCCTGTTGCATCAGGGGAATTCTTTCATTTCTTTGATGCAGAACTATTCTCTAGTAGGAAGAAATGAAAGAAAACAAGAAAAAAGAGATTGAAGGAGAAAAATAGGGGAACATAAATCAAGAAGAAACAGGACAGAGAGGAGGCTCTAGCTGCATCCCAGGCTAACCGAGAAGATATGGCAGAAACAGAAACATCTCCTTCAGATGACAAACACTCCATAGTGAAAACATGGAATCAGAAGATCAACCCTGTCTTACAAATATGAAATACTTTGGAACAAATCAGGTAAATAATCCCCTTCGATGTAATGTACGAAAGGAGGTGGTGGAGGTAAAGACTGTCAATGAAGTTATCAAACAATTGCTGGTACCTCAGGGACATCGAAAGCAAATGAGGGAATTGGCTCACAGCCATCTTTTTGGAGGAACCTGGGAATAGACAAAACCCTAAATAGAATTATGAACAGGTTCTATTGGCCTGACGTATGCTGTCATTGTCTGTCTTGCCCAGAATGCCAGCTTATAAGTCCTCGGCCCCAATTAAGGGCTCCACTGATACCTCTTCTGATAATAGAGGAACCTTATGAAAGGATTGCAATGGACCTAGTAGGACCACTTGAGAAGACAGCCTGGGGGCACCTTGTTGTAGTTGATTATGCTATTTGATATCCTGAAGCTTTTCCTTTGAGGACTGCAAGCTCTAAGAATATGTCTAAAGAACTGATACTTCTTTCCTGGGAATTCCTAGATAAATACTTAGAGACCAAGGTACCTCATTTGATTCCCTCCTCTCTGCTTGTAGCAATAGCAGCTGGCGGGACACTGTCCCACCCTCCACTCCAAATGCTCAATCCAAGGGACCCTTGTTTTTGCAGTTCTTATGTACTGCATAGAACGTCCAAAACACACAGTCTTTTCCCTGCGGTTTTACATGATACAAACCCATTACCTTGTACTGTCAGCACCTCTGTCAGTCTCTTGTTCTTAGTCTGCTGAATCTGATCCTCTTAGTTGCTGCTTGGAGATCCTCAGCTGCAATTTCTCTGTCTGCAGTTCCTTTGCCTGTGATTCCTCTATCTGTGATTTCTTTGTCTGTGATTCATGTGTTTGTAATTCTTCTACCTGCCATACATTATAAAATCTACAATAATTAATCAATACCAAATATTTCCATCAGGGTCAGTGCAATATAACAGGAATCCAATATCAGTGTGTGCCCACTGCCACAAAATTGAAGACACATGAAACACATACAATCGAGAATAGTCATCCTGAATGAACAACTAAGGGGCCCACACTGATGACAAATCTGGGAGAGTCCTAGGGGGCAGATATGTGAGCCTGAGACTGGATAGAGGCAATAGCCAAATCCAGCACTGCAGGTGTTAAAGAGGCTCTATTACATCATAATGTGGCTACAGCTGTGAACAGGTTGGGACTGCCTGTTGAAAGTTCAGTTGTAGCCCAGAGTCCAGGGAGGAAGTATTACAGCTGAGACAGAGAGAGTTACCCAGAGGGGCTTCTGGAATTGTACTGGAGTGTCAGGATCTGAAACTGGAGAGAAAGAACCAGAGAGAGACTAAAGTGGGGAAGCTATTTAGCAAAGACCACAGACTGGGAATCCTGAAATCCAGAGGTTAAAGGGCCCTGGCAAAGAAGCATTACAAAGATTTAAAACAGATTGAAGCCTCATGTGAGATGATGTTATACAATACACATTAGAAACTGGAGAAGGGCAGGTTGCCACAATATATATATATAGACACAAAGTTATTTTTATTCTCTTGTGGAATAAAAAGAACTATATTAGATTTGTGCAGATAATTTTTTGCTTTATTTTTTTACTTAATCTTATCTTAGTTTTTAATTTAGTTTTGTTTGTTTACTCACTTATTTTCCTTTGTTTCATACTGTATTATTTTATATATCGCTGACTGTGCCCCTTAGTTGTTCATTCAGGTTGACTATTCTTGGTTGTATGTGTTTCATGTGTCTTCAATTTTGTGTCAGTGGGCACACACTGATATTGAAGTCCTATTTTATTACCCTGATGGAAATATTTGGTATTGATTCATTATTGAAGATTTTAAAATGTATTACCATGAATCAAAGAATAGATCACATCTAGCAAATAATAGCTAATTTGAGTTGCAATTAGGAGTATCATCCAGGTTCAAGCCTAGATGTCAAATAGTTAGGAATGCATACTAATGATGGGTCCGGGTCCAGTGGCGAGCCAGAGGCAGGGGCGTCGACTCCATCGAAGCAGGAAGTAAACAAACATGCCCACGCCTAGCAGGAACTGACGCGGTGGTCGGAGGAAGGATGTGGATCCGAGGGCCCTGGCTCAGAGGAAGAGGATGTCACAAGGCTTGTGGACTCACCAGCAGGACTAGCTGCAACACCGCTGGGTTTTGACCCCACTATCACCCTCCTCCAATAACTGAGCATCTCCTCTGGGCCCTCCAATGCAAGCAGCCAGCCACGCCTCCCCCAGAGAAGTGAGCTGGACTGGCTACCACTACCGGGCCCACCCACACCACCTCCAGTTTTGCCCCAGGCTATAGCCGGGCCCTAGACCTCCCCACTCCCACACCACCACCTCCTCACCTGGCCATACCCCACGGGCCTCCATCACCCACATCACAGGTGCAGGTGGAGATGCTGGCCCTCATGCCACAGTAGGTGGAGTTGCTCCGGGGGATCCAAACCAGCATCTCCACCAATCAGCAGCCTGGCAATACACAATTGGGAGGAGTAGAGGCATCATCCAGATTACTGAATCCTACCTAGTCAGGCTTCTCAGGATTGGGGCGGACTACGGATGAGTAGATTCTCTTGTCTTCTCTATAGGTTCCTCATTTGGCTTTTCAACATCTTTATTTTTCTCCACATCCTGGTTTGTCTTTTTCCTCAGTGGAAGTTACAGCAGGTTTCTCATCTGACTTTTCTTTTGCATCTTCTTCCTCTGGTTTCTTGTCAGCACACTTTTCTGTACTCTCAGGTGCATTTCAAGGAGTCACCGCAGAGGCCATGTGACGCGCTCTGTTCCCCAGCCCCGCCTCCAGCCACCTTCAGCCCGGACCCCCCTCTCCTCCCACCATCCCTCCATCACCAACACTGCAGGTGCCGCTGCCTCCCGGCATTCTGGGTTCCCCCTGGCCTCTGCATCCAACCAGCGACAGCAACATCCTCCTTATAAGCAAATAATAGTGAGATGCTATGAGGCGAAGCAAGCCATGGGGTCCAAATTTTATGGAATAAGGGGTATGTGTTTTGTAGAATATGCGTTAGTTTTTCGTTAACCAAAATATAGTTAATTTTGGTAATAACCTCATTAAAAGCTAATGAGGGAGTCTTCCAATTTTTCGCTATGATTAGTTTCACTGCTAGGGCAACAGATTGCCAAAGTTCATTTTGAAATACAGACAGGTTGTTTACATGAATGCGCAAAAGGCATGTCTCAATTGTGGGCTGTAATGAAATATTAAGTATTAGTGAAAGCAATCTAGTCAATCTTCCCCATACGCCTTGTACCAAGGGGCATGTCCACCAAATATGATGAAAATCCCCCCTAGTGTGGCATCCTCTAAAGCAATTCTCACTCAGGTTTAGGTTTATCTTGTTCATTAGAGATGGTAAAAAAAACAAAAAAACGAAGTCACAGGTGCTCATCAGAGAATGAACCAACCCTAATAGGTTAGTTCTATGGCCACGATAAGCCACTCTGAGAGCAACCTCTTTTAGCTCACTTGTGCCCTTCACAGTTAAAAATATCCTGTAGTATATCAGTCTGGTCCCACTCAAAAGAGTGACCCAGCCCCGAAATACCAGGCAATTCAACCCTGAATAGGACAAACAGCAAACACCAGACGCGTTTCGGCCTTTATGGGCCTTGTCAGTGTGGTGCAGCTGAACTCCCTAAGGCACAGTGAGCAAGGGGTCCATGTCTGTAGATACACATCATTAGAGGGGTCCACGTCATTACAGATGGTGCATAATAGATTCTGTGCAAAACCTTGATCGATACCTCTAATAGGCTAGATCTAAAGGATCCTCTTAAAAAATTAGAGCACACTTCATTCCTCATATCAGCATCCAGCTCCCTACCAAGGTCCCGTTCCCATTTTAACATAAAGCTAGGTTTCTGGCTATGTTGTGGATCATTAAAAAATATATATAAGGAGCCTAGGAATCCCTTCATAGAGGGTAAATTCTTACATACGAACAATAACCAGGTCTGTTTTGGCGGTCCAGTAGTTTGGGTTAGGGTCAGGAGCCAATGTTTAAATTTCCTATAGTTCCAGATTTCATTATCTGGTATTTGATATTGAGCAGTGAGTAGCTCATGGGAGTACAGTTTGTTATTAGAAAACCAGCTGCCCACACTACCCAACATGCCAGAAAGCCACCATTGTTTAAAGTCAGAACTCAAGTCAGTCTCAAAGCTAGAAAAAGGATGTAAATGATGAGAGTGGCGGGGCTAAGTGTTTTGTATTTTTGGCCCAGGCCAAATCATAGGATTCAGGTGCCGTTGTCTGATGCATAGAGAGTTTGTATCTCATATCAGAGTATCCCAAGTATGTGGCAGAAGTTTTAAATTGTGTTCTGTTCAACTTATCACCATCAAAGCCATGAGCGCCTTCTGTACTCATTGCCTAAGGAATTAGTGTTATCAGGACTGACTAAAAAAATGCTTCTTATTCCATGTATATATCCTTGAAACTGTTATCTTCAATATGTTCTGGTTCTTGTATCCTGTGTTTTGTTTCATAAATCCTGTGAACATTTTATGACTCTTGTTTCCAAAAATGTGTATACGTGATCTTTTGGTATAAGAAGACATGTTGTGATTTATTGTCGTCTAACTATATAAGCTCGGTTGAAAGCGGAAATAAAGAGAATCTGTTTGGAAAGGCTCTGTGTGTATGTGTGTGCGTCAAATCCAGGAGAATCCTGTAAAGAATATGTATATAGGACATCACCAATGGACGGATTTTACATTGATCCCTTTGTGGATAATTTAGCGGGATGGACTGAGGGAATGAGGAGCACTAGCCCCTTCCCAAGGGAGGGAGCAAATGATCAATTTCACATGAATATTATTACGGTATTATGTGTTGGGAGATAAGAAAGCTTTTCCATAGTACACAGGAGACCCTGGGGGGGGGGGGGGCATGATATAAATGAGTGAGGGTGGAAAGAATTGGCTAGAGGTTGCACCACATTGGTATCCTATCCCTATGGACGGACCTAAACAAATGAGTAAAATTTAACTCTTATCTAGGAAGAAAGGTCCTAACCACAAACCTCACCCTCAGAGGCAGTCTTCTACTCCTTACCAACTGCCCCCCTATCAGCAGTAACCACAGTCTAACTGTCCCCTACCGCCAATGAGCAACCAACAGTGACAGTATAAGCCTCCTGCCCAGTCTGGACCTGCTCACCATATACAATGGCCATAGAGAGGCCCGGAAGGTAGCACTCCCATCTGATCTGTGGTCTCTCACATTTCCTAGAGGTGGAGGGTCAACCCCTACCTTTTATAGTTGATACTGGAGCTATGTGTTCCACAATCTGTTCAGAAATGTATGAGGGTCCCACAAAGAAGTCGACAACTTCTATGGGAATTAATGGGGTGCTCACCCAAACCCGTACTACCCCTCCCCTCCTTGTCATGATTCCTGATACCGATCATGGGTTTTTGCATCCTTTCTGAATCATTCCAGAACGTCCAGTAAAAATTTTGGGTAGAAATGAATTGGGCTTATTAGGAACAAAAGTAGAATTTAATAATAAAGGAGGAATGAGTGTCTCACTAGACCCCTTAGATGCTCCTCTTCAGAGCTTCTTGGAAATCAACTTGGATGGGGTCTCCCCTTCGGTGTGGGCTTCCACCAAATTAGATGTAGGGACTATTACACCATATAAAGCCCAATTAAAGGAAAATATTACTCCTGTGTATATTAAACAATAACCCTTATCACAGGAAGAGAAGGATGGGATTCGCCCCATGATTGAATCCTTTTTGCAACAGGGTATATTATGACCTATTGTGTCACCTTTTAATACCCCCATTAACCCTGTACCTAAAGGTAATAGTGACATCAGATTTGTCCAAGATCTTAGGGCAATTAATGATCTAGTTATTCCCATCGCCCCCTATCGTTCCTGATGTCACAGCTCTCATCACTGCCATTCCACATGATGCATATTTACAGTTATTGATTTGTCAAATGCATTATTTTCGGTCCCATTGGACCCTGAGACTACTTATGGCTTTTACTTTTGATGGGCGCCAGTTCGCATGGACCCATCTTCCCCAAGGCTAATTGGACTCACCGCCTGCTTACTCGCTGGTGCTCCAACATATGTTGCGGTCATGGACCCCGAGCCATGGTTTCGTCCTCCTTCAGTACGTTGATGACCTACTGCTGTGTAGCCTTAACGGGGAAGCCAATACATAGTTACATAGGCCCTCATTCAATTGCAATTTGGCCAATTGAATAGGGGTCTAAATAAGCACATAACATATATTTTTTAAATAAGTTTTTAGTTAGTAAGCATCTATCCAAAAGCAAGGTTTTTACTAACTACAAACTTGTTTAAAAAAAATATGCTATGTGCTTATTTAGAGCCTTATTCAATTGGCCAAATTGCAATTGAATGAGGGCCATAGTAATTAAGGTTGAAAAAAGACTTTCAGTCAATCAAGTTCAACCTGTTAAGATCTCCTCTGATCTGCAATATGCGGATTAGTTATTATTTAATTATTGATTAAATAATTATTAATAGTATAGTATTGGAGGATGAATAAAGAGTTAGTCCATCAAGTTCAACCTTTTTAGATCTCTATTGATCTTTTTAATGTGGACTATTTATTATTATTGTTAATTGTTATTTGATCCAGAGGAAGGCAAACAGAAAAAAAAAACCATTGAAACTTTGCCAATTGTCTCATAAGGGAAAAAAAAAGCAAAATTCCTTCCTGACCCCAGAAACTGGCGATCAAATTTCTCCCTGGATCAATATTCCTTTGCTAGTTATCTAGGATAGCCTTGAATGCCCTCTTTATTCAAAAATATATCTAACCCCTTTTGAAGTTGTCTATCGAATTCGCTGTCACCACCTCCTTTGGTAGAGAATTCCACAGTTTAACCACCCTAACTGTGAAGAACCCTTTTCTTTGTTTAAGGTGAAATATTTTTTCCTCTAACCTCAAAGGATGTCCTCTTGTCAGTTGAAAATCTCTTGCTACAAAAAGTTCACTTGACAAAGCCTTATATTGACCCTGGATGTATTTATATAACGTAATCATATCTCCTCTTAGACGCCTTTTTTCTAGCGAAAATAAGTTTAATTTTGTTAGTCTTTCTTCATAACTTAGCCCCTCCATTCCCCTTATTAGTTTTGTAGCCCTTCTCTGTACTTTTTCCAGTTCTAAAATGTCTTTTTTATGAGGTCGTGCCCAAAATTGTACTCCATATTCCAAATGAGGACGTACTAGAGATTTGTATAGTGGCAGAATTATATCTTCTTCCCTGGCTTCTATACCCTTCCTAATACATGCTAATATTTTATTTTACAATAGACAGGATTCACTAAGTTTGCTAAAACATCTTGCTACTGAAGGTCACAAGCCAAACACAAAATGCAGATGGGGGCATCACATGTTAAATGTTTTGGTTTTACTCTGTCACATGGCACACGTTCTGTTAGCCCAAAGTGTATTGAGACAATTCAGAGAATACCCAAACCAAGAACTAGGAAGGAAATGCTTTCCTTCCTTGGCATGTTCAATTTCTCCCGACAGTGGATCCCTGAGTGCTCACATTATGACTCTATTTTACTTGCAGCTGCTAAGGGGGACAGCCCAGAGCATGTTCAGTGGACTCCAGACATGGACAAAATGTATGTAACCTTAAAAGTTAGCATTATGCAGGGCCCCCAAATTAGGACTACCTGATTATTGTAAACCGTTTCATATGTATGCGAGGGACAACTGTAAAACCAGGGCCGCGGTCTGTACTCACAACCATGGAGGTAAACTGCGTCCCATTGCATTCTTTTCTAAAGTAGTTCCTATCTCGGTTCAGGGGGTGTCGGCGTGTCTCAGAGCATTGTCAGCTTGTGTTATGGCTGTGGAGACAACTAACACCATCACCATCCTTCACACTAGCCATCAGGTGTTGCAACTAGTTAAGATTTTATCCACACAACATATGACAGCTCAGCGCCTTAGTGGCTATGAGTGTATCCTCCTCAATCATACTAATTTACAGATACAATACAGTGCCCCCAACTCTGGTCCCATAGCAATTTTAAATGCTATACTCACAGGTCGTCCTAGTACAGAGGTAGAGTCTCTCCCTGACCACGACTGTCTCATTACTATACATGACTCTACAAACCCTTGAGCTGACCTCCTTGACAGACGTATAGAACACCATGAGAATGTATTTGTTGATGGGTCATGTTCCAGACCTGCAGATGGAGTTTATAAGACAGGTTTTGCTGTAGTCCAACTCCCAGAAATTGTCCTTGAGGCAGGTTCTATTCCTTTCTCTTCTGCCCAAGCTCCTGAACTTATTGCCCTTACTAGAGCATGCCACCTTTTTGCAGGAAAATCTGTTAATATCTATACTGATTCTCGTTATGCCTTTGGTGTGGTTCATGACTTTGGAAAAATCTGGCAACAATGAGGCTTTGTTGGTGCAGATGGCAAATCAATTTCTCATACGACTTTTATTAACTCGTTATTGGAAGCTATTCAGTTACCAAAAGATATTGCCATCATCCACTGGTATCATCCAGAGGTAATGCCTTTGCTGACTGAGTAGCTAAAGAAGCTGCACTTATGCCACTTTCCCCTACCCTTACTTACTCTATGCTCCAACCTCCCTCCTATCCTTCTGGCCTTCTTTTCCATGAATTACAAGGTTTTGCCACACCTGATGATTTATCATCCTGGCACTCACAAGGTTTTAGAAAAGGACATTAATGGATTTTCTCAAAAGAAGGGAAGATATGCATACCTGAGAGTAGTGCCCCAATATTCATAGGACAGGCACACGGGGTAGGACATAAAGGAATTAAGGCAACCATGCAGCAGCTACAACTATCATTTTGCATCAGAAATGTAAAACTACACAGTCAAACATACATACAAAGATGTATACAATGCCAACAAAATAACTCTACAGTACCCAACAAAGCATTGCATGATCATGTGCCTCCACCCACAGCTCCATTTACTCATCTACAAATTGATTTTACTCATATCCCAAAGACGGGATCGAAACAATTATATCTTTTGGTGATAGTGGACCAATTTTCCCGATGGCCTGAGGCCTTTGTAACACAAAGAGAGGATGCTAAGACAGTAGCTAAAATATTGACTACTGAAATTATACCAAGATATGGATGTCTGTTACAAACTAATTCTGATAATGGACCAGCCTTTATTAGTGCAGTAATTAAAGAATTGGTACAATGGTTGCAGGTAACCTGGAAATTCCATATTCCTTACCATCCTCAGAGTTCAGGAATAGTGGAAAGAACGAACGGCACTATTAAAGAGAAACTTACAAAGGCCACTGCAAGTACATGGGTGAACTGGCAGAAATTTTTACCTGAAAAAAATAAATAACTTTAATAGGATATTTTATATCCGGAAATAACGCAGCTTAAAAGTAATAAAATTAGTGCACTATATAGTATAAATCGATTGTATACGTATGAGGATAAATCAGTATCACCACCAATATAAAGCTCTAATCATGAAAAGTACCCTAAACAAAGGGTTAGAGCATTCAAAAATAATTGATCAATCATGTCAGTTATTACGATTAATCCTCATATATCAGAATAAACTGATGTACCTGAAAAAATCAGGATATACTGATAATCATAGGATTATTCTATATAAAAAGCACTATTAAAAAAACTTATGTTTATAAAAAAAACAAAATATAGAGTGAAACAGAGATGAAAGCACTGCCATCATATTTACAGGATACCTTGGATGTTTTAAAACAAATGGATGGTATTTCATCATCCCCCCATTTATTGAATCAGCCGCCATATATAACATTTAACAATCAGATAAATGTTGCAACTAAGCAAATCATCAGGTTTATTCGGTAATTCATTGGTTCTGTGATGTCCGCTTTTACGGAATCTCAACAAGGCATTGGGTTAGTGCATTAAGGAGTCTCTAGGTGTCATCCCACAGTGGGATGAGTCTTTCTCTCATTGGTCAGAAGGTTAAGACAAAGGGAAGATGGCGTTCTCCTTCTTGTGTCCAAGGTGTGGTAGTCATCGTCACCCTTAGCAGACCAGAAGTAGTGCTACCGACAGCTCCCAGATATAGTGTAAATGTCATCTTAGGACTCCCAGGATATGACTCAGTAGCCATCTTAGGACTCTCCGGATACGGAATAAAAGTAATTAGTGCCTTATCTTATGATATATTGTAAGGAAAGGAATGCAGCATAATATACATGTTCATGAATTTCGTCCACAACATAGATAGGAGACTTCTGCAAGCAGAAAGCAAATGGATCTTTACACTTGATAGTAAATACCCGAATGGGCTAAATGAGGGATACTCCTACACAGCCTTTCATTAAATTAAAAAAGGGTTTCAGAATATGGGTTAGTACAAAAAGATAAGAAATTACATGTTCAGAGTAGCAGGGATATTACAACAAACTCTAGTATCTCTTGTATTCTTTCTATTGTATTTATCTTTTCTATCAAATATATATTTCACTTACTAGACACATTAGTATCATTAGTTTTTTATTCACTCTTTTTTCACTTTAATACAGACATTCACTAAAGCACTTTACATAGGCTTTTGACCAAACAATTCACAACTATTTAATATCGTTATTATTATTATAAAGTAGTATATAATCATACACTATATGTTTATTTTATTTAGAGTCATATTTTAAAATCACACATTGTCATAATAGGAACCTTTAGTGCCACATTATTCACTAATAACTCAATAGCTGACTACTTTTCAAAATAGGACTTGAGTTGTCAATTTTACAATGACAGTTATTTTAGATTTATTATCAATACACCATTTATAATAGGAGTTATATCTCCTTCTTTATTTTAGTTTTGTGATTAATTAGATTTTTTATTTAGAATTCTGATCTTCAGATCTATATATTTAGTAAACTATTGAATTTTGCTTTTGTTAGCCCCTGATAACATCGGGAACAAATAAAGTTAGTTGTCTTTTGAAAATGTTCACTGTTAGTTTGAATAAAGCTACACAGTTGTAAAATAGCGCAATGACGCGGTCATGCCAACGGAGTGACGTCATCTCGTTAAAGACGCAATTACACAATACACATAATAGAATCCGGAAATAAACTGGCTTTATAAGCCAGAGAGTCCAGCATAGAACATAGCCTTAGAGAACGTCCACAAGGATGGATGAAACGGCCCGTTGGCACTGACATCAGTAGTTATTGAGGATAGAGACCACTGGAGGACAAACCAGACACAGTCAATTGATGGGACAAGCCATATTGATACACATAAAGCGTAGCAAGTGAACAGCAAGTATACTAAGTGTGGCAAAGTTTTGCCAATACACTATACTGTTATCTGCAGCTTTTGGTATCATTTATTATTTTTGATGCTATGTTGTCCCAAGTGTCTTTGACATATATATATATATATATATATATATATATATAGATACCTCCAGTTTATTTATGATCTCTGTTTCACTCTATATTTTGTTTTTTATAAACATATGTTTTTTTAATAGTGCTTTTTATATAGAATAATCCTATGATTATCAGTATATCCTGATTTTTTTCAGGTACATCAGTTTATTCTGATATATGAGGATTAATCATAATAACTGATATAATTGATCAATTATTTTTGAATACTGATTTATCCTCATACTTATACAATCGATTTATACTATATAGTGCACTAGTTTTATTACTTTTAAGCTGCGTTATTTCCGGATATAAAATATCCTATTAAAGTTATTTATTTTTTTCAGACCATAGTGGTGTTAAGCACCAAGAATATAATAGATATAGATCATACTTTTTCCTTTTCTTTAAGAAATATTTACCTGCCATAATAGCAGAAATAAGGATGAATCCTAATAAATCTATCAAATTGTCCCCTTTTGATACTCTTATGGGAAGACCATTTCCAAAACCTTGGGGAAAAGGCCCACTTGTAAATTAGCCAGGAGATCTTGTTCTCATAAGAGAACAATATGTGTGACACTTGATTGATAAATTGAATGGCATCTATGGTGATGTGTCCTCTCGCTTACCTTTACCCTCGCAGAAACCAACACATCCATTCCAACCAGGTGATCTGATCTGTGTCCGACAGCTGAATAAAGCAAAGAAGGGAGGCTTCGCATTCGGACCACCGACAACTGTGGTAGCAGTGTCCAGGACAGCCGTCCTCACCAATTCACAGGATATCTGGATTCATGTGTCACGACTGAAGTTGTGTCCAAAGAGAGGTGAAGCAGGTGACAAAGTCCCCATAAAAGCAATTGAAGACAGTGATAATAAAGATGTCCACTCTACTCCTGCTTCCACAAAATGCATGGAAGAACTCTCTTCTGTTGACGGGCATTATGCTCATGATTTATTGTCCCTTATGGACATTTCTCAATTGTTATTACCATCCAGAAGAAATGGGATCATTAAGACGCATTTGTGGGGAACACAATGTCACCAACATTAGTTTGTATAATAGAAGTAAGAGATCAATTCCCAACTCAAGGGCAAACCAAGACATAGAAAAGGACAGACACCCCTGGGAACATAATACAGATATTTCAGTATTAGAAGGTTTTGCTCAATCCTTTAACCTTTCTAACTGCTGGGTTTGTGCACATATTGCCACACATGGTGAAATGGGGATGCCCTTATTTGGTCTCCCAGAAGAGAATTTTACTCAACCACATATGTATATTCATAGCAGTACACAGTCATATGCATGGAATTTTTTCAGCTACATCTTTTGACTTTCAAGAGAAAAAGCACACTATGACAGTATATCATTTAGGCTAGTATATGTCACTAAGGGGTATAACTGTTTTAGGCCCCAAGGGAAAGGGAAAATTGTTGGCTGGTCTGAATGTACTAACACCACTATTATTTTTAACTAGCGACTTGCCCGTCAAAAATGACGGTTTAATAAAATTGTAAGGCAGGTAATGCTGTTTGCCCCAGAAAGTAAGTGTTTTGGTCGTGTGAGTACCTTGGGCGCTCATTGCGAGCCTCTTGGTTGGTGTATTTTTTATCAGAGCCGCTTTTGCGCTCATTGTAAGGTCTGCGCTGATCTCCTTCTGGCGCTCATTGCGAGCCTCTCCCCTGGTGTACTTTGTGTCCTCTGAGCACCGTTGGCGCTCCTTGTGAGGCGCGCAGTGAAGGCCTTTGTCGTTTATTGCGATGCTGTGGTGTGTTTTTTTTTCTGTATATGTATTTTTTAATGATAATTAATTAATTATTAAAATGATAAATTAATATACTTTACGTAATTGTAATTAATATATGCAGCAAGCAATGTGCTAAAGAGCTGGCAATCTGTTTTGATGTTTCTGCAGCATACAATGTAGGTTTGCACTGTTGTTGAGCTGAGGTGTAAGTGTCAACAATGTGTGAAGTGTGTAGTGTAAATAGGCTGTGTGCGCGAGGGGAAACCATTTGTTTAGCTGTGTAATTCCCCATTTTGTAAGTTACTGTTGTAAAATGTCAGCGATGTATATGTGGTACGCGGGTGTGGATGATTTTGGGTCCTTGCTAATAGTGTATTTTGTAGCTCGTACGGTTTTGTGTAAAAGTCCTATGTGTGTGGCGGTGTTTTGCGAGTTTAGGGGTAGTGTAGCCTCGTTTTCGTTTGTTTCGGCGGCCATTTTTTCCATCGCTTAGGGGATTTTCGAGTGGCTAAACTCAGTAAATTGGACTTCCAGACATCCTGGCTGTCCCCCCTTGCTGTGTGAAATGTTTTTTTTTTTATTTGTGTTTGTAGTTTTTGTGTTTTTCATATTTTTCGCTGTGCGCGGTTCGGCCGTTATGTTCGTATTTTTGCAACCTTGTAATTTTGCACTTTTGTACCTCGTACGTCCTTGTCAAAAGTCGTACGTGCCTGGCTGTTATTTGCAGGTTTTTGGACGTGTAGCCTCGTTTTCATTTTTTTCGTCCGCCATGTTTTTTCTCGCTTAGCCGATTTTCAAGTTCCAAAACTCCTTCAATTTAACTTTAATTGGGGGGCAACCTCACTAGCAGATGTTGTGGCTGTCCCCCCATGCTGTGTGTGTGTTTATTTATTTTTTATTTTGGTAGTGTTTTTGTGGATGTCCTCGTTACGCCCATTAATTTCATATTTTTTTAACGTCGTAATTTTTTTGTTTCTAAGTCCCGTGGCTAATATTTTTTTGTGTAAGTCCGTATTTAGTCATTGCGCATTATTGTTTTTTTTCTAAGTCCTGCAGCGTAGTTGTTTTTTTTTTAAGTCTTGATTCTCTGTGTTGTTTTTAACCGAAAGTGAGGCGCCGTAGAGCCTCCACCTCCGCAAATTGTCCTGTACGACGAGGAGTTGCTCACCTTATGATTGTAAGGGTTCTGGATGTGGGTATGTGTACCATCTTGCAAGTCAGCTGTCCCCCTACTGGGACAATATTACTAAATGTGATGACTTTAATAGATCTATATCTAACTTGTTTTACCTTATGCCACTTTCTCCAGCTACAGACGTATTTTTTATTTGTGGGAAAAATGCCTAGGTGGCTGCCATCTAATTGGGTTGGCAGTTGTTACTTAGGACAAGTTATTCCTCATATGTACTATACCCCTACCCTACCTAGAGGTCGCCCACGTAACATGAGAGACAAAGAAGAGAGGTCGGGTTGGTTGAAATTTATAGATATCACCAGAGTGCTGTATCCTGGTCTTGGTTTAGTCAATCAACAAATAGCACTGTCCTAACTCTCTTCACTTGTACAAGTGCAAATTAGGATGGTGGCCTTGCAAAACAGAATGGCACTAGTTTGTTTGTTGGCCTCCAAGGGAGGGGAATGTGATCTCATAGGCAAAGAATGTTTTTCCTACATTAATGATAATTCTGTCATAGTCACTGAGGATGTCACACAAACAAGGCAAGTACCTTCTTGTACAGTTTCAAGGTGGTGTATGGGAAGACATGTTTGCCTGGATTTGGAAACTAGGTCAAAAGATATTGATAATATTCCTCATGATAATAGGGACCCTTATCCTCTTATGTGTTTTTATATCATGTTGTAATGCCTTAATTAAAAGAATTATGGAATAAACTCTAAGTATAAAGCACAATGTAACCGTATAACATACATTATAGGTTGTGACCTGACCACGTATAATTAAGTATATTATATTTTCACTAATTAGTTTAATTATCAGGCTACACATACAGCTTTTTGTTACAATTTATTAAATTGTTCTTATACAGTTACCAGGGTGAGATCAAGGTTGTGATCTAATATAGGAATGAAGGGTTACATTTTGTTCTGTTCAACTCATCACCATCAGAGCCATGAGCGCCTTCGGTACTCATTGCCTAAGCAATTAGTGTTATTTGACTAAATACTTCTTATTCCAAGTATATATCCTTGAAACTGTTATCTTCAATATGTTTTGGTTCTTGTATCCTGTGTTTTGTTTCATATATCCTGTAAACATTTTATGACTCTTGTTTCCAAAAATGTGTATACGTGATCTTTTGGTATAAGAAGACATGTTGTGATTTATTGTCTTTTCACTATATAAGCTTGGTCAAAAGCAGAAATAAAGAGAATCTGTTTGGAAAGGCTCTGTGTGTATGTGTGTACATACTTTCAGACAGGTTCCCCAAGACGTCTTTTAGGAGTTGCGGCACACCCCGGTAGTCAACTAGTGTAATTGGTGAATTTCCCCAAAAGTGGATTCAGCTGCCAATTTTCAACAAAAATCCAGAGGGGATGTTTGCTTGAATGGGCAATGGAAATAAAAGCTTGTTGGGCTGCTCTTAAATATAATCGCAAATTTGGTCAAGAGAGCCCCGCCATTCTAGGATGTCTATCACACCAAATAAATTTAAACATTTTGTTTTGCAATTTGTCTAATTCCTTCATGTCTATTGGAATAGGGAGGGTTCTAAGTAGATATAAGATTTTGAGTAAAATATTAATCTTCACCGTGCTTATGCGTCCGATCCAGGAGATATGAAGCTTGGACCATTTCTGCATATCTTCGGCTATCTTTTTGAATAAGGGGGAAAATTGGCAAAATCGTGGTCAGATAACTTCTCAGTGATTTTAACTCCTAAATATTTGATGGAATGTTTCGGCCAGAGAAATTTGTATGAGTTTTTTTAAGGCCTCTAAGTCTGCTTGTGGTATGCCAACCCCTAGTGCCTCCGTCTTTTCTATATTAATTTGTAGGCACAATAATAGCCCAAAATCCGCAAGAGAGCATAATAAAGCGGGTATGGGATCAGTTAGTGTAAAGAGAAGATCATCTGCAAATAACAAGCATTTAAAATGATGTAGACCCACCTTTAGACCCGATATTTTAATATTGTATCTAATAGCCTGGGCTAAGGGTTCAATGGCCAGCGCAAACAGCAAAGGGGACAAAGGGCATCCCTATCTGGCTCCTCTTTGTATATTAATATTTACATTATTCGTCCCAGGGAGTTTAAGATTGGCCTGCGGCAAGTGATATTAAGATATGATTAAATTGATGAACCTCCCGCTAAAACAAAATTTTGCCAACATTGCATATAAAAGAGGCCATTCAAGAGCATCAGATGCCAAGACACATACAGAACTCTATCTCTATGAGCTAAATGTATGACATTTAAAGTCCTTCTAATTCTATCCCTTGTTTGCCTAAGTAGGACAATGCCGGTTTCATCTTTGTGTATTAAATCCGGCAAAAAGGCAGACATTCTGTCCGCCATGATTTTGGCCAATAATTTGATATTCCCGTTCCTAAGGGAGATCAAGCGATAGTTTTTAGCCTCCAGGGGGTCACTCCCCTCCTTAGCGAAAACTATTAGATCCTCTCTATTCAATTCTGGGGGCATTTTGTACCAATATCATATCTATGTGTCCATATCAATGTACTTTGCATTTGAATCCTCAGTCCCATCCCTGGTTTATTGCCTCATTAACTCTGCTCTCACCATATCCTTCCTCTGACCACATCCCTCCTCTGTCTGCCTCCTTTTCTTTACACTCTTTCTCCATCTCTCCCTCAAACACTAATCCTCTTCCTCTTATAGAAGACCTTTTAACTGTACCTGTCCTTGTTGTCCTGATTCATCTTACTTTATTGAGACATACAAATTACCTGCACTGATCACTCAGCAATTTCTGCTAACAAAATACCTGCTACATTATTTCCCACCCCTTATGGCTGCCCTGATCAACCTTCCACTCCATTCCACGACCTCTACCTGTTGTGTTACTGCACCCATGACCATAGCCCATGGCACCAACTTAGCAATATATTTCTTCTAACCTTCCCACCTTGATCCACCTGCACTGTTCTACAATTTTATACCTTATCTAATTTAATTGTCTTCTCTTCTGTGTCACTCTTAACTTTTGCTCCTTTCCTGACCCATCCAAATTCATGTTACTCTTGTCAGGTTTCTGCCTCTCCAAGTCACTTTACATTGTAAGTTTAAGAGGTTCCAATCTTGTAAGGTGCTCTGCGGAAAAGCACTATGTACATAAGATGGCCCTCCATTCTTTTTTTTCATTGTGTTAATATTGTATTTTGCTTTGTAATTAACCCCTTTCTTGCACTATGGAATATGTTAGGCCAAATTAATAAAGGATAATAATAATAAATAGTAATACTAATATTACTAATAATAATACTTGTGACAGAATGCAGTCATGCACATCATTCCTTTCTACACCTCACTGGCTGAAGTAGATAGCAAATCAGACATTCACATCATGGAAAGGAACATATTTCTACACTTATTTCCTAAACAAGAGAGGCTCTATCTATTGAACATAGCATAGAATATTTATAGGATAAAATACAATAGTGACATTAAACAACACAAATTAACTAAACTATTGGGACATTTTAGACACTACTACAGTTTATTATTGAAGGCCTCCAATGGAGAGATGCAACAACCAACTTACTAACCAGTTACATATTATACAACAGCTATTAATAATTAGTATAACTTGACCTTATGATCTTAATTATGTTACCCAGTGTTTAATGCACCACTGTTTAATTACTTTTTGTCAAAACGTTTAGTCACTATTGTATTATTACTACAAATATGTTGTACCCTGTTCAGGAATGTTCTACAGAGTGCTTCTGGTTAAGACTTCTTCTGCTGAGATTTCCATGCTCTGTTTGTAGCTGTCTGATCTGATGGATACTGAAATTCTGCTGTCTGCTCCAGCTGGTGAAGTGTGGAAAGGAAAGTGCATGGACAGAGAGTTGACCTTGTGTAGTGACAGATATGTGACGGAGGATGGATTTGCATCTACTGAACCTAGGACTGAGGCAGGTTCAACCAGCACAAGTAACTTAGCCAAGACTGAACCAATGCTCTAAGAAAAAGTTCAGCTTTCTAATGGAAAGACCAGCAAAGGAGTTGAGGGATCTGGAGGTCCAAAGGGGAAGAACTTCTGCCAAATTTGGTGAGAAACTCTGAGTGATGATCCATAGGAGTGGATAAAGGAATAACAAGAGATGGTATTGGGGCAAGAAATGGAACTGGAAAGAATTATACTGCCCTTAACTCATCATCTCCATTTATCCCGTTGTGTATCTGCCCTGGGATTGTGGCTATTTCTGCCTTTTTTGCCCCTCCTGCCCCATCTCACCTCCCTGTATCCTGTTTGTAATCTTCACCGAGATGGCACTGTTTTAACCTTTTGTTCCCCTGCCCCTTTCTCACTGTCCTACAGTATATATTGTTGTGCATCTGCCCTGAGATAGGTTTCAATCCTTATCACACTCATGCTCCTCTCTCACCTCCCTGTATTGTTCTGTGCATCTTCTAAAGATGGTGACTGTTTCCTTCTCTTTTTGCCAACCTGCCCCACTCTCACCTGTCTGTATCCTGTTGTTTTTCTGCCCTAATATGGTGGCTATTTCTGCCTGTTTTGCCCCTAGACCACCTCTCTATATCCTGTGTTGTATCTGCCCTGAAATGTAGCGGTTTCAGCCTTTTTTGCACCTCCTGCACCTGTCTCACCTCTCTATATCCTGTTGTGTATTTGCCCTGACATGGGGCAGTTTCCCTTTTCCATTCTGCCCCTGTCTCATTTCCCATATCCTGTTATGTATCTGCCCTGAGATAGTGGTGCTCTCAGCCCTTTTTGCTCCTCCTGTCCCTGTCTCACCTGCCTGTATCATGTTGTCTCTCTGCCCTGAGATGATGATGACGCTTTCAGCCTTTTTTTGTCACTCCTGTCCTTGTCTCATCTGACTGTATCATGTTATCTCTCTGCCCTGAAATAGCAGCTCTCTTTTTTGCACCACCGGTGCCTTACTCACCTACCACTATCCTATTAGCTATCTCCCCAGGGAGACAGGGGCTGTTCAACCCTTCTTGCCCCTGTATCACCTCCCTGTATCCAATTGTTTCCTGAGTTGCGGATTATATCTTTTACAAAACCTCTTGTGATAGTATGGGTTGTAGTCTAGTAACCATTATTTTTGTTATAATTTCAGGTTCTGGTCTAGTAATGCTAAGCGTGAACATGATAAATAGTATGTGGCATCTTTATTTGTTTTTGATATTTGATTATTCTAGCAGTCCTGAATATATTAGGAGAGATTCATTGTAGGGTATCATTCTAAGTCATGTGTAAGGTTATTTGTGGGCTAGTAATGTGTAGTACTCGATCAAGCTCTGAAGACTTCTTGAGTTGGAGACTTTGAATAGTCTTCATTATTTCTGTTTCCTTAATTTGGGCATTTTAGGGAGTTCTTTCCTTTGGGTTCATTTCTCTAATCTTGATTTTTTGTAGTAATGCAAATCCTGAAGCCTGGTTATCTGGATGTGCAGCATAGAGTTCAGCTAGTTTAAAATGGGTCATCTTTTGTCTTTCCTTGGTAGATTCCCAATCTATAATTGTAAGAACACTGGCAATTCTGATAAGTCTGGATGCTGGTGGCAGTAAGGATCTCCAGGGTTGTGCATTACCGAAATAGCCTAAGGTAAAACAGTGTATCCAGGAAACAAGGCCAAGGTCATGGGCAGAGGGAGCAGCATAATCCAAGTCCAAGGCAAGGGGGTCAAAGAGCCAGGAACAAGTCAAGGTAAGCCATAGACATCAGCGGGATTATTGCATGGAATAAAAATGAGAAGCAGATCAGAGCAAAACAACTGTCAAAAATGGATTTATAAGTCTCAAGGATTTGACTAATCAGGTGCAGGTTTTTCCATAATTAGGATGCTGTCCTTAAAATGATGGGGTTGCCTTGTGTGTGTAACTCAGTGTTTAGAGCAGTTACAAGAAGTTCAGTGATGCAGCTGAAGGCAAGGCTAAAGAAGAAGACTGCAACAATGTTACCATATCACAAGACCAGGCTTCAATGGATTGGCATGGTTAAAGGTATATATAAGTGAGCATCTGATAGAGGAGAATGAGTAGTGTATGAAAACATTTTTGCATGAAAATATCCCAAAATACACATTAATTAGCTTACCTTGAAGTTAACAAAATGTCCTATGTTTTTTTGCATTTGCATTTGATCGTGTACACCCCTAGAAAACTCCACCTAAATTAGCATAACATTCAGAATTAGTAAAGTCTGTCTAATTGTAGGGTGCTTGTCCCACTGGAAGTTGTAGCTGGTTATGGGGATGTCTGAGAATATGTTCTATGAAGGTGGTTTGGGTGCCTAAGAAAAAGTTGGGTGGCAGAATAAGCTGTGATTCTTGAGCTTGGTAAGGAAAGGATTTGTGAATACATGACCAGGCATCAGTCTTCGTATTTTTACTCCCTGGCTGGTAAGTGATGTGAAGGGAGAAACATGTGAAGAAGAGAGTCCACAATTCTTGCCTGGAATTAAGCCATTTTGCAGTATAATGATCAGTATACACCATAACATTGTGTGCATCTCCTTCAAGAAGTTTTTTTTTTAATGGCAGTAATTCTCTGTTACCACGTCATAATTCTGTTATGTTGTAATGTTAGGTATTTTTTATCTCTTGTTCTCTGTTTTTTATGTCATATATTATAGTGATTGTAGTTTAAGGTCACTTATAAATGGAATGTAGTGAACTTTGATTGTTGATGATGTCTTTGTCATATTTTGTACTGTATTTAAAACAACTCAATAAAGAGATTTAAAAAATCTGTTATGTTGGAGTTAATGACTTTGAAAAAAGAAAGAGACAAGGTGAAGAAGAATTTGGGTCAGGCTTCTCAGACAGCATAGCACCTTCGACTGAGTTGGATGCGTTCACCATGAGGAAAACATAGTTGCATTGAGTCTGGATGAGTTAGGCATATTGGGCTGTTGTAAAGCAATGTTTGAGCTTGTCAAATACTTTTTAAGAGACTAGTTTATTGGATGGACACTGTGGTTTGGGTTGCAGCTGCAATGGGTTGAGTGGTCCTGGAGAAGTCCCATATAAAGCAGTGGTAATAAATTGCAAATCACAGAAAGCGCTGCACTTTTTTCCGAGTTTTTGAAACTGTCCACTCTGCAACAGCTTCCATTGTATCCATTTTGAAAACACATTTTATCAACCATCTTTCATTCATTTTCTTCCCGAATACGTACAACATTGTATTCACCTGGTAGATTAAGTTTGAAGGATATGGTAGCTTCACTGAGATGATTGAACAATTCCGATATCAAGGTTTTCTAGTATATGTTTCTTAAAACTTGCAATTCTGGTTCAGAGAGAGGAAAGATTGTGACAAAGGGAAATTTTGCCCCAGGGAGAGACACAGTGGAATGAGAGGGGGGAGAGACACAGAATGGGGGGGGGGGGAGACACAGGGGAGTGAGAGGAGGGGGAGGAGAGACACAAAGGAGTAAGAGAGGGGGAGAGGCACATGGGAGTGAGAGGAGGGGAGAGAGACACAGGGGAGTGAGAGGAGGGAAGAGAAACACAAAGGAGTGAGGGGGAAAGACACAGGGAAGGGAGACGAGGGGGGAAGAGACACAGGGGAGAGGGGAGACACACAGGGGTGGGAGAGGATGGGGGTAGACACAGAGGGGATGGGAGAAGAGCCACAGAGGAGGGGAGAGACACAAGGGAATGAGAGGGGGAAGAGGCACAGAGGAGGGGGAGGAAAACAAGGGAGTGAGAGGAGGGGGGGAAGAGACACAGGGGAGTGAGAGGAGGGGGGAGAGACACAGGGGAATGAGAGGGGGAGAGACACAAAGGGGGGAGGAGAAACACAGGGAAGGAGGGGGGAGACACAGTGGAATGAGAGGGGGGAGAGACACAGAATGGGGGGGGAGACACAGGGGAGTGAGAGGAGGGGGAGGAGAGACACAAAGGAGTAAGAGAGGGGGAGAGGCACATGGGAGTGAGAGGAGGGGAGAGAGACACAGGGGAGTGAGAGGAGGGAAGAGAAACACAAAGGAGTGAGGGGGAAAGACACAGGGAAGGGAGACGAGGGGGGAAGAGACACAGGGGAGAGGGGAGACACACAGGGGTGGGAGAGGATGGGGGTAGACACAGAGGGGATGGGAGAAGAGCCACAGAGGAGGGGAGAGACACAAGGGAATGAGAGGGGGAAGAGGCACAGAGGAGGGGGAGGAAAACAAGGGAGTGAGAGGAGGGGGGGAAGAGACACAGGGGAGTGAGAGGAGGGGGGAGAGACACAGGGGAATGAGAGGGGGAGAGACACAAAGGGGGGAGGAGAAACACAGGGAAGGAGGGGGGAGACACAGGAGAGTGAGAGGGGGGAAGAGACACAGGGGAATGAGAGGGGGAGAGACACAGAGGGGGGAGAAACACAGAGGAGGGGGGGAGAGACACAGGGGAGTGAGAGGAGGGAGGAAGAGACACAGGGGAGTGAGAGGAGGAGGGAGAGACACAAAGGAGTGAGAGGAGGGGGAGAGACACAAAGGAGTGAGAGGAGGGGTGGAGAGACACAGGGGAGGGAGAGGAGGGGGAAGGGACACAGGGGAGGGGGAAGACACAGGGGTAGTAGAGGAGGGGGTAGACCCATAGGGGAGGGAGAGGAAGGGGAGAGACACAGGGGAATGAGAAGGGGGAGATACACTGAGGAGGGGGGAGTGAGAGGAGGGGGAGAGACACAGGAAAGTGAGAGTGGGGAGAGACAAAAAGGAGTGAGAGGAGGGGGAAGAGACACAGAGGAGGAAGAGGGAGACACACAGGGGAGGGAGAGGAGGGGGGAAGAGAAAAGGGGAGGGGGTAGACACACAGGGGAGGGAGAGGAGGGGGGAGAGACACAGGGGAGGGAGAGGAGTGGGAAGAGACATGGGGGAGGGAAATTGGGGGAACAGAAATGAGGGAGGGGGAAGAGACATGGGGAAAGAGACACGGGGGAAAGAGACACAGGGGAGGGAGAGGGGGGCAAGAGACACAGGGCAGGGAGAGGAGGGGCAAGAAACACAGGGAAGGGAGAGGTGGGGAAAGAGACACAGGGACAAGGGGAAAGACATAGGGGAGAGGGGGTAAAAACACAGGGGGGAAGGAGACACAAGGGAGGGAGAGGAGGGGGGAAATGAGACACAAGTGAGGAAGTAGACAGAGGGAGAGACTCACAATGAGCGCCAATGGAGCTCATTGCGAGGCCTGTGATGAGCACCGAAGGCGTTCATCGCAAGGCCAGTAAAGTAGAGGGGGAGAGGCTCCCATTGTGTGGCAAACAGCATTGCCAGGATTCACATTTTATTGCCGTCATTTTTGACGGGCAAGTTGCTAGTTTTAAATAAAAAGAATCATTCACTTGGTTATAACGCAACCCTGCTCACTGCTAAATAGAGCAAGGACAGTCATTACTTGTGAACACGCCGCAGCCTGGAGCATTCAAGATCAAGCCTGCTTGAGGACAGCTTCACCAGGACAGTGGCCACTCAAGCACCACCCAAGCAGGAGTTGCCAGACTCCAGGATTAAGTTCCCGGTCCGTGTCCAGACCTTTTTACTCATTACAATAAAAGAGATATACTGTATAATATTTGTGGCGGTCAGGATTGAATGGCTGATCTGGACTCAACCACGGATTATTTTACCCGCTTTTGACTGTTGCCTCCAGCCAGGATTACAAGGCATTATTATGGCTACCTAAAACATTATAAAAGACTACATGACTTTAACACTGTAGTGTGCGGTCATGTATTGTACTGTGATATTTGGTATTGTGTATATTACTTTATATTTTTAATTTACAATGTATTGTCAGCTGCTGCCATGCATCTCTATCGCTGGCGACCCCTTTGTATCCCAAGTCCAACTGTGGCTGGTAAATCTAGTTTCCCCCTCCCTGCTCTGTTCCTGTGTAGGTTTCCCAGCACCAGTCTGTCTGGCTTACTGGAACCGTGTAACTCTCAGTCCCTTCTATCTCCTTATTGGCTGCTGACCTTACTGCTTATTCAGTCAGCGTAGTACTTATATAGGATGTTTCACATAGGCACTGGCAACTGGCACCTGATTGGCTCCTAACGGACCAATTAATAACATGCTTACATAGGCATGTCCCCTATTGGCTGTTTCCAAGCCCGGTGGAGTATTTTAATTTGTTAAGTCCCCTGAAATGTAGATGTGCCTAAATTCTTTATTCTCTATGTTAAGAACCAGATTTGAGAGGCCACATGCACCTCAATATTTTCCCTCTAGTTCGTGCATTTGTGTTCAACCTCAGTACCCAGGGATTCAATTCAGTTCAGTTAGATCCCTTGTGTTAGAATATAAGAAGACTGCATGCACAATTGCTCCCTGACAAAACAGACTGCTTGAAGGACTTCCCAAACGCCAAATGAACATTTCAGAAAAAAAGGAAACAAAGCAAAAACATTAACATGAATTGGGGAGTGAACAAGTTTGAATTCCCTGCTTGAATGCACAAACACCAATGACATGGATAGCTGTACTGCTTGAATTCGCATAGCCCAATCAGAATAGTCCTGTGTCCGTGGGGACAGAGATAATGTCACAGAAGGGGCAGCTGTTGAAAGCAAGGAGCTATATTCAAAGGAAAGGCAGGACTGGTTACATGCTATGGGCTCCATGTTGTGAGCTATTGTGAACACATATTACAATAGCTGTGAAACACACAATAACCTTTCAACATTACACATAATACATAAAGGGGAAAATTACACATAAATGAAAGACAAATTGTCACAGTCCTTACAACCATTCTCATGTTGATTTTAATAGCTTTGTATATTATAGCAAGTAGATGTGATAGAGTCACAAATAACATGGTGACTTGTGGGGGTTCAGGAGGGCCCAAGTATCGGTCACACTCTACCCTATAAATACCCTGTAAATTCCCAAATAAAGGATGCTATTTCTGGGACACATACAAATGTGGTATTGGAATAATCTTCTCCTCTGTGTCTCTGTATCCTGTTGTGTATCAGGGGCTGTTTCAGCCCTTTTCGCCCCTGTCTCGCCTCCCTGTATCCTGTTGTTTCTCTGTCCTGAGTTGGGGGCTGTTTCTTTTATAAAACATCTCTTGATAATATGGGTTGTAGTCTAGTAGACATTATTTTTGTTATAATTTCCAGGTCCTGCTCCAGTAATGCGAAGGGTGAACATGACAAATAGTCTGTGTGATCTTTTTTTGTTTTGGATATTATGATTATTCTGGCATGTTATTCTGCAGTAAGAATCTCCAGGGATGTGCAGTACAGAAAATAGCCTAAGGTAAAAAAAATGTATCCATGAAACAAGGCCAAGGTCATGAGTAGAGCAATCAGCATAGTCCAAGTCCATGGCAAGGGTGTCAACGAGCCAGGAACAAGTCAAGGAAAGCAATAGACATCTGCTTGAATATTGCATGGAATAATAAGAAGCAGATCAGAGCAAAACAACTGTTAAAAAAGGATTTGACCGATCAGGTGCAGTTTGTCCCATAATTAGGATTATTATTATTATCCTTTATTTGTAACATGCCAACATATTCCGTAGCACTATATAGGGGTTAAGTACAAGTCAAGAACAATTTCAAACAATGCAAAGAATGGAGGGCCCTATTATTGAGTTTTCAATCAGACATTCACAGTGCTTTTCCTAAAGCATTTAGCGAGATTGATAGCTCACAAACTTACATTTCAAAGGGTATGGATAATGTACAGGAGAGTGATAGATTAATACAGCACGTAAATACTAAATATGATAGGCTTCTTTGAACAGATGATTTATTAGAGAGATTTTGAAGGATTTGAGACATGAGGATAGGCTAGTGGTGTGAGGCAAGGAGTTCCAAATTATAGGGGCAGCATGAGAAAAGTCCTGTAGGAGCCAGTAGGATGAGGTGACGAGAGAGGAAGAGAGAAGAAAGTCATTAGCAGAGCGAAAAGGGCGGGTGGGAGCGTATTTTGAGATGAGAGCAGAGATGTAGGAGGGTGCATTATTGTGGAGGTCTCTATATGTTAAGATCATCATTTTGAATATTATTCTGGAGGCTATGGGAAGCCAGTGGGGAGTCTGACAGAGTGGTGCTGCGGACACTGTGCGTTGATTTTGGTAAATGAGTCTAGCGGATACGTTTAATATGGATTGGAGTGGAGACAGACGGGTGATAGGAAGGCCAGCAAGGAGAGAGTTGCAGTAGTCAAGGCGAGATATGATGAGAGAGTAAGGTAGTGACGTATTTTGGAGGGCGGGTCCAATAGAACCCCTAGGATGCTGTCCTTAAAATTATGGGTGCTGCCTTGTGTGTGTAAGTCAGTGTAGGTTACAGGAGGTTCAGTGATGCAGCTGAAGACTGCAACAATGTTACCATCTCAAAAGACAAGGCTTCAATGGTTTGGCATGGTAAAATCTATGTATATTCACAGCACATTGCCTGGTATCATTGACAGATCCAAATCAATTCCAGAGGATCAAATACTGTAATTGGTAACCTTTAAAACATGAGTCCATGATTCAGATAAGTTACATTTTGGTCTGATCAATAATAAGAGGAGGAGGAGGTGGTTAATGCATGTTAGGGCCCTTGGTCCTATGACATAGAGCCAAGAACAAGTAGGAATGGCCAATGGTTGAACGAAACCAGCCAAGTGTGAATATGAGACCATGACCTGATATAAACATTGCAGGAAAGCACATAATTTGATACTTATGACTGCAGGGACAGAGACCAGAACTCCTGGAGGTCACATTTAAGGTTTTCTATAAGCCTGGATATCCTGACAGTGGAGAGTTATTCTGCAATACCCACATTAGAAGATGTGGACAAATAAATGTTGTCACTATGGTGGTAAAGTCTGTTTAATTGTGGGGTGCTTGTACCTTGTTGTAGCTGGTTATGAGGAGGCCCAAGAAATAGTTAGGTGGCAGAATAAGCTGTGATTCTTGAGCTTGGTAAGGAAAGGATTTGTGAATGCATGACAGCATCAGTCTTTGTATTTTTACTCTGGCTGGTAAGTGATGTGAAGGGAGAAACATGTGAAGAAGAGAGTCCAAACCCCTTGCCTGGGATTAAGGCATTTTGCAGAACACAAATATTTTACACTACAATGATCAGTATACACTGTGTGTGCATCTCTGTCAAGAAGGTGATGCCACACTTCTAAGGTTTTTTAATGGCAGTAATTCTGTTGCCGTGTCATAAATCTGTTATGTTGGAATTAGTGTCTTTGAAAAGAAAGAGACAAGGTTAAGAAGGGTTTGGGTCCAGGCTTCGGAGACAGTACAGTACACCTACAACTGAGTTGGATGCTTTCACCATAAGAAAAAATAGTTGCATTGAGTCTGAGTCAAATACTTTTTAAGAAGCTGTAGTTCATTGGAAAGGCACTGTGGTTTGGGTAGCAGCAGTAATGGACTGAGTGATACTGGAGAAGTCCCATATAAAGCAATAATTTGCAAATCCTATGAACTTGTCATGGAAATTTCATTTTATCCATTTTGAAAACACTTTTTTCAACTATCTTTCATTCATTTACTTCCCGAATATGTACAACATTGTATTCACCTCGTAGATTAAGTTTGAAGGATATGGTAGCTTCACTGAGACAATTGAACAATTCAGATATCAAGGTTCTCTTGTAAATATTTCTAGAAATCTGCAATTCTGGTTCAGAGAAAGAAAAGGTTGTGACAAAGGGGAATTTTTGCCCCAAGGGCCAGATCAATGGGACAGTTATAAATACAATGTTTTGATAAACAGGTGGAAAGTGAATTTCAGAACTGGAATTAGTAACCCCACAGATGGGGCAGTAGGTGACAAAGGAATTATGCAGAGAGCTTGACATCGTTATTCAAGAAAGTAAAAGTTTTCAGAATGTAATCCAAGGACCACATCAACGGACATGCATTCCAGATGATTTCCTGATTTTGGATGGTGGTGGAGGATCATTGAATGGTTTCCTGCACAACAAGCCAGATTTGATGTTAATCCTGCCAATCTGTTGTCTAGGTATAGGCAATGGGTTTTTTGAATCAGTTCTGTAAATCAGGGCAGTGTTTTCTTTCCTGTGGGCTGTAATCAGGGTCCAGGTGACAGTGGGTATGGTTTGGCCTGTGTAAAGGTTTATCTGTGTGCATTTTGTCGTGTTCTGTTTGAATCAGTTCTGTGAGGCAGGGCAGTGTTTTCTGTCCTGTGCTCATTTATCATTGTACAGGTGAGTTGGCAGGGTCTATTTTAACTAAGGAAGAGCGAGCTTGCAATCATTTCTGGTGTAAGTGTAGTTAGAGTGTAGGAGATTGAATAAAAAGAGGGAATTCAAAGGAAAATGGTATTATAAGAAAAAATAGAAAACAAACATATATTTTTTTCTGTTTTGTTTGGATTAAGGTGTAGAAAAGCAATCTTTATACAAATACATTGATTTGTTTTCTCACTGTATTTTTGTAACTGATAATCATGAGTCAGTCCAGTGGCAACCTCACTTAGTGTACATCCTGCCACATGTATGCACTACAGGAACAGATGATCTAGGATCCATACCTCTGTGACAGGTGTGAGCATGTTGCCTCTCTGGATGCTCATATTGGAGAACTGGAGAGGAGAATTGCAGCACTTAGTGATATTGCTCCACTGTAAAGGGTGTTGGTGCTCACTGAGCACAGCTTAGCTGAGCCTAGCATGGAGGGAGGAGCTGCGGCTAGTGAGGATGTCCAGGGAGGTAGCTGGGTTACAGTTAGAAGGGGAATCAGGGGGAACTGGAGGAGGCAGGCCAGTGTTGAGTTGGCAAACACCAACAGATTTGCCAGATTGAGAGAAACTGTTGGGGATGTCCATTCAGGAATTGCAATGCCAGATAGAGCTGTTCCCTCTAACATCCGGGAGAACAGTTCTACTGGAGGAGTGGGAGGGTAGCAAAGGCAGAGCAACAGACATGTTTTGGTGGTAGGGGACTCTCTTATTAGGAAGGTAGATAGGGTGATTTGTCACCCAGATCCCAGCAATCGGACAGTTTGCTGTCTCCCAGGTGCTCGGGTTCGGCATGTTGTGGATCGGGTGGACAAATTATTGGGAGGGGCTGGTAATGAACCTGCGGTCTTGATACATATTGGTACCAATGACAAAGTAAGTGGAAGATGGAGTGCCCTAAAGAATGATTTTAAAGAACTGGGGAATAAGCTTAAAGCAAGGACCTCCAAGGTAGTATTTTCTGAGAAACTACCAGTGCCATGTGCTAGCCCAGGGAGGCAGAAGGAGCTCAGGGAGGTTAATGTGTGGCTAAAAAAGTGGTGCGTTGAAGAGGGGTTTGGGTTTTTAGAGCACTGGGCTGACTTCTCACTTGGGTACAATCTCTATAGCAGGGATGGATTGCACCTTAATGATGAGGGAGCTTTTGTGCTAGGGGATAGGATGATAGAACAGCTGGGGGAGTTTTTAAACTTGTAGGTGGGGGGGAGGGACTGTATAGAAGTAGGGGTAAAAAGGGTAGCGAGGGAAATAGATGAATTAGTTACCCATGGGGAGGAGAAGGGGGGAAAGTTACAATAGACAGTAGGGAGGTATTAATAGGGGCCTCAAATACAGTGGCAAGCACTTCACAACGGCAAAGCCATAGCAACATAAAGTGTATGCTTGCTAATGCAAGAAGTTTGCAGTGTAAAATGGGCGAGCTTTAATTATTAGTAGGTCAAGAAAAATGGGGCTTAATAGGCATTACTGAAACATGGTGGGGTGAATCTCATGACTGGACTGTTAATCTGGATGGTTATAACCTATTTAGGAAAGATCTGGGAAACGGTAAAAGAGGAGGAGGGATCTGTCTGTATGTTAAGCCTGAATTTAAGCCTACAGTCAGAGAAGATATTTATGCTGGAACTAACGGCAACATTGAATCTTTGTGGGTTGAGCTACATAGTGGAGGAGCTAATTCTAAACGCATATTGGTGGGTGTATGCTATAAATCCCCAAATATAATTGAAAGTGAGGAAATACAATTATTGTTACAGATTGGAAATGCAGCTAAGCACGGTCAAGTTCTAATAATGGGAGATTTTAATTACCCTGAAATAAACTGGATAAATGAGACCAGCAGCTCAGCTAAAGGGAGCAGGTTCTTGAGTACATTCAGGGATCATTATCTGGCTCAGGTTATACAAGTGCCTACTAGAAATGGGGCTATCTTGGATTTAGTGATCACAAGTAATATTGATATAATATCAAATGTTAAAATAGGGGAACCCTTGGGGAACAGTGATCACAACACAGTCTCATTTGAGATTGAATACAAAAAACAGAGTTGTAAGGGGCCAACTAAAACTCTACATTTTAAAAGGGCTAACTTTAATGGGCTAAGGGCAGCAATACTACATATAGACTGGGACAAAGAACTTACAGGAAAAAATACTGAAAATAAATTAACAACATTCAAATCCTTACTAAATAAGCATACTCATTGGCATGTACCATGTGGAAACAAAAAATGAATAGGAATAAATCACATACCATGTGGCTTAACAATGACTTAAAGATCATGATAAGGAAAAAGAAACATGCATTTAAATTATACAAGGAAGGAACAGAGGCAGCTTTACGTGACTATAAGGAGATCATCAAGGCTTGCAAAAGGGCTATTAGTCTGGATAAAATAGAAAATAAGAAGTCAGTTGCAAAGGAAAGTAAGACTAACCCTAAAATATTTTTTAAATATATTAATGGGAAGAAGGCGAGGAAGGAAGCTATAGGAACATTACAATGTGACACAGGCCATCTGATAATTAGTGAGAAGGAAAAGGCAGATGAGCTAAATAGGTTCTTTTCGTCTGTATACACAAGGGAGGTACCAGTGGTTGGGACACCGCAACAAATTGGGACTACACTACCATCACTAAATAATTGGTTAACGCAGGAAGAAATCCAAAAGAGATTGTAGAAAATAAATGTTAATAAAGGCCCAGGTCCTGATGGAATACATCCAAGGGTACTGAGGGAGCTGGGTTCTGTAATAGCCAAACCATTATATCTAATCTTATAAGACTCACTCACCACAGGGTCTCTACCAGTTGACTAGAGAAAAGCAGAGGTGATTCCTATATTTAAGAAGGGAGCAAGAGCAAATCCGGGGAATTATAGACCAGCGAGCCTCACATAAGGTACAGAATACAAGAATATGTCTATTTGAACAAGATCATAGGTAGCAGTCAACATGGATCTATGAAGGATAGGTCATGTCAGACCAATCTAATTAGTTTCTATGAGGAGGTTAGTAGGTTAGTAACAACTCAGTGAATGTAGTCTTTTTGGATTTTGCAAAGGCTTTTTATACAGTGCCTCATGGGAGACTTTTGAGCAAACTAATGGATACAGGAATTGCAGTAAATATCTGCTCACGGATCGAGAGCTGGCTAAAAGACAGGAAACAAAGGGTTGTTGTAAATGGAACATACTCAGATTGGACTAATGTGGTAAGTGGGGTTAATCAAGGTTCAGTATTAGGTCATCTCCTTTTTAACATATTTATTAATGACGTAGAAGTAGGACTCAAAAGTAGTGTCTCCATTTTTGCTGATGACACTAAGTTGTGCAAGGTAATTAAATCAGATAATGATGTACTTTCCCTAAGAAAGGGATTTGCATAAATTAGAGAAATGGGCGGCTAAATTGCAGATGAGATTTAATACAAATAAATGTAAGGTTATGCATTTGTGAAGGAAAAATAGCCGTGCAATTTATAATCTTAATGGAGCAAATCTAGGGGTATCAGATATTGAAAGGGATTTTGGAGTACTAGTGGACAACCACCTAGGTAGCAGTGCTCAATGCCAAGCAGCAGCTGCAAAGGCAAGTAAAATATTAGCATGTATTAAGAAGGGTATAGATGCAAGGGAAGCAAATATAATTCTGCCACTATACAAATTTCTAGTACGCCCTCATTTGGAATATGGATTACAATTTTGGGCACCACTTCATAAAAAGGACATTTTAGAGCTGGAAAAAGTACAGAGAAGGGCAACAAAACTAACAAGGGGAATGGAGGGGCTAAGTTATGAAGAAAGACTGACTGAATTCAACTTATTTTCGCTAGAAAAAAGGCGTCTACGACGGGATATGATTACCTTATTTAAAAACATCCAGGGTCAATACAAGACTTTGTCAAGTGAACTTTTTGTAGCAAGAGATTTTCAACTGACAAGAGGACATCCCTTGAGGTTAGAGGAAAAAAGATTTCACCTTAAACAAAGAAAAGGGTTCTTCACAGTTAGGGTGGTTAAACTGTGGAATTCTCTACCAAAGGAGGTGGGACAGCGAATTCGATAGATAACTTCAGAAAGGGGTTAGATATATATTTTGAATAAGGAGGGCATTCAATGTTATCCTAGATAACTAGCGAAGGAATATTGATCCAGGGAGAAATTTGATCGCCAGTTTATGGGGGTCAGGAAGGAATTTTTTTTTCCTTATGAGACAATTGGCAAAGTTTCAATTTCAGTTTTCTGTTTGCCTTCCTCTGTATCAATTAACAATTAATAACAAATAGTCCACATATTAAAAAGATCAAGAGAGAACTAAAAAGGTTGAACTTGATGGACTAACAGTCTTTATTCAAATACTATACTATTAATAATTAATTAACAACGAATTAATTAATAACTAATCTGCATATTGCAGATCAGAGTTGATCTTAAAAGGTTGAACTTGATGGACTGAAAGTCTTTTTTCAACCTTAATTACTATGTAACTATGTAATGGCTCAGTAATACAAGGAACATTTATCAATGAGGAGTTTTCACTAGAGTCAATAATCTTGTGAGTAAGGAAACATTATGAAAATGGTGGGCATGAATACTTTGACCAGTTCATCTTTGAGTTGTTCAGATAAACCAAGACAAAATTGGTGGAATAAAGTTGTTTCACTCCATTGGGTGTCTGACGCGCATTGTTGAATGTTGAGCAATGCCATCTGGGCAGTATCAGTCTTGCGTATAGTCCCCTATAGCATCCCAAGATTTATGTAGGCAGGCTGGAATTGGACTCTGAGTTTCCATGAGATTGTGGGTCCATCCCATAGGTGATCCCTGAAGAAGTGTGATCACTGTTCTGGCTCAAACAAACTCATGTGAGGACAGTATATTTCTTGGAATTATCTTAGTGTCTTATTTATAGAGAAAACCCACATATTAATATTATTACAACATGAAGTGGCTAATATTTAGAATACATTATTAGCAAAGAAGGACAAAGCAGGAAAAGCTGGCAAACCAAAATGCACATAAATATTTATATAACAAGTCAAAAAACATATCATAACCCTCATACACATTGTCATTATGTTTCAAAAAGCAATCAGATTCTGACAGATTGTTTTTTCTTCTGTCAAAGTTATTTCAGTCCATTTTTGTAGACAGCAGATTTGGCTCTTAGAACCAGTACTTTGCTCCCAAAATATTATTGGGTTCCCAATAATTCACAAAGCGCTCTCTCGCTTTAACTTCGAACACAGCACAGGATGAAGCATTCTTTCTTTTGGTGTTTTCAAAGGATCTGATTGTGAAGATCTACCCCCCTCCCCGCCCCCCTTCACCCAACTAATGTACTCACATGGTAAAATGCAGGCCTGTTCACTGCTAAATAGAGAATGACAGTCATTTCTTATCTGCCGTGTGGGCTGTTTGAGAATTACTGGCATTTATATTCCCCATTTTGAATGCTATAGGAAGAAAGCACTATTCTAATTGTCGCAGGGACTTTGGCCAGAGCCCAGTCAGAGAGCCTCCTACCAGGAAGCCACCCGATTGGCTCAGTGACGTGAATAGGGGAAATTTGAAAACTGAACCGGCGAACTCAGCAGTAAAGATCCTGACACACAGGTGCTATTCTCCCTGTTTTTTTAATAACCCTTAAAGAGCCAAAAAGGACTATTTTCACCTATTGTCTTGAATATTGTGCTTAGTTTCACTTCATGGTGTAGTTTGTTATACTGTGTTTTTTTAACCCTGTATTGTGCTGTTATTTTTGGTATTGTGTTTTTATACTGTATCTTTTACTGTATTGTGTAACATTATATTTTCAGTGGCTGAAGTCCATCTTGATGGCTGGTAATCCTGTAGTCTCGAAGACTGCCTGCTACCAGATCCTACTGTTTTTTTCCGCCCTGCTCAGTCCCCATGTATGTTTCCTGCCTCTCACAAGCCCGCTCTCTAAGGCAGGCAATTCAAGCCCCACGCCGCCTCATGGACCAATCAGCAACATGCCTACATAGGCTCTTCTCATATTGGCTGTTTCTAAGACAGGTCAGGAATTTGAACTTGCTCAACCCCCTAAAATGGAAATGTGCCTGAATCCTTTGTTGTTTACTCTTTTAATATCCTGTAAATTTTCTCTCCTATGAACAATACTATGCTACAATATGTCCTTGAATCCTGATAACCGTCCTGATTGAGAGGATACCGAACCGAGTAAACCTGCACGTAGGGTCTCTAGTTTGGTCTCGTCACTCCAAATTACAGTGTGCCAGGAGCTGTGAGGCGTGTCATGGTGTTGTTGGGCATATTGTAACTGGGCTTTTTTGTGGCATTGACGCAGTAAAGGCTTATTTCTGTCATCTCGACCATGCAGCTAATTTTTGTTCAAGTATCGTCGTATTGTGCTCCTTGAAACAACCACGTATTTTTACAGAGCTGTCTGTATTTCTCCTGAGGATACCTGTGAGTTTTTCTTTGTATTCCGACCAAATCTTGGCCTGCCTGACCTTGGCTTGGTATTGAGAAATCCCCAAATTTTCCACTTCTTAACAGGTGATTGAACAGTACTGACTGGCTTTTCAAGGCTTTGGATATCTTTTTATATAATTTTCCATTTTTATAAAGTTCCGTTCCCTTGTTATGCAGGTCTTTTGACAGTTCTTTTCTGCTCCCCATGGCTTTGTATCTAGCCTGTGCAGTGCATCCACAGAGCTAACAAACCCATTGACTAGTTCTACATAGACACTAATTGCAATTCAAAAAGCCAAAGGTGTGGGAACCTTTAATTGCCATTTTAACCTGTGTGTGTCACCTTGTGTGCCTGTAACAAGGCCAAACATTCCAGGGTATGTACACTTTTGATCCGGGCCATTTGGGTGATTTCTGGTATTGTTAAAAAAAGGAGCCAAACAACTATGTGAGAATAAATGGCTTCATATGATCACTATCCTTCAATAAAATACATTTTATTTGCATGATCAGTCATTTTTTCAAAATAAATGCAAACATTTCACAATTTCTGCCATGGTATGCAAAGATTTGAGCACAACTGTTCGTGGGCCTTTCCTCTTGTTTTATATATCTTGAGAAGAGTGCTTCCTCTCACATTATGAATGTGATGAAAGTGCATCCAAACCTTTAGATTTTCTATTTAGAAGATACATTTCTTCTCTTATGATGATTTACACAGTCTGTTCAAACCCCCTTTTTTTTTTTTTAATACATTTTATTGAACAAACTTAATTCTGCACAGATTGGGAAGCATCAAATTTACTCAATCTTTACATGTATTATACTAGATTAAGTATTTAATCAGAAGTACATAAATCATAGAATAAAATTAGCCAATCTGGTATGATATCTTAGAAGCCAACATTTCATTCACCTAATCTTAAAAGTTATTCACTTTGCTATAATGTGCAACATATGGGCGTAAGAGCTCAAAACAATCTGGGGGGGGATAATTACCTCTCCAAGACAGGAAGCATGGCTAAACCTACCACCAGAGCATCTTTCAATGCCCCTGGACCCTACCAATATAACTTAAAATTACTATATATATATATATATATATATATATATATATATATATATATATACACACATCCTTCAATTGAACATGTGGAATGTGATATAAAACATGAGTCTCAAAACATTTTGGTAAAGAGATAAGAATCCAAAATCCATATATAAACCAGTATGCTTTGAATAAAAACATTTAATACTTTTTAATTAAAAAGTTTTAAGCTCTTGGAGACTTTTGAAATGTCCTGAGTATCTTGATTTTCAGGTTTTGTATGGAGCGGTTAATCTGGGTGAAATGATGTCCAACCGTGGTACAGTAACGGTCTTCATTATGCTTTTTTATGGAGAGTCCATGAAGATTCATCGTCATGTGTAGTCTTTGACTGGATTCCCCAATGTAACAGCCCTTTTCATATACAGTGCATTATATCATGTACACTACATTGGGAGAAATACATGAATATGAGCCCCTGATGTTATAGGTCTTGTTATTATGTGTGGCTCTATCCTCTCTACAAATATGTTGACCTAGTTTGCAGCAAATTGTATTGCCAGGTTCAGTGTCATTTTCCTGGTTATGCGGTTCATTGGTCAATATTCTGCTGACCAATGTAGGTGCCAGGTTTGGTGGCTGTCTAAATGCAAGAATGGGTGGTTTGGTGAATATAGGTTTCAACTCTGCATCCTCTGTTAGTAGTGGCTGTAAATCCTTAAATATTTTGTGTATTTCTTCTAGGGCTGGGTGGTATATGGTGACCAGTGGTGTACGTGAAATTGTTTCTTTAGTTTTGTATTGCAACAGGTATTGTCAGGGTTTTCTAATTGTAAAGGTTATTTTATAACACAGGGTTTGTAACCCTTTTGCCTGAAGGAGTCTGACAGTGTTTTTAAGTGTTTATCACAGTTCTTCGTGTTTGAGCAATGGTATCATCAGGGATACAAACCCTGTGCTATCACTCAAAACATTTACTTAAATTTCAACAACTATTACTAGAAGTCACTAGCATTAGTTGATCAACTGTAAAAATTGTATTAAAATATTGTTTAATAAAAAAAAAGTCATTTCTACAAATCAATTTCTAAATTAACAACAGTCGCTCTCAAACCATCATGTGTTTATGGAGTGGTTTTGTATTAGCAAGACATTCTTCACATTATGATAATGGTTTCTCCCCAATATGAACTTTCTGGTGACTAATTAGGTTTGACTTCCGAGTAAAACTTTTCCCACATTCAGAGCACACAAACGGCTTATCGCCTATATGGACTTTCTTATGTTGAACAAGTTGAGACTTATTAATAAAACATTTTCCACATTCAAAACAAGCAAATGGTTTCTCACCTTTGTGAATATTCTGGTGACTTATGAGACTTGCCTGCTGTTTAAAAGATTTTCCGCAATCGGAACAAGCAAATGGTTTCTCTCCTGTGTGAACTCTACTGTGATTGAGGAGGCTGGTCTGATGGGTAAAACATTTCCCACATTCAGAACATGAAAATGGTTTCTCACCTGTGTGAACTCGATTATGACTAATGAGGCTTGAACGCTGATAAAAACATTTCCCGCATTCAGCACAAGCAAATTTTTTATCACCGATGTGCACTCTACGGTGACAAATGAGGCTTGACCTCTGATTAAAATATTTCCCACATTCAGGGCACGCAAATGGCTTCTCAGCCGCGTGAACACCCTGGTGACTAATGAGGTTTGACCGCTCCTTAAAACATTTCCCACATTCAGAACAAGCATATGGTTTCTCTTCTGTGTGAACTTTCTGATGACTAATTAGGCCTGACCGCTGATGGAAACATTTATCACACTGAGAACAAGCAAACGGTTTTTCACCGGTGTGAATTTTCTTGTGCCTAATAAAATTTGATTGCGCTGTAAAACCTTTCCCACATTCAGCGCATACAAAAGGCTTCTCAAGTGAGTGGATTCTTTGATGATCAACAAGTTTTTCTCTCATTCTAAAACATTTCCCACAGTCAGAACAAACAAATTCTTCGGTCCTGTTTATTATTTCAGAGTCGGTGCCATTTGTACCTTGTATATTATCATCACTGGCACCGTGATTTATATTGGTTCCATATTTAATTGATTCAGGATTTTGTCCAGGAGCATTCCTATGCATGGATTCATCTATTGGAAAGAAACATATTGTGAGTAAAAAAGTTCTTCAAAATTAATTAATTAGAGCAATATTACAATATTGTGACCCCATGGACATCCTCACACCAGGCACATTTATGTCTCTGGTTGTGCTTATCCATAGGGTTTTCTTGGTAAAGATAGTATAGCTCACAGGTTCATTGGAGTACACAAGCCCATTCACCACTACAAGGCAGCAATCCAGAAAGGGATACATAATATTATATATTTTGTTAAAGTGAATTATTCCAGAGAACTTCAATATAACCTGTGTTGCATTTTTACTCAAAGGAGTGGTACATAAAGTTTAGTTGCTCTACGTGGTAATTAGAATTACAGTCTGTTTGAATTTCTCTGTGTTGATCCCTCCAATGTTGATCCCTCTAATACACTTAACAAGCTGCCCAGAGGGAATACTCTCTAGACAGGCATACTCTACTTGCACTGCAATAGAAGGAGGTGACTAAAAAAGTGTGGTCTGAAAATGTTTTCAGTGTGGTACTTCCCTCAGGGCGGCTCCCACTCATTCAGTGGATGTAGAGATCTGAAGCTTATACAGCCTGGGGAATGACTGAAAAAGTAATTCACTGTTTAAATGCACAGTAAAGTTTAATATAGGTTTTTCTTATCGATCCCAACCTAATTATTCTTTAGAGAGCTCTTTATAAGACCATCCAAGTGATCATTTAATGCATATTCAGTTTAAAACATATTTACTAAATTGTAACATATTCTTCTGTAACATAAAAAAAACTTGAGTCTAAGAGGTCTCATACTTTCTTAAGTCACATATCTCATTGTAGCTCTATATACTCTATAAAGAATTTAAAATGAACACATCATGTATGTAAAAAACATGAGTTCATTTAAGGGTGCATCTCAAGGGGGTGTTTAAGATCACAATAAAAAAAAAATAATAATAATAATATGTATATATATATATATATATATATATATATATATATAAATTCACTGGGTGATAACATCATTTTTATATTAATTTTACTGTGCAAAATATACTGAGCAATATGAATGGCAAATTCTTAACATATTTAATGAAAAGAATAATAATAATATAATAATATATATATATATATATATATCATTCTCTCTCTCTCTCCGTCCCTCTCTCTCTCTGCCTCCCTTCCTCCTTTTCTCTCTACCTCTCTCCCTTTCTCACTCCCTGCCACCTAGTGACCCAGTGCCTCTTTTTGTCTCTCCCTCTCCCTTCCTCACTCCCTTCGAGTGACCCAGTGCCTCTCTCCCTTCCCCTCCCTTTCCCTCTCTCCCTTTCTCCCTCCCAGTGACCAAGTGCAGTGAGTGGCTGCATCAAGCATTAGCAGTTGTGCAATTTCCCGCAATTTATAGATAACAGCTTGTGAGTAGCGCCTGCGCAGAACGCATCTCACAGTAGTTACTAAAGGCTGAAAAGAATTACATGTGATTCCTTAGTGTCTTCACTGTGTGTGATTGTGTAGAAGGAGATTTAACACATATAATAGTTTTCATAGTGTGTAACGCTCCAGGCAGGAGGGGTGGGGGAAGAGACACATAGGGTAGGGGGGAAAGAGACAGATAGGGAAGGGGGGAAAGAGACAAATAGGGTAGGGGAGAAAGAGACACATAGGGAAGGGGGGAACGATACAAATAGGGTAGGGGGGAAAGAGACACATAGGGTAGGGGGGAGAGACACAGGGGAGGGAGGAGGGGGGGAAGACATTGAGGATGGGGAAAGAGGCACAGGGGGAGAGAGACACGAGATGGAGGGGGGGGAGACACAGGGAAAGAGACACAGGTAAAGGGGGGAGAGGCACGGGGGGAGACACAGGAGAGGAGAGGAGGGAAGAGACAGGGTAGGGGGGAGAGAGAGAGACAGGGAAGGGGGGGAGAGAGAGAGAGACAAGGAAGGGGGGGGAGGAGGGAGACAGGGAAGGGGGGGAGAGAGAGAGACAGGGAAGGGGGGGAGAGAGAGAGACAGGGAAGGGGGGGAGAGAGAGAGACAGGGAAGGGGGGGAGAGAGAGAGACAGGGAAGGGGGGGAGAGAGAGACAGGGAAGGGGGGGGGAGAGAGAGACAGGGAAGGGGAGGAAGAGACAGGAGAGGAGGGGGAAAGAGTCACAATAAATATTATCCCGTCATTTTTGACGGGCAAGTTACTAGTATGTGAATATTTATGGTGCATGAAAGTCAATTTTTTTCATATTTCACAACTTTTCTATTATGATTGGATGACTCTCTGTCACCTATAAGTTTGAGAAGGGTTATTTACTGTAGAATATGCTATAGGAAGTATTTGGGCAAAACATTTTATAACTATTCAATGTGCGATTATTATTATGTTGGTAGTTTTCATGGTTCAGGTTTTGATGATTTGTCTATTTCTGTTATTGAGTCTATTATAGAGTAATATAACCTGCCTGTGGTGGTTCTGGGTTTAGGCTTTAAACTGTATAGATACCTGCTGTGAGGTACATTGCATCTATAGAAATAATCTTTTTTTGTCACTTTGTTCATTACAAATATTTCATTTTCAGGGGATATGACTTAATATGTGTGTTAGTTATTGCAATAAAACACTCTTTTGATTATCTATTAGATGATATATTGGTGTTAGGCATCAGGAAAATGATAAATATTTTTATGATTCACATTGATTTAGTATTTATAACTCACATTCATCCTCCTTAACCTGCTGGTGATCTCTTATTTTCGTCTCCTCTTGTTCAAGTTTCAAACCAGTTAAAGGCTTCACATTGTAAAGTCCTACATAAAACAAAATGGCACCCATATCCATGGTTTGAGAAGGTATTTTAAATCATTCAGATGAGCAAAATAAATTAATTTTGAATGAAATTATGTTAATATCATATTTATTCTTTGTAAAAATAAATAAATAGAAATTGGTAGTGTCCAAAGCTGTTGATAATAGTAAAATATTAGTATATTTCAGGAGGATGTATTAGGAATGTTTACATGTAAATTATTATTAGTATTATATTACTACTCATTTCACTCACCTGTACATGGATCTGATTGGATTTCTACCTGTTGAATATCCATTTCCTCTCCCTCCTCTTTAATAGTCACAATATGCAGATTTTCACTACAGAGCTCTATTAGTGCAATAGAAGATCACATTGACACACAGAAATAAATTTAAAATAAATAAAAAGGTAGAATAAATAAAATAAAAATTAATACAGAATAAGACATGACAAATGCCCAAATATTTTGCCAATATGCATTAGCTTCTTTTTTAATTGGTGGCAAAATGCGAGTTATGCATTAGAGTAAATAATCTTTTGTTACCCATAATGCCTCAGATCACTCACATTTTATTACAGTGAGTATAATGTGTATATAAATTTAAAGTGGGAAATTAAAATGCCCATTTCACTGCTGAGGAGTAAAAGAACAGTAAAACAATTAACCTGTAGGCTTTGCTGTCTCTGGCCAGCTTCCTCTTTTCCCAGTAAATTATCAAATGTTTAAGAAATCACAGAGAGGAAAATTAGTTTTATAATCTATTATTTATACAAGTCAAAGATTTTCAAAACAATAGCAATACAGTGACTTGTTGGATGTGAGTTTGTTCAGCCTCTTTCAAATCAATGATGCTATTCATAGATACACATTCTGTAGTATATCATATGATCCCAACCAAACCAGACCAGAAACACCATTATTATTTCTAGGGCCTTTCACAAAGCTGAAGACATTTCAAAACGGCCGTCTGGCCCTTTGTTTATGGCATATACTGCCCTTACAATAACAACAAGTATGCTATATTACTTTTTATTTTATTTTTTGAAATTATGTATCCTTTTAAGGATCACAGCTATGGTCTAGTATTTATTTAAATTTTAGTTTTTTTCCATATAAACATAGTATAATAGTACATTTGTGTTCACATTTAAATGGCTAAAACAAGTAAAAAAAATGCTTCCTGCTCAGAATTATAAATATAAACATATAAAGATTTCCAGTCTTCTTTGAATCTAATTCAGTTCATACATAAAACAACTTTAATGTTTTTCACCCACCTCCACAGAGCTCTGAGTGGGTGGTCCCTTGCACAATATCTTTCGCATCCTCTCCTTCCTCATTATTAGTGTCTACATGGTCATCTTGAAGGCCTGTTAAATACAATAAAGATAAAAATGTGTTTTAGTTGTTCTGTAGTGTCCGACTCTCAATGTCATAGATGGACATCAAAGTAATAAACGTTTTGATAAAATGACGTGTATTAATATTATAAGGACTGTCTGAGGTGTCCTGTTCATGAGTTAAACCTCAGTTGGTAAATTATTTTGTTATTGAGAGAAAACATTGTGTTACCTGAGGTGCTGTTTTCTGGTATTCCCAAAGTCTTCTGACCCCTCATATTGATCATCATCTCATTCTGTCCATTTATATGACACTGAGAGACATTGGAGGAGATAAGATGAAATTGATCATTAAAATATAGAATTTTACACCAAACAGAAACCAATTTAGTTGGCCAACAGGAGAGCCTTAAAAGTAAAGTGTGAAAAATACGTCCCGCAGGAGGTCCGTTGCCATATACTGGTACAATATGTCCCATACCCACTACTACTGCCGAGTCCCGGTGAAATGTGTCCTAATATAAAGGCATTACTAACCCCAGCCATCGTGTGTCCAAAGGGAGAAGTTGTGTATAATGTTGTATTCTCCGACAGTCAGTTTCCCCCCGGTATAATGTCCCATTCCACAGCAGTCAGTGTCCCCTAGGTATAATTTACCATTCCCCCGCAGTCAGTGTCCCCTAAGTATATTGTCCCATTCCCCAGCAGTCAGTGTGTCCCCAATGTATAATGTCCCATTCCCCAGCAGTTAGTGTGTGTCCCAGGTATAATGTCCTATTCTCCAGCAGTCAGTGTGTCCCAGGTATAATGTCCCATTCTCCAGCAGTCAGTGTGTCCCAGGTATCATATCCCATTCCCCAGCAGTCAGTGTGTCCCAGGTATAATGTCCCATTCCCCAGCAGCCAGTGTGTATCCCAAGTATAATGTCCCATTCCCCAGCAGCCAGTGTGTATCCCAGGTATAAATGTCCCATTCCCCAGCAGTCATTGTCGTCGTCCCATTCCCCAGCAGTCAGTGTGTCCCAGGTATAATGTCCCATTCCCAGCAGTCAGTGTGTCCCAGGTATAATGTCCAATTCACCAGCAGTCAGTGTGTCCCACGTATAATGTCCCATTACCCAGCTGTCAGTGTGTCCCAGGTATAATGTCCCATTCCCCAGCAGTCAGTGTGTCCCAGGAATAATGTTCCATTCCCAGCAGCCAGTGTGTATCCCAGGTATAATGTCCCATTCCCCAGCAGTCATTGTCGTCGTCCCATTCCCCAGCAGTCAGCGTGTCCCCAATGTATAATGTCCCATTCCCCAGCAGTCAGTGTGTCCCAATGTATAATGTCCCATTCCCCAGCAGTTAGTGTGTGTCCCAGGTATAATGTCCCATTCCCAGCAGTCAGTGTGTCCCAGGTATAATGTCCCATTCCCCAGCAGTCAGTGTGTCCCAGGTATAATGTCCCATTCCCCAGCAGTCAGGGTGTCCCAGGTATAATGTCCCATTCCCCAGCAGTCAGTGTGTCCCAGGTATAATGTCCCATTCCCCAGCTGTCAGCGTGTCCCAGGTATAATGTCCCATTCCCCAGCAGTCAGTGTGTCCCAGGAATAATGTTCCATTCCCAGCAGTCGGCGTGTCCCGGGTATAATATCCCATTCCCCTGAAGTCAGTGTGTTCCAGGTATAATGTCCCATTCTCCAGCAGTCAGAATGTCCCAGGTATAATGTCCCATTCCCCAGCAGTCAGTGTGTCCCAGGTATAATGCCCCATTCCCCAGCAGTCAGTGTATCCCAATATAATATCCCATTTGCCAAAAGTCAGTGTGTATCCCAGGTATAATGTCCCATTCCCCAGCAGTCATTGTCGTCGTCCCATTCCCCAGCAGTCAGCGTGTCCCCAATGTATAATGTCCCATTCCCCAGCAGTCAGTGTGTCCCCAATGTATAATGTCCCATTCCCCAGCAGTCAGTGTGTCCCCAATGTATAATGTCCTATTCCCGAGCAGTCAGCGTGTCCCCAATGTATAATGTCCCATTCCCCAGCAGTCAGTGTGTCCCCAATGTATAATGTCCCATTCCCCAGCAGTCAGTGTGTCCCCAATGTATAATGTCCCATTCCCCAGCAGTCAGTGTGTGCCCAATGTATAATGTCCCATTCCCCAGCAGTCAGTGTGTCCCCAATGTATAATGTCCCATTCCCCAGCAGTCAGTGTGTCCCCAATGTATAATGTCCCATTCCCCAGCAGTCAGTGTGTCCCCAATGTATAATGTCCCATTCCGCAGCAGTCAGTGTGTCCCCAATGCATAATGTCCCATTCCCCAGCAGCCAGTGTGTAACCCAAGTATAATGTCCCATTCCCCAGCAGCCAGTGTGTATCCCAGGTATAAATGTCCCATTGCCCAGCAGTCATTGTCGTCGTCCCATTTCCCAGCAGTCAGCGTGTCCCCAATGTATAATGTCCCATTCCCCAGCAGTTAGTGTGTGTCCCAGGTATAATGTCCCATTCCCAGCAGTCAGTGTGTCCCAGGTATAATGTCCCATTCCCCAGCAGTCAGTGTGTCCCAGGTATAATGTCCCATTCCCCAGCAGTCAAGGTGTCCCAGGTATAATGTCCCATTCCCCAGCAGTCAGTGTGTCCCAGGTATAATGTCCCATTCCCCAGCTGTCAGCGTGTCCCAGGTATAATGTCCCATTCCCCAGCAGTCAGTGTGTCCCAGGAATAATGTTCCATTCCCAGCAGTCGGCGTGTCCCGGGTATAATATCCCATTCCCCTGAAGTCAGTGTGTTCCGGGTATAATGTCCCATTCTCCAGCAGTCAGAATGTCCCAGGTATAATGTCCCATTCCCCAGCAGTCAGTGTGTCCCAGGTATAATGCCCCATTCCCCAGCAGTCAGTGTGTATCCCAATATAATATCCCATTTGCCAAAAGTCAGTGTGTATCCCAGGTATAATGTCCCATTCCCCAGCAGTCATTGTCGTCGTCCCATTCCCCAGCAGTCATTGTCGTCGTCCCATTCCCCAGCAGTCAGCGTGTCCCCAATGTATAATGTCCCATTCCCCAGCAGTCAGCGTGTCCCCAATGTATAATGTCCCATTCCCCAGCAGTCAGCGTGTCCCCAATGTATAATGTCCCATTCCCCAGCAGTCAGTGTGTCCCCAATGTATAATGTCCCATTCCCCAGCAGTTAGTGTGTGTCCCAGGTATAATGTCCCATTCCCAGCAGTCAGTGTGTCCCAGGTATAATGTCCCATTCCCCAGCAGTCAGTGTGTCCCAGGTATAATGTCCCATTCCCCAGCAGTCAGGGTGTCCCAGGTATAATGTCCCATTCCCCAGCAGTCAGTGTGTCCCAGGTATAATGTCCCATTCCCCAGCTGTCAGCGTGTCCCAGGTATAATGTCCCATTCCCCAGCAGTCAGTGTGTCCCAGGAATAATGTTCCATTCCCAGCAGTCGGCGTGTCCCGGGTATAATATCCCATTCCCCTGAAGTCAGTGTGTTCCAGGTATAATGTCCCATTCTCCAGCAGTCAGAATGTCCCAGGTATAATGTCCCATTCCCCAGCAGTCAGTGTGTCCCAGGTATAATGCCCCATTCCCCAGCAGTCAGTGTATCCCAATATAATATCCCATTTGCCAAAAGTCAGTGTGTATCCCAGGTATAATGTCCCATTCCCCAGCAGTCATTGTCGTCGTCCCATTCCCCAGCAGTCAGCGTGTCCCCAATGTATAATGTCCCATTCCCCAGCAGTCAGTGTGTCCCCAATGTATAATGTCCCATTCCCCAGCAGTCAGTGTGTCCCCAATGTATAATGTCCTATTCCCGAGCAGTCAGCGTGTCCCCAATGTATAATGTCCCATTCCCCAGCAGTCAGTGTGTCCCCAATGTATAATGTCCCATTCCCCAGCAGTCAGTGTGTCCCCAATGTATAATGTCCCATTCCCCAGCAGTCAGTGTGTGCCCAATGTATAATGTCCCATTCCCCAGCAGTCAGTGTGTCCCCAATGTATAATGTCCCATTCCCCAGCAGTCAGTGTGTCCCCAATGTATAATGTCCCATTCCCCAGCAGTCAGTGTGTCCCCAATGTATAATGTCCCATTCCGCAGCAGTCAGTGTGTCCCCAATGCATAATGTCCCATTCCCCAGCAGCCAGTGTGTAACCCAAGTATAATGTCCCATTCCCCAGCAGCCAGTGTGTATCCCAGGTATAAATGTCCCATTGCCCAGCAGTCATTGTCGTCGTCCCATTTCCCAGCAGTCAGCGTGTCCCCAATGTATAATGTCCCATTCCCCAGCAGTTAGTGTGTGTCCCAGGTATAATGTCCCATTCCCAGCAGTCAGTGTGTCCCAGGTATAATGTCCCATTCCCCAGCAGTCAGTGTGTCCCAGGTATAATGTCCCATTCCCCAGCAGTCAAGGTGTCCCAGGTATAATGTCCCATTCCCCAGCAGTCAGTGTGTCCCAGGTATAATGTCCCATTCCCCAGCTGTCAGCGTGTCCCAGGTATAATGTCCCATTCCCCAGCAGTCAGTGTGTCCCAGGAATAATGTTCCATTCCCAGCAGTCGGCGTGTCCCGGGTATAATATCCCATTCCCCTGAAGTCAGTGTGTTCCGGGTATAATGTCCCATTCTCCAGCAGTCAGAATGTCCCAGGTATAATGTCCCATTCCCCAGCAGTCAGTGTGTCCCAGGTATAATGCCCCATTCCCCAGCAGTCAGTGTGTATCCCAATATAATATCCCATTTGCCAAAAGTCAGTGTGTATCCCAGGTATAATGTCCCATTCCCCAGCAGTCATTGTCGTCGTCCCATTCCCCAGCAGTCATTGTCGTCGTCCCATTCCCCAGCAGTCAGCGTGTCCCCAATGTATAATGTCCCATTCCCCAGCAGTCAGCGTGTCCCCAATGTATAATGTCCCATTCCCCAGCAGTCAGCGTGTCCCCAATGTATAATGTCCCATTCCCCAGCAGTCAGTGTGTCCCCAATGTATAATGTCCCATTCCCCAGCAGTCAGTGTGTCCCCAATGTATAATGTCCCATTCCCCAGCAGTCAGTGTGTGCCCAATGTATAATGTCCCATTCCCCAGCAGTCAGTGTGTGCCCAATGTATAATGTCCCATTCCCCAGCAGTCAGTGTGTCCCCAATGTATAATGTCCCATTCCCCAGCAGTCAGTGTGTCCCCAATGTATAATGTCCCATTCCGCAGCAGTCAGTGTGTCCCCAATGTATAATGTCCCATTCCCCAGCAGCCAGTGTGTATCCCAAGTATAATGTCCCATTCCCCAGCAACCAGTGTGTATCCCAGGTATAAATGTCCCATTCCCCAGCAGTCATTGTCGTCGTCCCATTTCCCAGCAGTTAGCGTGTCCCCAATGTATAATGTCCCATTCCCCAGCAGTTAGTGTGTGTCCCAGGTATAATGTCCCATTCCCAGCAGTCAGTGTGTCCCAGGTATAATGTCCCATTCCCCAGCAGTCAGTGTGTCCCAGGTATAATGTCCCATTCCCCAGCAGTCAGTGTGCCCCAGGTATAATGTCCCATTCCCCAGCTGTCAGTGTGTCCCAGGTATAATGTCCAATTCCCCAGCTGTCAGTGTGTCCCAGGTATAATGTCCAATTCCCCAGCTGTCAGTGTGTCCCAGGTATAATGTCCCATTCCCCAGCAGTCAGTGTGTCCCAGGTATAATGTCCCATTCCCCAGCTGTCAGTGTGTCCCAGGTATAATGTCCCATTCCGCAGCAGTCAGTGTGTCCCAGGAATAATGTTCCATTCCCAGCAGCCAGTGTGTCTCCCAGGTATAATGTCCCATTCCCCAGCAGTCATTGTCGTCGTCCCATTCCCCAGCAGTCAGCGTGTCCCCAATGTATAATGTCCCATTCCCCAGCAGTCAGTGTGTCCCCAATGAACAATGTCCCATTCCCCAGCAGTTAGTGTGTGTCCCAGGTATAATGTCCCATTCCCAGCAGTCAGTGTGTCCCAGGTATAATGTCCCATTCCCCAGCAGTCAGTGTGTCCCAGGTATAATGTCCCATTCCCCAGCAGTCAGGGTGTCCCAGGTATAATGTCCCATTCCCCAGCAGTCAGTGTGTCCCAGGTATAATGTCCCATTCCCCAGCAGTCAGTGTGTCCCAGGTATAATGTCCCATTCCCCAGCAGTCAGTGTGTCCCAGGTATAATGTCCCATTCCCCAGCTGTCAGTGTGTCCCAGGTATAATGTCCCATTCCCCAGCAGTCAGTGTGTCCCAGGAATAATGTTCCATTCCCAGCAGTCGGCGTGTCCGGGGTATAATATCCCATTCCCCTGAAGTCAGTGTGTTCCAGGTATAATGTCCCATTCTCCAGCAGTCAGTATGTCCCAGGTATAATGTCCCATTCCCCAGCAGTCAGTGTGTCCCAGGTATAATGCCCCATTCCCCAGCAGTCAGTGTATCCCAATATAATATCCCATTCGCCAAAAGTCAGTGTGTATCCCAGGTATAATGTCACATTCCCCAGCAGTCATTGTCGTCGTCCCATTCCCCAGCAGTCAGCGTGTCCCCAATGTATAATGTCCCATTCCCCAGCAGTCAGGGTGTCCCCAATGTATAATGTCCCATTCCAAAACAGTCAGTGTGTCCCCAATGTATAATGTCCCATTCCCCAGCAGTCAGTGTGTCCCCAGTGTATAATGTCCCATTCCCCAGCAGTCAGTGTGTCCCCAATGTATAATGTCCCATTCCACAGCAGTCAGTGTGTGCCCAATGTATAATGTCCCATTCCCCAGCAGTCAGTGTGTCCCCAATGTATAATGTCCCATTCCCCAGCAGTCAGTGTGTCCAATGTATAATGTCCCATTCCTCAGCAGTCAGTGTGTCCCCAATGTATAATGTCCCATTCCGAAGCAGTCAGTGTGTCCCCAATGTATAATGTCCCATTCCCCAGCAGTCAGAGTGTGTCAAAGGTATAATCTCCCATTCCCCAGCAGCCAGTGTGTATCCCAAGTATAATGTCCCATTCCCCAGCAGTCATTGTCGTCGTCCCATTCCACAGCAGTCAGTGTGTCTCAGGTATAATGTCCCATTCCCTGCAGTCAGTGTATCCCAATATAATATCCCATTCGCCAAAAGTCAGTGTGTATCCCAGGTATAATGTCCCATTCCCCAGCAGTCAGCGTGTCTCAGGTATAATGTCCCATTCCCTGCAGTCAGTGTATCCCAATATAATATCCCATTCGCCAAAAGTCAGTGTGTATCCCAGGTATAATGTCCCATTCCCCAGCAACCAGTGTGTATCCCAGGTATAATGTCCCATTCCCCAGCAGTCATTGTCGTTGTCCCATTCCCCAGCAGTCAGCGTGTCCCCAATGTATAATGTCCCATTCCCCAGCAGTCAGCGTGTCCCCAATGTATAATGTCCCATTCCCCAGCAGTCAGTGTGTCCCCAATGTATAATGTCCCATTCCCCAGCAGTCAGCGTGTCCCCAATGTATAATGTCCCATTCCCCAGCAGTAAGTGTGTCCCCAATGTATAATGTCCCATTCCGCAGCAGTCAGTGTGTCCCCAATGTATAATGTCCCATTCCCCAGCAGTCAGTGTGTGCCCAATGTATAATGTCCCATTCCCCAGCAGTCAGTGTGTGCCCAATGTATAATGTCCCATTCCCCAGCAGTCAGTGTGTGCCCAATGTATAATGTCCCATTCCCCAGCAGTCAGTGTGTCCCCAATGTATAATGTCCCATTCCCCAGCAGTCAGTGTGTCCCCAATGTATAATGTCCCATTCCCCAGCAGTCAGTGTGTCCCCAATGTATAATGTCCCATTCCCCAGCAGTCATTGTCGTCGTCCTATTCCACAGCAGTCAGTGTGTCCCCTAGCTCTAATGACCCATTCCCCAGCAGTCAGCGTGTCTCAGGTATAATGTCCCATTCCCAGCAGTCAGTGTGTCCCAGGTATAATGTCCCATTCCCAGCAGTCAGTGTGTCCCAGGTATAATGTCCCATTCCCAGCACTCAGTGTGTCCCAGGTATAATGTCCCATTCCCAGCAGTCAGTGTGTCCCAGGTATAATGTCCCATTCCCAGCAGTCAGTGTGTCCCAGGTATAATGTCCCATTCCCAGCAGTCAGTGTGTCCCAGGTATAATGTCCCATTCCCAGCAGTCAGTGTGTCCCAGGTATAATGTCCCATTCCCAGCAGTCAGTGTGTCCCAGGTATAATGTTCCATTCCCAGCAGTCAGTGTGTCCCAGGTATAATGTCCCATTCCCAGCAGTCAGTGTGTCCCAGGTATAATGTCCCATTCCCAGCAGTCAGTGTGTCCCAGGTATAATGTCCCATTCCCAGCAGTCAGTGTGTCCCAGGTATAATGTCCCATTCCCAGCAGTCAGTGTGTCCCAGGTATAATGTCCCATTCCCAGCAGTCAGTGTGTCCCAGGTATAATGTCCCATTCCCCAGCAGTCAGTGTGTCCCAGGTATAATGTCCCATTCCCCAGCAGTCAGTGTGTCACAGGTATAATGTCCCATTCCCCAGCAGTCATTGTCGTCGTCCTATTCCACAGCAGTCAATTTGTCCCCTAGCTCTAATGACCCATTCCTAAGCAGTCAGTGTGTCCCCCGGGTATAATGTCCCATTCCTCAGCAGTCAGTGTGTCCCCCGGGTATAATGTCCCATTCCTCAGCAGTCAGTGTGTCCCCCGGGTATAATGTCCCATTCCTCAGCAGTCAGTGTGTCCCCCGGGTATAATGTCCCATTCCTCAGCAGTCAGTGTGTCCCAGGTATAATGTCCCATTCCCAGCAGTCAGTGTGTCCCAGGTATAATGTCCCATTCCCAGCAGTCAGTGTGTCCCAGGTATAATGTCCCATTCCCAGCAGTCAGTGTGTCCCAGGTATAATGTCCCATTCCCAGTAGTCAGTGTGTCCCAGGTATAATGTCCCATTCCCAGCAGTCAGTGTGTCCGAGGTATAATGTCCCATTCCCAGCAGTCAGTGTGTCCCAGGTATAATGTCCCATTCCCAGCAGTCAGTGTGTCCCAGGTATAATGTCCCATTCCCAGCAGTCAGTGTGTCCCAGGTATAATGTTCCATTCCTCAGCAGTCAGTGTGTCCCAGGTATAATGTTCCATTCCTCAGCAGTCAGTGTGTCCCAGGTATAATGTCCCATTTCCTAGCAGTCAGTGTGTCCCAGGTATAATGTCCCATTTCCTAGCAGTCAGTGTGTCCCAGGTATAATGTTCCATTCCTCAGCAGTCAGTGTGTCCCAGGTATAATGTCCCATTCCCCAGCAGTCAGTGTGTCACAGGTATAATGTCCCATTCCTCAGCAGTCAGTGTGTCCCCCAGGTATAATGTCCCATTCCTCAGCAGTCAGTGTGTCCCAGGTATAATGGCCCATTCCCCAGCAGTCAGTGTGTCACAGGTATAATGTCCCATTCCTCAGCAGTCAGTGTGTCCCCCAGGTATAATGTCCCATTCCTCAGCAGTCAGTGTGTCCCCCAGGTATAATGTCCCATTCCCCAGCAGTCAGTGTGTCACAGGTATAATGTCCCATTCCTCAGCAGTCAATGTGTCCCCCAGGTATAATGTCCCATTCCCCAGCAGTCAGTGTGTCCCAGGTATAATGTTCCATTCCTCAGCAGCCAGTGTGTCCCAGGTATAATGTCCCATTCCCCAGCAGTCAGTGTGTCCCAGGTATAATGTCCCATTCCCCAGCAGTCAGTGTGTCACAGGTATAATGTCCCATTCCTCAGCAGTCAATGTGTCCCCCAGGTATAATGTCCCATTCCCCAGCTGTCAGTGTGTCTCAGGTATAATATCCCATTCCCCAGCAGTCAGTGTGTCCCATCATAATGTCCCATTCCCCAGCAGTCAGTGTGTCCCAGGTATAATGTCCCATTCCCCAGCAGTCAGTGTGTGCCCTATGTATAATGTCCCATTCCCCAGCAGTCAGTGTCCCATCCCTCCCTTCAGGTATAATGTCCCATTCCCCAGCAGTCAGTGCCCCCCCCCCACCACGTATAATGTCCCATTCCCCAGTAGTCAGTGTGTACCCCAGGTATAATGTCCCATTCCCCAGCAGTCAGTATGTCCCAGGTATAATGTCCCAATCATAGCAGTCAGTGTGTCCCAGGTATAATGTCCCATTCCTCAGCAGTCAGTGTGTCCCAGGTATAATGTCCCATTCCTCAGCAGTCAGTGTGTCCCAGGTATAATGTCCCATTCCCAGCAGTCAGTGTGTCCCCCTGGTATAATGTCCCATTCCTCAGCAGTCAGTGTGTCCCCCTGGTATAATGTCCCATTCCTCAGCAGTCAGTGTGTCCCCCGGGTATAATGTCCCATTCCTCAGCAGTCAGTGTGTCCCCCGGGTATAATGTCCCATTCCTCAGCAGTCAGTGTGTCCCCCGGGTATAATGTCCCATTCCTCAGCAGTCAGTGTGTCCCAGGTATAATGTCCCATTCCTCAGCAGTCAGTGTGTCCCAGGTATAATGTCCCATTCCCCAGCAGTCAGTGTGTCCCAGGTATAATGTGCCATTCCCCGGCAGTCAACGTCCACCAGGTATAATGTCCCATTCCCTAGCAGTCAGTGCCCCCCCAAGTATAATATCCCGTTCACCAGAAATCAGTGCCCCCCAGGTATAATGTTCCATTCCCCATTAGTAAGTATCTCCCTTCCCCAGGTATAATGTCCCATTCCCCTTCAGTCAGTGCCCCCCTCACGTATAATGTCCTATTCCTCAGCAGTCAGTGTCCCCTACAGGTATAATGTCCCATTCCCCAAAAGTCAATCCCCCTCGCAGGTATATTGTCCCATTCCCCAGCAGTCAGTGTGCCCCTTAGGTATATTGTCCCATTCCCCAGCAGTCAGTGTCCCCCTTAGGTATAATGTCCCTTTCCCCTCCAGTCAGTGTCCTCATTAAATATAATGTCCCATTCCCCAGCAGTCAGTGTCCTCATTAAATATAATGTCCCATTCCCCAGCAGGCAGTGTATCCCCCAGGATTAATGTCCCATTCTCCAGCAGTCAGTGTGTCCCAGGTATAATGTCCCATTCCCCAGCAGTTAGTGTGTGTCCCAGGTATAATGTCCCTTTCCTTAGCAGTCAGTGTGTGTCCCAGGTATAATGTGCCATTCCCAGGCAGTCAATGTCCACCAGGTATAATGTCCCATTCCCTAGCAGTCAGTGCCCCCCAGGTATAATGTCCCATTCCTCAGAAGTCAGTGTGTCCCCCCTGCCCAGGTATAATTTCCCATTCCACAGCAGTCAGTGTGTGTCCCATCCCCCAGTTATAATGTCACATTCCCAGGCAGTCAGTGCCCACCCAGGTATAATGTCCCATTCTCAAGCAGTCAGTGTGTCCCAGGTATAATGTCCCATTCTCCAGCAGTCAGTGTGTCCCAGGTATAATGTCCCATTCTCCAGCAGTCAGTGCCCACCCAGGTATAATGTCCCATTCCCCAGCAGTCAGTGCCCACCCAGGTATAATGTCCCATTCCCCAGCAGTCAGTGTGTCCCAGGTATAATGTCCCATTCCCCAGCAGTCAGTGTGTCCCAGGTATAATGTCCCATTCCCCAGCAGTCAGTGTGTCCCAGGTATAATGTCCCATTCCCCAGCAGTCAGTGTGTCCCAGGTATAATGTCCCATTCCCCAGCAGTCAGTGTGTCCCAGGTATAATGTCCCATTCCCCAGCAGTCAGTGTGTCCCAGGTATAATGTCCCATTCCCCAGCAGTCAGTGTGTCCCAGGTATAATGTCCCATTCCCCAGCAGTCAGTGTGTCCCAGGTATAATGTCCCATTCCCCAGCAGTCAGTGTGTCCCAGGTATAATGTCCCATTCCCCAGCAGTCAGTGTGTCCCAGGTATAATGTCCCATTCCCCAGCAGTCAGTGTGTCCCAGGTATAATGTCCCATTCCCCAGCAGTCAGTGTGTCCCAGGTATAATGTCCCATTCCCCAGCAGTCAGTGTGTCCCAGGTATAATGTCCCATTCCCCAACAGTCAGTGTGTCCCAGGTATAATGTCCCATTCCCCAGCAGTCAGTGTGTCCCAGGTATAATGTCCCATTCCCCAGCAGTCAGTGTGTCCCAGGTATAATGTCCCATTCCCCAGCAGTCAGTGTGTCCCAGATATAATGTCCCATTCCCCAGCAGTCAGTGTGTCCCAGGTATAATGTCCCATTCCCCAGCAGTCAGTGTCCTCATTAAATATAATGTCCCATTCCCCAGCAGTCAGTGTCCTCATTAAATATAATGTCCCATTCCCCAGCAGTCAGTGTCCTCATTAAATATAATGTCCCATTCCCCAGCAGTCAGTGTATCCCCCAGGTATAATGTCCCATTCCCCAGCAGTCAGTGTATCCCCCAGGTATAATGTCCCATTCCCCAGCAGTCAGTGTGTCTCAGGTATAATGTCCCATTCCCCAGCAGTCAGTGCGTCCCCCAGGTATAATGTCCCATTCCCCAGCAGTCAGTGTGTCTCAGGTATAATGTCCCAATTCCCCAGCAGTCAGTGTGTCTCAGGTATAATGTCCCAATTTCCCAGCAGTCAGTGTGTCTCAGGTATAATGCCCCATTTCCCAGCAGTCAGTGTGTCTCAGGTATAATGTCCCATTCCCCAGCAGTCAGTGTGTCTCAGGTATAATGTCCCATCGTCCAGCAGTGCTGACCTCTCTCTGGTGGGATTTCTTCCTCACGATGGTGTATTCCTATGGCATGAAAGGAATGATTTAGTCGTCACTGCTCAGGGTTCATGAGCTACATATCCTTTTAATTACATTGTGTTAATCAGTCTTGTGATATCTACATCTGGACAATAAACACATCCGGAGGTGTGATCCCCAAGCAGTCTCACCTCACCAGTCAGCAAATAGATAATCTCCAGGGTGTGATGTAAGACCCTCTCAGTCTTCTGGTTCATGGCAGTGACTGTCAAGGAGTTAGTCAGATGCTGCAATATGGAGGCCTGGATATAGACACAATTGGGATGGAATTAGATTGTTACCCTGAGAGGTGCACAATAACTGAGACAGTCATTAGGAGCCCCCACCTCTCCCGTCAGAAGGCTGAGGATCTCCAGGATGTGACTCAGGATCCTCTCAGACATCTTCTTGTCCTCGTCCATCATCATCGATGGAGTTAGATCTGAGAGGGAAGAAATAACATAGATATGAGAATAAAAGACATGTGTGTGAGCTGCAGCACTCACAATGTGTAATGATGAGGGAGTGACAATATGTACACACATACACAACTATATATATATATATATATATATATATATATATATATATATATATATATATATATATATATATAGTAAATAAATAGTACATCTGTGTTCACATTTGAATGTCTAAAGCAAGTTAAAAAAAACTGCTTCCAGCTCAGAGTTGCAAGAAACAGTTATTACACTGCATTCTTGGAAGTTGAGCTGGGACACACAAATATGGCCACAAATGCCTCGCTCTTCATTCCGTAGCCATTATCAAACATGGTTTCCTTTAAGCTTATGCATGCTGTATTACACAGCTTTAATGCAAAGCCAAGGTTGGAATAAACACAGGCTGAGTATCCAATCCATGTACAGCTGTTTCAAGCTTACTGGCTATCATCAGCATGGAGCGGGATCTCAGCCTGTGTTGTGAAAATTATGAGTAGGTAGTTCACTACAACCATTATTTATAATATGGTGGGCAAAATTATGTTTGATAATGGCTACGGAATGAAGAGCGAGGCATTTGTGGGCATATTTGTGTGTCCCAGCTCAACTTCCCAGAATGCAGTGTTAAAACTGTTTTTCTCGGAACTCTGAGCTGGAAGCAGGTTTTTTACTTGCTTTAGACATTCAAATGTGAACACAGATGTACTTTTTATTTACTATATATATATATATATATATATATATATATATATATATATATATATATGATAAATACATATAGATGCATAGTATAAAGATAGATATACATACAGAGATAGTATATAGATATATAATAGACATATACTATACAGATATATAATATAGAGAAATATAATAGACACATCCATAGATAGCATATAGATATACAATAGCTAGACATATACAGATAGATATCCATACAGATATAGTATATAGATATATAATAGACACATACAGATAGATAGTATTTAGATATACAATAGCTAGATGTATACATATAGATACATACTATACAGATACTATTTCTGTATGTACATCTATATAGAAATATAATAAACATACAGATAGATAATATATAGATATATAATAGCTAGACATATAGATACATACTATACAGATACTATTTCAGTATGTACATCTATATAGATATATAATAAACATATACAGATAGATAATATATATATATATATATATATATATATATACACACATACAGAGTAGGTATGTAGATATATAATAGACATACACAGACAGATACGATATAGATATATAATAGACGTATACATAGTATATAGATATATAGTATACAGGGATAGTATTAAATACATAATAATTAGATAGATGGATAAGCATATAATATATCCTGAATACACATACAGACTCTTCCCATTACTCACTCTCTCTAACTTCCCACAGATTACAGTCTTTTCACCTTATTAAGATCACTTCCGTGTCCCCGACTTCCGGTTCCTTGAGTGGATGTGACGTTATGACGCACGCTACTGGTGTCAGTGCCTATTACGTGCCCTTACTCTATTATTCAATATTGTTCATATGGTAAATGTATAACTAAAATTCATAATAATATAGGCAGTGTCCGCCTCCTAATCATAGCAAGGGATTCTGGGAAATGTAGTCTCTTATTCACTTTCGGTTTCTAAGATCACTTCCGTTTGGCCTGTGTTTTACTCTGTCTATACTGGTTTATTGATGTGAGGGCTCCCAATTGGCACAGGGATAGTAAATTTAGTGATAACAGTACTGATTTCCACTGACCCCAGAGCGGATCAGAGGGTGGAGACAAATCTGTCCATGTCTTATAGAGATGAAATTGTGTATGTGTCAACTACCTCAAACCAAAAAAGGAAGTTACCAGGACAAGATATTACCACTGATATCCTGACGTGTGTTTCGCTTATACGGATTCAGTGTCTTTTTTAGGGTAACTATTGTTTATCCATTCCCATTTTAACCATTTTGGTACTGGGACGTTTAAAAAGTCTAGTTAAGAGTCTATATAATGAAATGTATACATAGAAGGACTTGAATCCTTGTATAGGTCATTAAGGATTTATACCTTTATTGCGTGTATATAAATAATAGTAATACCTCATTGTCCACCTTATAGATTGGAATCTTCGCCTATATACATTTGTAAATAATAATACATAATTGTAACTACAACAAGATGCTATTTGTAAATGCGCTCGATATGTAGCAAAAATGGCAATGACCCTCTCCCACCATCCCAGATAGATGTTTGCAAAGGTGGGGGCCCAAGATGCCCCCATGGCTGTTCCTCTTTTTTATAAGTAAAACTTATTATCAAAGACAAAGTAATTGTGTTTTAGTATGAAGCATAATGGTTCCACAACAAAGTTGTTCTTGTCATGATTTTCATTTGATACCATATCTAGAAAGAATTTCACAGCCTGATACATCATATATGAATAAATAAGTGGTGCCATGTACCTAAATACCATTGAGTTTGGCAAGTAAATCCATGGTATCCCTAATGTGGGAGAGGAGACTGGTTATAAAAGACCTCAGCCGAGTGTCCATGTACTTGCTGGCTTGTTAACACAACCTGCCTATCCTGGATATTGTGGGCCTACCAGGAGGACATCAGCCGAGTGTCCATTTACCTACTGGCTTGTTAACCCAACCTGCCTATCCTGGATATAATGGGCCAACCAAAAGGACAGCAGCCGAGTGTTCATGTACTTACTGGCTTGTTAACACAACCTGCCTATCCTGGATATTATGGGCTAACCAGGGGGACATCAGCTGAGTGTTCATGTACTTACTGGCTTGTTAACACAACCTGCCTATCCTGGATATTATGTGCCTACCCAGAGGACCTCAATCGAGCATCCATGTACTTACTGGCTTGTTAACACAATCTGGCTATCCTGGATATAATGGGCCTACCAGGAGGACCTATCCTGGATATTATGGTGTATCAATGTGGTGCAGTTTTCCAAAACTGCCAACCACAATTTACCAAAATGATAAGAAGTTCTACCAAACTCCCATCCAAAAGGCCCCCTTGGCTTGTGGTGCATGTATCCAATTCTGACAAATCAAACAACACAAAGTAATAATAATATAGCAGTATTTATTATACTTAGCTTCGCCTGTTAATCACACAAGATTCAGGGATGCCATGACAGGGAGAAGTCCTCAGTTAGACAAGTCACTCTCTTTTATACAGACTTACATATAAGCCTACCAGGAGGACCTCGGACGAATGTCCATGTACTTACTAGCTTGTTAACACAACATGCCTATCCTGAATATTATAGGCCAACCAGGAAGACCTCAGCCAAATGTCCATGTACTTACTAGCTTGTTAACACAACATGCCTATCCTGAATATTATAGGCCAACCAGGAAGACCTCAGCCAAATGTCCAAGTTCTTACTAGCTTATTAACACAACCTGCCTATCCTGGATATTATGAGCTTACCAGAAGGGCCTCAGCTGAGTGTCCATGTACTTACTGGCTTGTTAACACAACCTGCTTATCTTAAATATAATGGGCCTACCAGGAGGACCTATCCTGGAGATTATGGTGTATCAATGTGGTGTTTCCAAAACTGCAAACCACAATTTACCAAAATGATGAGAAGTTCTACCAAACTCCCATCCAAAATCCTTGGCTTGTGGTGCATGTATCCAACTCATACAAATCAAACAACACAAAAGTAATAATTGCGCATGTACTTCCTGGTTTGTTAACACACCCTGCCTATCCTGGATATTATGGCTATTGTAGTTTTCTTGTGTATTTTTGGGAATGTATAGAGTGTTGTCACTATAGGATGTATCTCCTTAAACTTATCAGACCATTATTTTTAGCCTCATCAATCATTTTGTTATAGTGTATGATATATTGTTCAGTTGGGTCAAGTATAACATTCTCAATCATTCACGTGTCTGAGGGCCTCCTGTACAAACTCTTCTGACATAGCCAGTTTAGTAAAGGTATCCACAAGGGAACAGACATGGGGGAGTGAATTTAGACTTGCATTTCAGTTCCCATAACCAATTCCCCATGGTCACTTGTTCCAACTTATTCTAAGTTAGTAAGCCTAAACAAATTTCATGTGCTTATAATTCAATGTATTTGAGATCATCTGACAGTCTATTGTAATAGAGTATCCTTTATGTCTCAAAACAGTCAGAATCATAGGTAGGTGCATATGAGAGGCAGTTCTTTAAGATACTAGTTTGATCTTGTAAGGTCATTCTCTCAGTCAAATTAATAATTTGTAATGTATATTTGTCTACAATCTCTTGCTCCTCTACCATTGTCCCTTTCAGTATTGATGGCTGTCTGATCTGTATCCCCAGACCTGTCTGCCCCCTATATGTATCAAATGTATCCGATTCTTCCTGTGGTCCAATTTCTGTTCATAACTGGTTTTTGGGGCACATATCTAAAAAAATGCATTCAAGAGGTGATGTCCGTTCTTGGGTAGTAAATAACTTACACATCTGCTTTGTTTATGCATTTTTTAAGAGAAAAAATATTGTTCCATAAAGTGATCCCAAAGAATACAAATTTAACCCTTGCCACATGTATCTGTACAGACATGGAATACTGGTACTTACTTAAAACAGGAACTGGTCAGTGCAGTGTAAATTGAGTCCATGGGGATGATGTGCTTATCAATCACAGCCTTCCCCCATAGAGCCTCACACAATGGGCTCTGCACTCTGCTAATTAGTAATTTAATCAAGTTCATAAGTAACATAAAAATTAATTACTGCTAAATAATTGGTAATAATTAATTAATAAGTAATAATTTTGTAATTCGAGCAAATATACCCAAACATCAGGTTTCTCTCTTTATATATGTGAAACCATCCATGCAAATGTAGTTTATAGGGGACAACAAAACTGCCTCCATGAATGAGTGAAAGATTTGTAATAATAAGACTTTATACCAATGGTAATTGCCAGTACTTAAATAGGATGACTTTCTCATACAATTTGAAATAAATGTTTATTATAACAAATGAGTGAGATAGTTGTAATAATAATATTTGTTTGTCTGTGTGTCACTCCATGTTAATTCTAATTGCCAATAGTCACATCGGATACATTTCTCATATAATATGAATTGATAATATCAGCAGAAGCTTATATGGATAGGTGTACTTAATAAATAATATTAAGGTAGTTGATCTCTATCACTCCCATGCATGTGACATCATCATCTGGAAACAGTCACATGCAAAACTTTAGGCCCAAAGTGCGTTTTGCGTAAGTTGCTGAGAGAAGGGTATTTATATATACAGTGCCTTGCAAAAGTATTCACCCCCTTGACCTTTTACCTATTTTGTTACATTACAGACTTAAGTTCAATGTTTTGTTAATCTAAATTTTATGTGATGGATCAGAACACAAAAGTCTAAGCTGGTGAAGTGAAATTAGAAAAATATATACATAAAACAATTTTTTAGAAATAGAAAACAGAAAATTAGCATGTGCGTATGTATTCACCCCCTTTATTATGAAGCCCATAAAAAGCTCTGGTGCAACCAATTACCTTCAGAAGTCACATAATTATTGAAATGATGTCCATCTGTGTGCAATCTAAGTGTCACATGATCTGTCATTACATATACACACCTTTTTTGAAAGGCCCGGAGACTGCAACACCTAAGCAAGAGGCACCACTAACCAAACACTGCCATGAAGACCAAGGAACTTTCCAAACAAGTAAGGGACAATGTTGTCGAGAAGTACAAGTCAGGGTTAGGTTATAAAAAAATATCGAAATCTTTAATGATCCCCAGGAGCACCATCAAATCTATCATAACCAAATGGAAAGAACATGGTACAACAGCAAACCTGCCAAGAGACGGCCGCCCACCAAAACTCACGGACAGGCAAGGAGGGCATTAATCAGAGAGGCAGCACAGAGACCTAAGGTAACCCTGGAGGAGCTACAGAGTTCCACAGCAGAGACTGGAGTATCTGTACATAGGACTACAATAAGCCGTACGCTCCATAGATTTGGGCTTTATGGCAGAGTGGCCAGAAGAAAGCCATTACTTTTAGCAAAAAATGGCACATTTTAAGTTTGTGGAAAGGCATGTGGGAGACTCCCAAAATGTATGGAGGAAGGTGCTCTGGACTGATGAGACTAAAATTGAACTTTTCGTCCATCAAAGAAAACACTATGTCTGGCGCAAACCCAACACATCACATCACCCAAAGAACACCATCCCCACAGTGAAACATGGCGGTGGCAGCATCACGCTGTGGGGATGTTTTTCAGCAGCCGGGACTGGGAAACTGGTCAGAGTTGAGGGGAAAATGGATGGTGCTAAATACAGGGATATTCTTGAGCAAAACCTGTACCACTCTGTGCGTGAGTTGAGGTTAGGACGGAGGTTCACCTTCCAGCAGGACAATGACCCCAAACACACCTAAAGCAACATTTGAGTGGTTTAAGGGGAAACATGTAAATGTGTTGGAATGGCCTAGTCAAAGCCCAGACCTCAATCCAATAGAAAATATGTGGTCAGACTTAAAGATTGCTGATAAGAAGCGCAAACTATCCTACTTGAAGGAGCTGGAGCAGTTTTGCGAGGAGGAATGGGCAAAAATCACAGTGGTAAGATGTGGCAAGCTCATAGAGACTTATTCAAAGCGACTTGGAGCTGTGATTGCAGCAAAAGGTGGCTCTACAAAGTATTGACTTTAGGGTGAATAGTTATGCACATTGACTTTTTCTGTTATTTTTTCCTATTTGTTGTTTGCTTCACAATAAAAAAAAAAAAACATCTTCAAAGTTGTGGGCATGTTCTGTAAATTAAATGACGCAAATAAAAACAACCCATGTTAATTCCAGGTTGTGAGGCAACAAAACACGAAAAATGCCAAGGAGGGTGAATACTTTTGCAAGGCACTGTAAATGTACTGTTCAACCAATGTTGTTAAATTGCAATTAGTTGTAATTGCAATTAGTTGTAACAATATTAACCCTAGCGTGTCCCAGTATGATAAGAAACAGACTTCTGGTACCTGAATGAATGAGAACATTGACCAGAAGTTCTATATTTGTATTAGGTTATCTTCATCTCTAGAAATAAAAATTCAAGTGTTTATTACAAATACTTAAATTATACAGCAATATAATGATTTCATTACTAATAGGAGGTATTGTATAAATGAGCTGAAAATAACTCAATAAGTTTATATCAAATGGTCCACAAAATATCTTGTTATGGCATAAGACATTCAGAGATTGTGAGTAAAGAAAGTATTTCATGAGCATTGTCCTTCTCAGAGGAAATTGTATTGAATCTCCTCTACAGTGGATTTTTAACGCATCATTCCAATCAAAATACCTTTATCTAGGATCTATGACTCATCTCATATATCTCTCTGCATATTTCAGATCTTTAATAACCATTGAACGCATTTATCTATTTTTTCTGTGAATCTAAACAAATTTCCCTTCTTCCTATAATGATGTTATTCTTTGGTACCTCTCCACTAGACAAATACATGAGATCTATGACCATTCCATCTGTGGTCTAAACGGATACCATTACAGTGACTATTATTATTATTATTATTATTATCTTTATTTATATTGCGCCAACATATTCCGTAGCGCTGTACAGGGGGTTAGTACATGGCAAAAAACAAACTTAACACCTTAAAGAATGGAGGGCCCTGTTTTTGAGCATATAATCAAATGTACATAGTGCTTGTTTCCAAGACACGGACACACAACTGAAAACTCGCAAACTTACAATCTAAGGGTTTAGGTGTGATACAAGAGGGTGACAAATACAAAATGGCAACGTGAATGCAATTTGTTTAGTCAATTGGAGGGGTATGTGAGCTGTACTGTAGATTGTGGGTGGGAGTGTTATTAAGCTGTGGAGTGTGCAGTTGTAATTATAGAGGATGAAGGTGATATGATTTTTTAAATAGGTGTGTTTTTAGTAATTTCTTAAAGGTTTTGAGGCAGGAAGTTAATCTAATGGAGCGAGGCAAGGAGTTCCAAATAGTAGGGGCTGCACGAGAAAAAGAGGAGGTGATGAGAGAGGAGGAAAGAAGAAGTTCGTTGGCAGAACGAACGGGGCGGTTGGGAGAGTATTTTGAAACAAGAGCAGAGATATAAGGGGGTGCACTGTTGTTGAGGGCTTTATGCGTTAAGGTCATGATTTTAAATGTGATTCGGGAAGCTATGGGAAGCCAGTGGAGTGATTGACAGAGAGGAGCTGCAGACACTGAGCGTTTGGTATTGAAGATGAGTCTAGCGGAGGCGTTTATTATGGATTGGAGGGGAGACAGACGAGAGATGGGGAGGCCAGCAAGAAGGGAATTGCAGTAGTCGAGTCGAGATATGATGAGAGAGTGTATTAGAATTTTAGCTGTGTCTTGTGTAAGATAATGACGAATTTTGGAGATGTTTTTTAGGTGAAACTGACAAGATTTAGTTATCGATTGGATGTGAGGAATAAAAGAGAGGGCGGGATCCAGTAGAACCCCAAGACAACGGGCCTGGGAGGTGGGAGTGATGATGGTGTTGTCAACAGTGAGAGATATTTGAGGAGTGGAAGCTGTAGTAGAGGGTGGAAAGATTAGGAGTTCAGTCTTAGACATGTTGAGTTTGAGTTGACGGGTAGACATCCAGGAGGATATGCTAGAGAGGCAGTTGGAAACTTGAGCTAAAAGAGAGGGGGATAGATCGGGTGCAGAGAGGTAGATTTGAGTATCATCTGCATAGAGATGATACTGAAATCCAAAGGATTTTATGAGGGTGCCAAGGGAGGAGGTGTAGATGGAGGAGGGGGCCTAGAACAGAACCTTGGGGAACGCCAACAGACAGAGGGAGAGGTGAAGAAGAGGTGCCAGAGAAGGAGATGCTAAATGTACAATTTTTTAGATAGGATGTGAACCATAAAAGAGCTGTGCCCTGGATGCCAAATAAACGGAGAGTTTGGATTAGAAGAGGGTGGTCCACTGTGTCGAAGGCAGCAGAGAGGTCCAGGAGAATTAGAATGGAGAAGTTACCCTTTGATTTGGCAGTTAGCAAGTCATTGGTGACTTTTGTGAGGGCTATTTCTGTTGAGTGTTGGGCACGGAAACCAGATTGGAAGGGGTCAAGAAGGGAATTGGAAGAAATAAATTGAGTGAGGCGATTGTAAACAAGCCGCTCAAGCAGTTTAGAAGCCAGTTTAAGAACATTTTATTATTACAGGTGAATAATGTTAGTCACTGGTTAAACCGTATACATTACAGCTAATGGGCTATTGTTTAGTCATTAAATCATGACTCTCTGTGACCCTATGGACCACAGCATGCCAGGCACATCTTGTGAAATCCATATGGATTTCTTGGCAAAGATACGGGAGTGGGTTGCCAAATCCTTCTCAAGTAGACTGAGATTTGTCTCCCCTATGATCTCCCCATCTTGGGTGACCCTACATGGTATAGCTCATAGCTTTATTGAGGTACACAAGCCCTTCATCACAACATAGTGCTGTCCATAAGGAGTAATGGACTATAATTGTAAACAATAATGTTGTAGTGATCTAAAGGAGTGTATGCATCCTTATTGACTTGAAAAATAATACGGTTTCATTATAACCTATCTATATTACATATAAAATGATGAACTATAAGATGAACACGAATTTTCAGAAGTGTTACAAAGTAACAACTTATGTTTAGTTGATACACATTACTTAAAAAACATGCAACCCAAACATATGATTAATTGGGTCATTATATCATTCTCCACCAGCTCTCATCATCAACACTATCCAGTCAGCAGGTAGATTATTCAAGAACATCTGAACTGTCCCTACTTTGTCCTCATTCTTAAGCTTCTTGGATGCTCCACGGGTGAGACCTGTGAATAAGGAGATAAGTAATAACGGTCTCCTACTGAGGGTTTATTACGGACATATGCAGTTACATATATACTTTTACTCTGATAAACTCTGTATCTAACACCCACTACATATTAGCATCATAATGTACAAACTCTATCCTCGTCCACCAAGACCCATCTCTCCTCTACCTCGCACCAGTTTCACCCATCATACTCCACTGACCACCATTCCACACTCTTTATTATCTTGAAGGGCCTATAATGCACAATGAGTTTTGATCTCAGCTTTTCTGTTTTCCCCACCAACAATTGTGTAGCATTTCTATTATTGTACAGTATTATGTATAAACATGATATACAAAGAACTAATTAGCTCATATTTTTACATTTATATATATATATATATATATATATATATATATATATGTGTGTGTGTGTGTGGACCTATCCTGTTATATGTAGGCACACATTTCTGTAAGATGCACTAGGAAGCACGACGCAGACATCCCCATGTAGCTGTGTCTCTACACCCGGTAAGTGGTTAGGGATTTTCGGGTTAGGGTTACGCCCGGTAAGTGGCTAGTGTGTTAGTAGCTTAGGGTTAGGAAGTGAGGTTTAGGGGGTTAGGGTAAGTGGGTTACGGGTTTAGGATTAGGAAGTGAGGTTTAGGCTTAGGGTTGAGGGCTTAGGGTAAGGAGGTGAGGTTTAGGGGGTTATGGTAAGAGGGTTGAGAAGTGAGGTTCAGGGTTAGGAAGTAAGGTTTAGGGGGTTAGTGGGTTAAGGTGTACTTCCTACTTTGGACATCTAGATTGGGACGCAAACGCGCTCCCACAAATGAGTGCTTACATAGAACATAATAGATTCATATGTGTGTATGTGTTTATATATATAAACACACATATATATATATATATATATATATATATATATATATATATATATGTGTGTGTGTATATATGTATGTATATATATATATATGTGTATATATATAAACACGTCGTATATATCTCTCTCTATGTTTATATATAGTACAACCATTATGTTGAAGGCTGTAGAGACCGGAAGTCGGCATGACGATAGCGGAAGTGAACGAGATGCCTACAACACCTAGAAAGCATTTCAACAAGTTTTTCGGGTGACACCTACGGTCACGTTTTAGAATAAAACTGTTTCACGTTACATTTATATGAACAACATTAGACTCACTTTCCGGAAACTGACATATGATTTGCCCAAATGCAATATGGCGGATTGAGTGTCCCAGTACGAAATAGTCAGAGGACACGTTCTATAGCCTCCCTTTGGTTTGATTGGTCGCTGTATGTCTGCCCCTGTTTCCGGTATAACTTCCGGCTCCTCTTCACGACGACAGCGAGGTGAATTAATTCAAATCGTCCTTCTGTGCATTGTACTCATTACTGCGCCTCAGTAATTGTGCCTGGACCGGTGTGCATTGTGGGATATCTTTATATGTGTTTATATTGTAGTATATAATGTATACAGATGAGTATACCGGTCATACCCAGAGAGTGGAGGTGGGAGTATAGAATAATATAAATATGTCTACATATTAACATCTAACAGTCTGTCTGTTTATCTATATCTATCTATCTTTATATTTATGTATCTGTCTGATTATCTGTGTCTCTCTCTCTTTGGCTATCTATCTGTATCTATTGGCCTATCTCTCTGTCTCTCTCTCTCTCTCTCTCTCTCTCTCTCTCTCTCTCTCTCTCTCTCTCTCTCTCTCTCTCTCTCTCTCTCTATATATATATATATATATATATATATATATATATATATATATATATTGTATAGTATCTATTTATCTGTCTATCTATCTAAGCTTCATTAAACTCAAGACTTTGACAAAGCTATATATTCTGGCCAAACGACCATCAGGCGATCCTAGTGGCAGGACATATCCTTATAAGGACAATCTATGCCAATTGTTTAATTAATTAAAAAATAAGATTAGTGGAGGAAAATAAATATAATTTGTAATGACACCTCAATGGGGAAAAAACACACCGATTCTATCTTGTATTAAGACTTCTGTGTTAAGACATCTCAATTGGAACAGATAATTGACCTCAAGGTAAATCAATCCAATTAAGGTGATAGTTCCCATTACACCATCATGGTTGATTACAGCCAGCTTTGCTCAATCTAAATCTCACTTATTTGAACCCTTCCCACTAGAGCCAAGTTGACATCACAAAGACTCAACAAGACCGTTATGCCACGATCAAAGGAAATTCCAGAAGAGATTCGAAAAAATGTTGTTGATCTCTATGATTCTGGAAAGGGTTATAAAGCCATTTCTAAGGCTCTGGGACTCCACCTATCCACAGTGAGAACCATAATCACCAAATGGAGAACATTTGGAATTATAGAGAATCTTCCAAGGAGTGGCCAACCTGCCAAGACATCTCCAGGGGTGCGGCATGAAATTATCCAAGACATCACCAAGAAGTCAGCTAAGGTCAGTGTTCATGACTCCAAAATCAGATGATCGTTAAGTAGTAAGGTTTACCTAGCAAGGTTTGCTTGTAACCTACAAAGATCCCACCACATTGGCAGGTATGTAACTTGCACCAAGATGGATCATTCCCGTCTCATTATTAACCAAATAAGGAATAGCAGAATATCTGTTTGACACTATGAAATAATTATGGAGCCAGGTGCCAATGTGACACGTCCAAGAGACTGGTTCATTTTAGATCAATGACTGCTTCATGTCTCCGAGTGGCAACAACTACACAACTACAAATTCTTTGTGAATTATCTTGGTCTTATGTGTTTTTGGTTTGAGATCCTAACATGTCTTCTCCTGTGGTGTGTTCCAGTGTGATATATACGAACACAAGTATATGATCGATGAGAATGGCCAAACTCTGAGGACCATGGGGACATCAGGAAACAGAAGCTCAGGTAACACCATCAAATCTTCTACCAGTTAGTTGATGTAAATGTGTATAAACTAATTTAATTCTCCTTTGGCATATCAGGTCTCCATGGTGAAAACCTAAGCCCTGAATTAATTAATGAGGAAGGAGAGTATGAGAGAGAAGAAACAGAGGTGGAGGGAAATACTGATCATCGTGCGGGTGAGTGATATCATTAATAACTTGTTGTTCAAGAATCAGGTGTTGTAAATAATGGGTTCCTGCTGTTCAGTCGTATCAGACTCTCTGTGACCCTGTGGACCACAGCACACCAGGCACATTGTTAAGTCTCTGCTTGTGCTTATCCACAAGGTTTTTGTTTGGAAAGATCCTGGAGTGGCTTGCCAGTTCCTTCTCCAGTGGACTGTGATATGCATGACCTCACTACTGAGTCCTGCCCATCTTGGGTTACACTACATGCTATAGCTCACAGCTTCATTGGGGCACACAAGCACCTTCACCACAACAAGGTAGAGATCCAGCGGTGGCTACCCTGTAGAGTTTAATAAAAAAAAGCCTTCTTAGTCTTTAACATAACTTTAGCAGAATCGTCAAATAATGGTTTGGGAAGTCCTCATAATGTGTCCCAAGACCTAAGATGGCTATTATGAAGACATTAATGCTATACATTTTTGTGATGTTAATGTTATTGCTTTAAGACTAAGATGTTAAGACATGTTATCACTGTTTTCCAACAGATGGATTCCTAAACAGAAACCCCCATGGACAAAATCATGAGTCATGTGATGTTAATGTACAACACAATAATGGCACCAGCTCTGAAATAATAAACAGAGCTGAAGGATTTGTATGTACTGACTGTGGGAAATGTTTTAGTTATAGGTCCTATCTTATCAATCATCAGAAAATCCACTCAAGTGAGAAGCCATTCGCCTGTTCTGAATGCGGGAAATGTTTTGCTCAGAAGTCACAACTTTTTACACACCAGAGAATTCACTCAGGGGAAAAACCTTTTGAATGTTCAGAATGTGGGAAATGTTTTACCGCACAATCAAACTTTGTAAGACATAAGAAAACACACACAGGAGAGAAACCATTTACGTGTTCTGAATGTGGGAAATGTTATACCCAGAAGACAAACCTCGTTAAACACCAGAGAGTTCACACAGGTGAGAAAACCTTTGCATGTTCTGGACGCTGGGAAGTTTTTTATCGTTGAGTCACAGTGTGTTTTACATCAGAGAATCAATGTAAGTTTCATACTTGTATTTGTTCATTCATTCCAAAGGACAATCCAGTATTTATGGGAGGGTAGTAGTGTAAACTACCTACTCCTTTTGCCCACTGGTTAACCAAATGAACTGTCCCAAAGTAGATCTATAGTAAATGCATCCCATGTCCTTCAGAAGTATTGGAACTCACCTCCATTCTTTGCACTGTGTTAACTTTGAATTTGTCCTTGACTGGAACTTAACTTATGTATAGCGCTACGGAATATGTCGGCGCATTACAAATAAACAATAATAATAATTGGTGCATCTGTCAACTCGTAAGTTCAGAAGATACAGTCAGTCCAAATAGGACCTCTCTCCCTACTATAACCAAGGGTCTATTTGCAGTCTTTAGTTGGTATCCCACTATTGTGCAGTCATCAGGGTACTTCTACTATTCAAGCACAGTTCACACTAGACAATCTCCAATTAATCTGCTGATCTAATACCAGTAGACCAGCCAGCAAAAAATTATGCCGATAGCATCTGTTTGGACTCTTTTGTTCATATTCTAGAATACAACTTGGAAACTCTTTATAATTCTTTTGAAGGAGATATGACCAATAATGAGATTGAAGATCTCCATTTTAAATATGTTTGTTTAATCAGAACTATTAGAACGGGAACAATGATTACATTAAGAACCTACCCTTTGAACTTCCACCCTTTGAGGGTATACTGTCTGAAAATAATCAGGGAAAAGCTAGAAAAGTTAAACTTGGTGGAATAAAAGTATTTTTTCAACCTTAATTACTATGTGACTATGGAAACATCCTTTTCAAGTATTAAAAATGAAAGGCTATATGGGGAGATGCCCCAATTAATGTAGATATTTAAAATAATATGAAAAGGTATTTCACTCACATTTTACACCCTCAAGCATCATCAGGTATGTATACAGCATTGGTAGACATCCATCTGCAAGAATCTAGGTGTTCTTCTTGTTTCAATCGAGGGTGCACTACAAGTCACAAACAATACAGGATCTGTCTAATATGTCTAGAGCTATGTTGCATGGTCCAAATACCTGCTTTCCAGTTCACGCTAGTGAGAAACCATTGACTTGTTCTGAATGTGTTTGCACGTAAGTAAACTTCAATAAGCACCAGAGAGTTTGCAAAGGTGAAAAACTATCTTTGTGTTCTTAATTTGAAAATTATTACAGAAGGAAGTCAGATTTAATTCACATATGAGTAACTATGCATGTGTTCTACATGGGACGTTGTAAATAGCCAATGGGTGGAGAAGGTAGAGCTAACTAGCTTTTGTTGTGTTGATTATATCTCTATAAAACTTTTTAATTATCTATTTGTCCAACAGAGCCTTGTAATGGCAATTTACGCATTGTGGAAATTAAAGAGGAAAGTGAAGAAACAGATATTCAGGAAATCCATCCATATCCTGGTGAAGGTGAGTGGAAATAGTCATACTAATTTACTTATGGGATTGCCACAACCCCCAAAACCTATATCATCTAGAAGGTCAGTCAAGATCTTGACTGTGCTGTAGGATTGACTATAACGACATATTACATTATTAAGCAACATGGGCTTTGTTTAGTTTCATGGTATGTTCCTCGATGGAGGAACACCAATACAGGAGTTTTTCATGCTTTTTTTAATTTTTTCTAAATACTTAGCCAGTGATACAGCAATATAATGTATGTACAATATGTATAAAGTGAAACAAATAAAAAAAGAAAATAACAGGCCTAGCTCCCACTAGCGCACTACCTTTTTTTTACTCAGTCGGTTTTCTTACTAACCAAACTATTAAACAGCTATACCTGGTTGGAGCAAAAACAAAATCGGATCAGTTCAATAATAAGTTAACTTTCACATACCGGTATTCTTCAGAAGTCTAACTTGCAGCTCCTCAGCTCACCTCCTTTATCTGTATCCTAAACATATTTTACTCTATCACAATATATATATATATATATATATATATATATATATATATATATATATATATATATATATATATATATATATAAATAAGTTAATTGTGTATCTAACTGCGCTTCTGGATTAAAAAGCAGTAAAAAAAAATTTGTAACACACTTTTATACAATTAAATAAAAATAATTATAAAAAGCAATTGTGTTGTGTACCAAATTCAGTATTCTTAAGACAAGCAGCCTGATCCAATTTTTCAGATCCCTTTAAAATCTTATTCTATGTCTTTATATTGTGTCTTTAGATCCTTGGCGCTTATCTTCAGTTTCTTTTTCCTTAGTGCTGAAAAATAGACAAGGAGAAAAGAGGCTCCTCTAAGGTAGTAGGTTTTGCAAATGAGGAAAGTTCTTTAAAAAATAGGTAATCTCCTTACATTTATGTCAGATTATTCAGGCCCTCAGATCCTGTCACTGCTCTCCTTGTGCAGGGTTATATGTGCCGTCAGCTTTATGCATGCAGTCATCAGGGAGAGAGAGGTATGGTCAATAAAGTTTTAATACAGAGTAAAAAATAATATAAAAAGCTTACATTAGGTTTAGTAATGTCCACAAATGGAAGATAACTTCCTTCAGTCCTCTGTGTCTGTATCTCCACAGGTCAGCAGCAGCAGCCCTCCACGTGCTGTGATTCTGTTTCCTGCTTTGGTATTCACAGGTGGAACTGTTTAATCTCTCAACCGGTTTCACACTTGTGCTTCATCTGGAGTGGGCTCACTCCAGATTTTTATATTATTTTTTACTCTGTATTAAAACTTTATTGACCATACCTCTCTCTCCCTGATGACTGCATGCATAAAGCTGACGGCACATATAACCCTGCACAAGGAGAGCAGTGACAGGATCTGAGGGCCTGAATAATCTGACATAAATGTAAGGAGATTACCTATTTTTTAAAGAACTTTCCTCATTTGCAAAACCTACTACCTTAGAGGAGCCTCTTTTCTCCTTGTCTATTTTTCAGCACTAAGGAAAAAGAAACTATATATATATATATATATATATGTATTCACATTTGTAAGCAGTAACAATATATTTTCACAGGACCATCCACCAATACTGAGCAAGTGGACGATCTGATTATAACAACTCAGCAGCAGGTTAAAGAGGAGGAAGTTCCTGTGAATATCAACAATGGTGAGAAATAAAATCTAAATTTAGTTTTGTTAAACGTTGTGTGGTTACTCATGATGTCAGTGGTGATGGTCAAGTATATATTATAATAAACTACACCATAACAGTCTTCTCTTCAAGGAGTCTGACCATCAAGAGTATATTTCTTGACCTAAATAGAAGTAAAAAAAATATTTAATATATGTCTAAATTAGTATGGACGTGTCTTTGTCTGTTTAACCTGATAACTCATAAACAATAGAGGCACAATGCAATGAAACCCAGCTTTTGTCTCAAAATGATAAACAGAGGAGGAGAAAACAATCACATTCTCAACTTAATCTAATTTACTTACCCTATAGACAAGTGGTTCTCAACTTTTTCAGTTGGGGGACCGACTGGTTAACTAAACATGCTCATGGGTATATAATAAGAAGTGGCAAATGAAACAAGAATTCTCAAATAAATATAACAAAACAGAGAAATAACTCGATTGTTTTTCTTATCAATACATTTGTCCCACAATTTTCAGTTCAAATTTGATTTAATTTTTGTTTTTTATATCTATTTCTAGATAGTCTTTTTTTTTTTTTTTTTTTTAACAGGGTGATGCTACATATGACATATTCTTTTCTATTTATCTAGTTTTTATCTATGATCCATGACCCCATACCAACAAACTACCTACTGCCAATAAGCTCAGATACTTTTTATGCTGTTATTAAAAACGAGGAAATCTGTTGTTCAAAAATCCTGAGTTTTAATTCCTTATTCAGCATGCGAAAATGCATAAGAAATTATAATTAATATTTACTATGTTTGTATTTTTTTATTTACATTTTTAAAAAGAAACATTTTACAATCACTCGTACAGTTCCAAAAAAAAAGGAAAAACAGAAAAATGACAAAAGAATGAAAGAAAGAAAAAAAGAGGCAAATGAAACAAGAAGTCTGAATGAGTTTTGAGTTCAATGCTTCAAAATCTATCCACTTGACCAAAGGAATATTGTTTTCTATCATAAGGGTTTCAAACGGTTTTAAAACAAAATCTGAGCACAGATCTATTAGTTTACTAATATTCCATATATCTCAATGAGTTTTGTATTCCACTAAGAAATTGCCCGACAAAAATGACGGGAATAAAATTGTAAACCTGGCAATCCTGTTTGCCACACAATGTGATGATTTTGCCCCACACAATGTGATGACCCCCCCCCCCCCCCCCCCATGTACTTTAGGGGCCTCATGATTAGTGTTACTGCCTTGGTGTAAGTGTTTCTGCCTTGGTGTAAGTGTTTCTGCCTTGGTGTTATGTAAAAGTTACTGGCTTGAAGTAAGGCTTTGCGGGGCTCGCAAGTGCTTTACCAACATCGCAAACATTAACATACAATTATGTATGTGATAGTGAGTGCACTATATATTGAAGTTATAGGGGCATAGGGAGAAGGGAAAGGTAATAATTTCCATTTTTTTATTATATTTATACCATAGTTTTAGACATTTTGCGATTGCTAAAGTTAATTTTTTACGATTTTATTTTTTATCTAGCTCTTCATGCCGTAAGATGTGTTCTAGATTTAGCTTTTTGGATATAGCATTTTGTATTTCTTTAAATTTTGTTTTATAACTTTTATTAAGCCATATTATAATTTGCCAAATATTATTCACTTCAGAGTAGGCTATAATATTGCGGGCGGCCAACCCTACTCTAGACAAATGTCTTTGTGCTATATTTTGCTTTATTCTTTTGTATTTATTAAATAATCTATCTATCAATGTCTGAAATCTCCTTAGTATAAAATTGTGACTAACAACAGGAATGGATCTCAAAATATAGGGGATTTTTAGTAGGATAGATATTTTTATTGCTGAAATTCTTTTACCATGACAGATTAAATCTTTTCCAACCATTTAATATGTAGAAAATATGATTAAAAAGTTTATTATAGTTATTTATAGTTATTTTTAATCAGTCTTTTTAGGTTTGGGGTAAAGTCTATTCCCAGATGAGTAAACCCATTATAGAAAAAAAAAATGTAAGATTTTATTGTTGTCCTGATCCATATTTATCACTAACACTTCTGTTTTACAAGATTTCAATTTGTAATAGGATAGACTGTGATAGCGTTCAATACATTAATGTAAATACTTCAATGATTTTTATGGATTAGTAAGCTTAATCACAATGTCATCAGCAAGCATTATTACTTTGTTTGTAATGTTACCCGTTTTAATACCTACAATTTGACTTGTTTTTCTGAATAACACAGCTAGTGGTTCTATGAAAAAAATCAGAGGAGAAAGGGGGCAACCTTGACGAGTACCATTATTAATTTTTACGTTTTTGGATTTATAAATTTGTATTTTTCATGTGACTAAATCTTTGTGAACAGTGTAATCTGCAAATAAGTTAATTGAACTTACTGATCTTTGAATACTGGGATATAGCTACTAGTGGTGCAGGTGGTGCATTGCACCTCATCTGGGGGTAGTGTTGTGTAGTTTTTTGGGGGCCTATGCCTGTTAAAAAAAAGAGCATTTCTGCTGAAGCTCTAAGAGGTGGCAGTGTGGAGCAGTTCAGTATACTGGGATGTGTGTCAGGGAAGAGGTGAGAGAGCAAAGTACATGGGGTGGGTTCTGTGAGGGGAAGCTAGGGAGATTGCTGCTATGTGAGGTAGATGCTATATGGGGATGGATGCTGAGAGGGGCAGGTGCTGTGTGGGGATGGATGCTGACAAGGACTGGGTGCTATGGATACTAAGAAGGGTAGGTGATGTATGGGCTTGGATGTTTAGGAGGTTGTTGGCTACTGACACGGACTGGGTGCTATGTATGTTGGCGATAGACAAGGGCTGGGTGCTATGTAGGGTTGAATGCCAAGAGGGGTGGGTGCTGTATGGGCTTGGCTGTTGAGGGGTTTTGTTGGCTATTGACAAGGACTGGGTACTATGGATGCATGCCACTGACAAGGACTGGGTGCTATGGATACTAAGAAGGGCGAGTACTTTATGGGCTTGGATGTTGAGGGTGATGTTGGCTACTGACTGAGTGCAATTGATGTTTGGTGCTATGTGAAGATTGCTTCTGAGAGGAACTGGCTTCTATGTAGAGCTAGTATATGTATATATGTAAATTGATATATTACATACTTATATATATGTATAACGACTAGAAAAATTGAGCTGCTTTTATTATGTAGATTAAAAGTCTATAGATCTGTTCTTTTCATTTATAAAATAATAGGGCTCAAGGACTATAGTCTGCATATTGTGACAATTAAAGAGGAACGTGAAGACAATGACACTCAACAAATGGTCATCCATTCAGATCCATGTGCAGGTGAGTGATATATTGATGACACTTTAGTTTATTGCTCCCCTCCCATGACATTACCCCTAAAATAACAGATACATGGGTAGAAAATCCATTGTAGCAATGTAGGGTCATATACTATCATTGTGGGCAAGTATATTTTAAATAATATGATCACATTGGCCCTTTATCTCTTCTTATCACCATTTTTAATATATCCAAAGAGATAAATGGTGATTGTTGTATTAATTATACTAATTAATAAGCCCAAATAATAATCAGATCTGGTGACATTTTTATGCATGTCATGTATATTTGTTCAGGACTTTCCACCATGGAGGCTTCAGTTGACCAAAAAATTTATCAAAATGTTCTGTATATAAAGGATTACCACTAGATTAAAGAGGAGGAGAGCCACAAAAATATCATCAATGGTGACATAATTGGTTATTGTCTTTTTTAAATGAGTGAATACCTAACACTAATTAGCTACTATTATATGCTAAATAGGATAACGACGTGCATGTCTATCTCAGTTGTGTTCACCAGCTTTGCGATCCAATTGGAACCCCTCTCTCACCCTTATTAAGTACTATGAGCAACACGTTAACATAAATGAGACACAAACGATGTTGAATATCTCCGTAATGATTTACTATAGAGACAAAATGGCCAAAACAATCTATATATACATTTTTTATGCATTTTGTGACAAAACCAACTTGTTTTGGTGTGTCAGAGACCATTATTTCTCTCTTGATGGGTTTGATGATCCTGTACATCCCAATGATGCCCCATGCGATCAGTTCCCAATAAAATAACAGTTAAATTGTCTTTCAAATAAATTCTTTAGAAAATATGCTACTCAAGAATCAGAATTTTTCCTCCTTGACAGACACTTCTCCTTTACAATGACAAATTAGTGATAGACCAGGACCCCCCAGTGATTGGCTGAGATGTAGATGCTTAATAGGATGGCTTGACAGGGAAGCTGTGGTTTTGTTTTTTTTTTGGTTGGAAAATATCTGTACAAATGTGTAGAATTAATTATGTTGATTTATAGGAATCCATACAGAACTTATTGAAGCAACACATAAAGAAGGAGAGGAGAAGCGAGATGAAAAATACATTCAGAAGATAGAAATCCACTCTGATCCATGCTCAAGTAAGTGATGGATCATAGTAATGTATTTGGGGGTAGAGTTGGTAAATGTCCTTGTAGGGGTAGGTTTGTTAGGATTAGTTTAGGATTAGGGTTAGTTGATAAGGTTAGGTTAGCAGATGGGTTAGGGTTAGGTTAGCATTAGGGTTGGGTTAGGGTTAACACTAACCATGTAATGCTCTAACATAGTTATTTGTATTTTGCATTCATAATTAATAGATTTCTTATGTAATAATTTATAATATCAATTATTAATATTACAATTAGTTTGCAAAGATTAGAGTATAAGTTTCAGGCTGAGTTTTTGTCTCCACCTTGATAAGATCAAGAAGTAGATAGTGCTGGGTTTGGCTGTGAGATGGGTCTGAATTAAATTTGATAAACAAGAACAAAAGCTCTCTGCCAACAAATGTCATTGATGATGTTCTAATGTCATTAATGATGTTTGGTAATTAACAATCCTGTCAGATGAAAGGTATGCTTAACTCACAAATCCTAAATACATAAGCCAGTGCTAGATAACCCACAAAAACAACAGGAGTCGTATAATGAGAAGGGGTGGAGCCAGACAGCACACCTGGCAGGTAATATTCATTGAAAAACATTTTATTTATTAAACATTGCTTACATAACTGATAAAGTTGTTAGCTTATTTCATGTTTGGAGACATGTTAACTGCATTAGTCCTAGAAACTCATTTAAAGGTATGGAAGCACTTTTCAAATTAATGTGTTACAATTGATGTTCAGGGATAATAAGGGTGGTGCACAAAACCAAAACAAAAGAGAAAGATGCCCACCTGAGAATGGACACTGCTTTATAGTGTACCATGTGGGACTGTGCCCTTTCAGGGCATAGTCTCCAGAGGTTTTTGCTAGCTTGTGCCAACTTGAAAAACAAAATGCTAGGCAAATGCCATTACATGGAGGAATCTCCCAAAGCATATATTTATGTACACTATAAGCAGGCCAGGACAAAAATACAAGGCTAGTAGAAACAGCAACTTTCAGATGAATATTTCAGCCATAATCAGGATTTGTCACACTGAGCAAAGAGCGCACATCTGGATTATTGTTGATCTCTTAAACTAAAGTAACAGAGTACCTGATAACGAATGCAACCTAATAGTATGTGCAGTGGGATGGTGCCTGCTTATGGTGCAGTTTCCAGAGTGCCATCACAGAGAAAGCATCTCCTGAGGCATATTATTATTATTATCATCACCAACATATTCCTAGCAACAGCAAAAATAGAAGTGCTCAGTCGTAGAACAAACTAAGCTTCAGAAATACATTTCAGCCTTTGTTGTGCCTCGTCAGTAAGGTGTAGCTGAACTCCCTAAGGCACAGTGAACAAGGAGCCCATGTCTAGAACCCCCATTACCCTTAGGGAGAATAATCCCTAAGGGCCATATACGTAAACAACATCAAAGGTAGAGGTTCTATATCAGAGAATGATCTAACCTTAATAGGTTAGTTCTATGGACATAACCCACTCTGAGAGCACCCTCTTTTAGCTCACTTTTGGCCTTCACAGAGAGAAATATCATGTAGTATATCAGTCTGGTCTCGCTGAATAGAGTAATCCAGCCCAGAAATACCAGGCAACTCAACCCTGAACAGGAGAAACTGCAAAACTCAGACGTACGTTTCAAGGTGCTCAATCAGAGAACAGACTAACTTTAACGGGTTAGTTGTATGGACATGATAATCCATTCTGAGACTGGTGATGGGCATCTTTGTAGAGAGAAAGAGACAATCTACTCATTGTAAAGGGATTCTCTAAGTTCAGGAAGGGAGATGGTTGAATGAAAAATAAATGTATTTAAGTAAAACAGCAAAGCTTTACAGTTGACTCAGTAAATGGTTGAAAGATTTGTAGTGCTAATTTCATGGGTTGGGTCAGATCGAAGAATAGCATTATTTGAGAAGATGAAGATAGAATAAATTGAGAGAAATCAATATCAGACTGACCTTTACTATAAGACACTCCCATTGTGTAGATAGAACGTCCTGTGAAATCAAAGTCATGTCTCACTTCAGGAAGTTGATTACAGAACCCAAAGTGGAACATTCCACAGCAGCATAATTGCATATTAAAAGGTAATATCTTACACATAGGAATGAAAGTGATAGTCAAGCTCAAGATCTTGTAAGCTGGATACATTGATGACGTACAAAAAGGAAAAAGGAGAAAATTCTCTGAAGTAGGCTAATGAGAGAGCAACTCTTAAGTGGTCCTTTTATATTAAATCTGTAATTATAATTTTTTTATTTGAAAAACATCCAAGTCTTTATGAGAACATTTAAGAAACTTTGTTACAATGTTTCATTTCAACAGGTAGATCTGTGAGCGGGAATACATGCAACGCAATCCATGGTGACAAGGCACCAAAAGAAGAAGGATGCAGATCTGAAGATCAACTTACTAACCATTTAAGCTCACGTGAGGAATTAAATATCATAGTGCCCCATAGCATAGACACTACATGTAAAGAAACAACATTAATCTGTATGAATAACAATGATTACCTTGGATATAACAAAAATAATGAAAATACTGTTTCTTATAACGGAAAGCTGTTTCAATGTGGTGAATGTGACAAATGTTTTAGCACAAATTATTACCGTGTTTTACACCAGAGAACCCACACAGTCGGGAAACAATTTTCATGTTCTGAATGTGGGAAATCTTTTAGTATGAACTCCAATCTTCTCAGACATAAATTAATTCACACGGGTGTCAAACCGTTTAAATGTTCTGAATGTAGCAAATGTTTTGGTACAAAATCACGTCTTGAAAGACATCAGATAGTTCACACAGGAGAGAAACCATTTGAATGCTCTGAATGTGGGAAATGTTATAGTTCAAAAGGAAATCTTCTTGCGCATCAAACAACTCACACAGGGACAAAACCATATGTATGTTCGGATTGTGGGAAAAGCTTTAGGATGAAATCACATCTGGTTAGACATCAGAGAATTCACACAGGGGAGAAACCATATTCGTGTAATGAATGTGGGAAATCTTTTAGTGTGAATGCGCATTTGGTTACACATCAGTTTATTCACACAGGTGATAAACCATTTGAATGTACGGAATGTGGGAAACATTTTAGCACCAAATCACATCTTCTGAGACATCAACTAATTCACACACGGGAGAAATCATGTTAGTGTCCTGAATGGGGGAAACCTTTCAGTATGAACTTGTTAAACATCAAATGATTCCCACAGGCTAAAAAACATTGTTGTGTATGAAATGTGGAAAATGCTTTACCCAGAAACCATTTGGAAGTTATGAATGTTGGAATTGTATAAAAACGTGTTGTGTTTCATAGAAGCAAATTAAACTATTACTAAATACTAAGTATTTTTATTGTATTTTGTAATTAGGCCAAACAGGAGGAGCATTTTGTATAACTTCGATATTAAAAAACTTTTAAACATGATATTCAACCCGCAAATTTGTTGTTTGTGTGTTTTTTTTTATATTAAACTTAGTGTAAATTGTATAAATGTAGGTTTTTATTTGCTCAAAAGATACATCTGAGTCATTTGCTCAAGAAACATTAAATTGGTAATCTTAATGGAGAAAATCTAGGGCTATCAGATAGACAAAGGGATTTGGGGACAATCACCTATGTAATTAATGCTCAATGCCAGGCAGCATCTGCAAAGGCAAGTAAAATATTAGCATGTATTAAGAAGGGTATAGAAGCAAATATAATTCTGCCACTATACAAATCTCTAGTACGCCCTCATTTGGAATATGAAGTACAATTTTGGGCACCACTTCATAAGTTTTGAAGAAAGACTAACCAAATTACATTTATTTTCTCTAGAAAAAAGGCTTCTAAGAGGGTATATGATTACTTTTATAGTTATAGTTTATTTATAACGCGCCAACATATTCCGTATGATCACTTTATATAAATACATCCAGAGTCAATGCAAGGATTTGTCAAGTGAGAGGGTGTACCGGGAGATTTTCTGACAAGAGGGCATCCTTTGAGGTTAGAAGCAAAAGGATTCCACTTTAAAGAAAGAAAAATGTTCTTCACAGTAGGGGTGGTTAATCTGTGGAATTCTCTACCAAAGGAGGTGGTAAAAGCGGATTCGATAGATAACTTTAAAAAGGGATTGGATATATTTTTGAGTAAAAAGGGCATTCAGGGTTATCCTTGATAACTAGAGGAGGAATATTGATCAAGGGAGGAGTTCAATCGCCAGTGTCTGGGGGCAGGAGGTATTTTTGTTTGCTTCCTCTTGTAAGAAATTAAAGTGTAATTCCTAGAGATTCTATACTTTTGAGTGATTGACAAATAAAACACACAAATAAGATTTATGAATAAACATACATATATATTTCAATGCACAAAACAAATAATCATACAAGAACGAGAGGGAAAAACAAAGTCCAAAGTATTCCAAATTAAACTGTCACAATTGTAAAGGTATATGAAAAATAGATATAAACAAAGGAAAAATAATGTTAAACCTTGTAAAAAAAATATAACTCATATCCATATATGTGGCACAAAATGGCTGACTCCTACAACTAATTAAGAAAGGAAGGCACCTAATTTGTTATCACTTCAGGAGAAACGAAAATGTATATCACAACAATATACAGTGAGATAAAAAACAATGATGTTTATGTCAACAACACAGATAATCTCAGTATACAGATTAATCTACACGCCACCATATCATTAATATATCACCAGTATGCAGATAATATTCTGTTTTTAGTATAAATACAGGCCATTTGTGATGTAACATGCTTGTGTTATTTTGATCTACGTTTGCTTGCAGCTCTTGCCTTTGATAACAGTATCTGATTTATACAAGAGCCTATTCAAATAACTCTAATTTATATACATAAACATATATATACACACACACACATATATATATATATATATACACACATCTAGAAGAAGAAAAGTAAAAAGATAGAAAAAGAAAAAGACCTAATGCATTGTGGGCCTATTTCCTGTTTTGTGCCATTATACATAACCCATATCTTATACTCTGGATCAATTAACAATTAATCCACATATTATAAAGATCAGAGGAGTTCTAAAAAAGTTGGACTTGATAGACTAAAAATCTTTTGTCAATCTCAATTACTTTGTAACTATAATAACATGTATTGAAAGTGATAAATGAGCATGTTTTTTTGGCATATACACCTTTATGGGGGCTTTCAAATGAAAACATTTTTGGTATTTCCAAAGGATCACTGTACTGTGGGTATTTTTAAGGCATACTTAATCAGCCTTTTTGGAGAAACCGCTTGTCTTGAACACAAGATTCCACCATTTAACTTTGGTAATGTTAAATACTGTCCTTTTTATACTGGAATTCTAACCATATTTCCTGATCACCAGTTAACATACATCTGACTGCTTAAATAAACTCCAAAATGGTATAAACTTCTAAATGAAATATTTATTATCATACGATTACAAAGTGAGAGAAGCGTATTGAGTTACAAGGCTTTAACTAATGTCTAAGTGTATGAATGCAAAGGTGTAGAGTATCCTAGGTTGCCTATTTCCCTTACCACTAATAATTCTGCCCCAGGTCAGTAAATGTTGCCTAATTATACCCATCCCAGCCACACCTTGTAAATTGTCCCAGCCAATCAGATTGTAACATTTTGTAGGATCATCGTTTGCCACTTGGGGTAAATTCCAACTCAGATGGCCTGTAGAAGTGAGTATATCTCCAAGAATAGAATCTTTGACCTCTGATTGCCCCATGGCAAACGTTGGCCAAATGTTAATTCCAGCCTTGATTAAACACCTGATTGATGAGGTGCATTTACTGACAAAACCAGCAGGGTGCATTGTGTGCACAGAGGTTCTCATTCTTTGATCTACATTTACATTGTTTGTGTCAGATGCTATCATATCCAACAGCCTTTGGCTGAAACTGGTTATGTAAATGTAGAACTAATTTCAGAACTAACACTAGTAACAGGTAATAAAGTGAAAACTAATAAAACTTACTTTTTTTAACAAGATTTTTCTCCTGGCTTGGTTTCAGCCATTTGCTGCTCTAAGAAGGTTGGTCATCTCCTCCCTCCTCGCCCTGTCACGCTATGAGGCTTCTATGCTAATTAGGGGGAGGTGTAACAGTGAAGGCTGCTCAGTCTTTGGGTGAGTGCACAGCGGCTGCCTCATAATCGCCGCCTCATAAGCCCAGAAGCCTCAAGTATGAATTTCAATATTTGAACATAAAATGTGACTTTTTTATTATAGAAATTATTAATTGTAGAGTTTGTAATGAACAACTAGCAAAAGAGATGCAGAAAATTACCATAACATATTTTGCATGTTATATGGTCAAGTTGCACATATATTAAATAAATAAATAAACAATAATTAAGGTAAGAAGAACAAAGAAGCACACACGCTGTTACTGTACAAATACATATTAGAGCTAACGAAAATGTAGTGTTAATCAGAGGATTACATGAAGGTTCTATATAAGAATTACATTCAGTTTATAGTTATGCACAAGTAAGCAATCAAGATTTAGCCCTTTTGATGTAAAAGCCTATACGTGAATAAAACATAATTAGTCATACCTGGGTCAGAGAGAATACTCCATCCAGGTTGAGTGGTTCTATTTTCACAGCTATAAATATATCATAAGTAACTCATGGGGTCCTCCATGTTGGTCCCTACAAACCCCAAGGCCTCTATTGCTATAGCTATAGGGTCTGCTATTCTCAGCCTGGAAATCACTTAACCTGTCTTGTACAGGGAGTTTAATAGCAGTGAAGACAACTGCTATTCCTAAAATTACATACATATGCTGATGTATACATGAAATTGTTCCTAGTTGTTTAATAAATAATCTACAAAGAATGGTCAATAACTATATATATATATATATATATATATATATATATATATATATATATATATATATATATATATATATATAGGGAAAAAAACTAGAATACATTTTAGTATTGTTAAATGGAAAATGGGGGTTTATCATCTCCATCTATGAAAGATACTCACAAAACAATAATTTATTTCACATTTGATGAACTAGAATTCCAATCAATATAACAATAAATGGATAGAAATTGATCACAATTTATTGTTGGATTGAAATGATCTCCCAAGAGGAATTAATGTCTATGGTTAACTTATGGTAATCAAAGGTCCTTGAAAAATCTTTCTCCAAATCCTCTGGCCCTGATTGATATTCTAACATATAACAATAAATCTATCTAATCTAAATCTAATATATCAATGTGGAAAAGTAATGGTATAAGCAGGATAGGTGACCTATACGTTAATGGGTCTGTCCTAAATTCGACAACTCTTATAATTAATAACCCCTTATGGATTAATTTATTTTGAAAATATGTCATCTAAGGAATGGGAAACATATACAATCTCTAAATGTCAAAATATAATTAGCAATTATGAATATTCATGTAAATCTTCTAGAATTATTGGTTGGGAAAGAGATCCAGGAAAGATTTTGTCTGAAGAATCAGGGAAAAACATATTTACACTAGTTAAGAAGATGACTATATGTTCTTCCTATAGGGAGATATTTTTCATAAATGTACCAAGATGGCACTGGGTCACAGTTTTAATGAATAAATATGATCCATCCACATCCAATACCTGTTGTCACATGTGGTGGAACTGTGAAAAAAATTCTAATCTTTAGGAAACAACGTATATTACAAATTTCAAATTTGGTGGGTAAATACATTTCTCATAGTCTAGAATTTGTGATTATCCAGTTAAATATAGGAGCTCTGTTCCTTCAAGTTAAATTCTTAATCTCTCATATTCTGTTGGTAGCTAAATGGGTTATAGTAAATTCCCTCATGGAAATAAGTTATACATATAATAAGTAGAGATAGGGAATTGGAAAAAGATTTGTTCTACTAAAAAACATATACTAGATAAATGGTAGCCCCTGGATAGATATATGTTGGGTTGTTCAAATGATTTAGAAATCTGTATGTTTTATACATTGTTTCTCAACACCTCCAATGTAAGTGTATGGTAAGTTTGATGTTTGTTTAACTCTATAACTTATATAGACGGAATGTATATTATATGTAAGTGTACAAGTTGTTATTGGGGGTGTATGTATTATTGCTTGTATTTTTGTTGAAAGTAACACAAAGAAATAAGTAAACTAGTGCTGCACATTTGACCAAAAGAAATATGATAATCTATTAGAGAGTAGCTTAACTTATGGTCGCACATCTCCTTGGGACCCCATCTCTCAAAATCAAGTCCCAAAGTATTTACTAGGCATATATTGTGACCAGTTCCCATTCTCCTCTAGGAGCACACAATACCAGAGGCTGTAGATACTTTTCCAAGTTTTTACTAACATTTAGTCAGTCATACAAAGATAACAAACCAAAACTAATCAAAGAAAATAACAGGCCTAGCTTCCACTGAAGTACCACCATAACTGATATACAGTGTCCTCACTACCCAGCTCTCATCCAGCTAAACCAGGGTGGGGCAAAACATACAGTCCAATGATTTGTTAAAAACCACTGGCCAGATTTCCAGGACTCCACTCTTCTCAAGGCTGATGTCTCACTGTGTGTGTCTTTCTCCAGCTCAATGAGAAAGACACACAGGCCCCCATACTCCAGGAGAAGTCTAAAATCAGGGCGGTCCAGGTGCAGGAAAATTCAACTCTTCATCTGTTCAATTTTGTAAGTCTTACTAACATAACTGCACTGTTCTCAATCTATTAGTATATAAGCTTGAATTGTTACTATTCAAATCTATTTCACAGCTGTATATAGATTATATTAAATAGTTTATTATTGATGTTCTTTCCTTTCTGTTACAATCATTTTAAATTGTTAAGTGTTAGCCCTTATATCTAATTTTCAATTTCCATGTGTCTAATTACTTTGATGGTGTGTCTAGTTCTCCTACACGTGACAAGTCAGTGAACCTTCTTATGACATTTGTGATTTATGGTCCTACAGGATCTACAGAGACAAGCAGACTCCAGGAAGGCTCACTAAGGTTTTCATGAAGAAGGCTCACTGGTTTCTTTCAGGATCTACGGAGACAAGCAGACTCCAGGAACGCTCACTGTGGTTTCTTTCAGTATTTACAGAGACAAGCAGACTCCACTGTGCATTCTTTCAGGATTTACAGAGACAGACTCCAGGAAGGCTCACTGTGATTTCTTTCAGAATCTACAGAGATAAGCAGACTAGAGGATGATTCGCTATGTGGTTTCTTTCAGGATCTACAGAGACAAGCAGACTACAGAAAAGGCTCACTATGGTTTCTTTCAGGATCTAGAGACATACAGACTGCAGGATGGCTCACTATGGTTTCTTTCAGGATCTACAGACAAGCAGACTCCCGGAAGGTTCACTGTGGTTTCTTTCACAGTCTTTAGAGAGAAGCAGACTGCAGGAAGGCTCACTGTGGTTTCTTTCAGGATCTACAGAGACAAGCAGACTCTAGGAAGGCTCACTTAGGTTTATTTCAATATGTAAAGAGACAGGCAGACTCAGAAAGGCTCACTGTGGTTACTTTGAGGATCTACTTAGACAGGCAGGCTCCAGGAAGGCTCACTGTGTTTTTTCAGGATCTACAGAGACAAGCAGTCTCCAGGAAAGCTCACTGTGGTTTCTTTCAGGACCTACAGAGACAAGCAAACTTCAGGAAGGCTCACTGTGGTTTCTTTCAGGATCTACTGAGACAGGCAGACTCCAGGAAGGCTAACAGTGTTTTTTTTTTCAGGATCTACAGAGATAAGCAGACTCCAGGAAGGCTCACTGTGGTTTCTTTCAGGATCTACTGAGACAGGAAGACACCAGGAGGGCTCACTGTGTTTTTTTTTCAGGATCTACAGAGATAAGCAGACTCCAGGAAGGCTCACTTTGGTTTCTTTCAGGATCTACAGAGACAAGCAGACTACATGAAGGCTTACTGTGGTTTCTTTCAGGATCTATAAAAACTAGCAGATTCCAGGAAGGCTCACTGTGGTTTCTTTCAGGATCTACAGAAACAAGCAGTATCCAGGAAGGCTCACTGTGGTTTCTTTCAGGATCTTTAGAGACAAGAAGACTAGAGGAAGTCTTGCTATGTTTTTTTCAGGATCTACAGAGACAAGCAGATTCGAGGAAGGCTCACTATGGTTTCTTCAAAGTTCTACAGAGACAAGCAGACTTCAGGAAGGCCCACTATGATATCTTTCAGGATCTACAGAGACAAGCAGACTCCAGGAAGGCTCACTTTTTTTTTTTTAGGATCTACAGAGACAAGCACACTCCAAGAAGGCTTACTGTGGTTTCTTTCAGGAACTACAGAGACAAGCAGTATCAAGGAAGGCTCACTGAGGTTTATTTCAATACTAGCGACTTGCCCGTCAAAAAATGACGGCAATGTTATTGTAAGTGAGCTAATGTTGTTTGGTGTGTAATAGTAAAGATATAACACATTAATAAATGAATATACTTTACCTATTTGGAAGCATTGTGTTGAAGAGCTGTGAATGTGTTTTGACATTGCTGCAGCATTAGTGTTGTGGAGCTGCTCTATAAGCGTGGTGAATGTGTGCAGTGTAATACTGTGCGTGCGCGAGGCGAAACCGTTTGCGTAGTGTCGTACTTCCGCATTTGCGTTAAATGGCGGTTTATGTGTGTTGTGCGTCTTTGCGTATTGTCCGTTGTTGGTTTGTAGTGGTTTTCGAGTTTCGTGTGGTGTTTTGCGAGTGTGGTGTGGTGTTTTACGTGTGGAGAGTGCTGTAGCCTCGTTTTCGTTTTGTCCGTCGGCCATTTTTTCTCTCGCTTAGCGATTTTATTAGTGTCTAAAGTGTTTTATTTTTATTTAAATGAAGGTGTAACTTGTTTTTTTGAGGTGCTGGATGGTTCCTCTTGCTGTAGGTAAGCTTTTTATGTGTGTGTATTTATTGTGTTTTAAATGTTTGTATGTCGGTGTGTTGCGTCCGATGTTTGCGAGGTCGTAATGTGTGGTAACGTGTTTCGTAGGTTGTTTGCGTTCCTCGTAAAATTTAGCGAGTGTCAGAATTTGTGTGTCGTGTTTTTTGAGTAGCGACGTGAACTTTGCGAGGGTTTGAGGCCCTTGCCCAGTGACCTCGCCAGCAACTGAGGCCCTCGCTTCGCGAGGGGCCTGAGTTGCTGGCATAGAGCGCCTTCGGCGCTCCATGCCAGCAACTGAGGCCCTTGCTCAGCGACCTCGCTATGCAAGCGTGAGCAACGACCCGTACGCTCACAACTATATATGTGATGTAATGAGACAGGCAGACTCCAGGAAGGCTCACTGCGGTTACTTTCAGGATCTACTGAGACAGGCAGGCTCCAGGAAGGCTCACTGTGTTTTTTTCAGGATCAACAGAGACAAGCAGACCCCAGGAAGGCTCACTGTGGTTTCTTTCAGGACCCACAGAGACAAGCATACTAGAGTAAGGCTCACTTTGGTTTCTTTCATGATCTACTGAGATAGGCAGACTCCAGGAAGGCTAACTGTAGTTTTTTTCAGGATCTACACAGACAAGCAGACTACAGGAAGGCTCACCGCGGTTTCTTTCAGGATCTACTGAGACATGCAGACTCCAGGAAAGCTCACTGTGAGGTTTTTTTCAGGATCTACAGAGACAAGCAGACTCCAGGAAGGCTTACTGTGGTTTCTTCCAGGATCTATAGAAACTAGCAGAATCCAGGAAGGCTCACTGTGGTTTCTTTCAGGATCTACAGATACAAGCAGACTCCATGAAGGCTTACTGTGGTTTCTTCCAGGATCTATAGAAACTAGCAGATTCCAGGAAGGCTCACTGTGGTTTCTTTCAGGATCTACAGAGACAAGCAGTATCCAGGAAGGCTCACTATGGTTTCTTTCAGGATCTACAGAGACAAGCAAACTAGAGGAAGGCTCGCTATGTTTTTTTCAGGATCTAGAGAGACAAGCAGATTCCAGGAAGGCTCACTATGGTTTCTTCAAAGTTCTACAGAGACAAGCAGACTTCAGGAAGGCCCACTATGAGATCTTTCAGGATCTACAGAGACAAGTAGACTCCAGGAAGGCTCACTTTGTTTTTTTTAGGATCTACAGAGACAAGCACACTCCAGGAAGACTCACTAAGGTTTATTTCAATATGTAAAGAGACAGGCAGACTCCAGGAAGGCTCACTGCGGTTACTTTCAGGATCTACTGAGACAGGCAGGCTCCAGGAAGGCTCCCTATGGTTTCTTCAAAGTTCTACAGAGACAAGCAGACTTCAGGAAGGCTCACTATGATATCTTTCAGGCTCTACAGAGACAAGCAGACTCCAAGAAGGCTCACTGTGGTTTCTTTCAGGATCTACAGAGACAAGTAGACTAGAGGAAGGCTCGCAATGGTTTCTTTCAGGATCTACAGAGACAAGCAGATTCCTGGAAGGCACACTATTGTTTCTTCAAAGTTCTACAGAGACAAGCAGACTCCAGGAAGGCTCACTATGGTTTCTTTCAGGATCTACAGCGACAAGCAGACTCCAGTAAGGCTCACTATGCTTTCTTTCAGGTTCTACAGAGAGAATCATACTCCAGGAAGGCTCACTGTGTTTGTTTCAGGATCTACAGAGACAAGCAGACTCCAAGAAGGCTCACTATGGTTTATATTCGGATCTACAGAGACAAGCAGACTCCAGGAAGGCTCACTATGGTTGCTTTCAGGATCTACAGAGGCAAGCAGACTCCAGGAAGGCTCACTGTGGTTTCTTTCAGGGTCTTTAGAGAGAAGGAGACTCCAGGAAGACTCACTAAGGTTGCTTTCAGGATCTACAGAGGCATACAGACTCCAGGAAGGCTCACTGTGGTTTCTTTCAGGATCTCCAGAGACAAGCAGACTCCAGGAAGGCTCACTGTGGTTTCTTTCAGGGTCTTTAGAGATAAGCAGACTCCATGAAGGTTTACTGTGATTTCTTTCAGGATCTATAGAGACTAGCAGAATCCAGGAAGGTTTACTATGGTTTCTTTCAGGATCTACTGAGACAGGCAGACTCCATGAAGGCTAAGTGTAGGTTTTTTTCACGGTCTACAGAGACAAGCAGACTCTAGGAAGGTTTACTTTGGTTTCTTTCAGGATCTACAGAGACAAGCAGACTACATGAAGGTTTACTGTGGTTTCTTTCAGGATCTATAGAGATTTGCAGATTCTAGGAAGGCTCACTATGGTTTCTTTCAGGATCTACAGAAACAAGCCGACTCCAGGATCTACAGAGATAAGCAGATTAGAGGATGGCTCACTATGGTTTCTTTCAGGATCTACAGCGACAAGCAGACTCTAGGATGGCTTACTATGGTTTCTTCAAGGTTCTACAGAGACAAGCAGACTCCAGGAAGGCTCACTGTGTTTGTTTCAGGATCTACAGAGACAAGCAGACTCCAGGAAGGCTCATTATGGTTTCGTTCAGGATCTACAGAGACAAGCAGACTCCATGAAGGCTTACTGTGTTTTCTTTAAGGATCTATAGAAACTAGCAGATTCCAGGAAGGCTCACTGTGGTTTCTTTCAGGATCTACAGAGACAAGCAGACACCAGGAATGCTCACTATGGTTGCTTTCAGGATCTACAGAAACAAGCCGACTCCAGGAAGGCTCACTATGGTTTCTTCAAGGTTCTACAGAGACAAGCAGACTCCAGGAAGGCTCACTGTGTTTGTTTCATGATCTACAGGGACAGGCAGACTCCAGGAAGGCTCATTATGGTTTCGTTCAGGATCTACAGAGACAAGCAGACTCCAGAAAGGCTCGCTGTGGTTTCTTTCAGGATCTACAGAGACAACCTGACATCAGGAATGCTTACTATGGTTGCTTTCAGGATCCACAGAGACATGCAGACTCCAGGAAGGCTCACTATGCTTTTTTTAAAGATCTACAGAGACAAGCAGACTCCATGAAGTCTCACTATGGTTTCTTTCAGGATTTACAGAGACAAGCAGACTCCATGAAGGCTTACTGTGGTTTCTTTAAGGATCTATAGAAACTAGCAGATTCCAGGAAGGCTCACTGTGGTTTCTTTCAGGATCTACAGAGACAAGCAGACACCAGGAATGCTCACTATGGTTGCTTTCAGGATCTACAGAGACAAGAAGACTCCAGGAAGGCTCACTATGGTTTCTCTAAGGATCTTCTGAGACAGGCAGACTTCAGGAAGGCTCGCTGTGTTTTTTTTCCAGAATCTACAGAGACAAGCAGTATCCAGGAAGTCTCACTATGTTTTTTTTTAAGGATCTACAGAGATAAGCAGACTAGAGGATGGTTCGCTATGGTTTCTTTCAGGATCTACGGAGACAAGCAGATTTCAGGAAGGCTCCCTATGGTTTCTTCAAAGTTCTACAGAGACAAGCAGACTCCAGGAAGGCTCACTATGGTTTCCTTCAGGATCTACAGCGACAAGCAGACTCCAGTAAGGCTCACTATGCTTTCTTTCAGGTTCTAGAGACACAAGCAGACTCCAGGAAAGCTCACTATGATTTCTTTCAGGATCTACAGAGACAACCTGAAATCAGGAATGCTCACTATGATATCTTTCAGGCTCTACAGAGACAAGCAGACTCCAAGAAGGCTCACTGTGGTTTCTTTCAGGATCTACAGAGACAAGTAGACTAGAGGAAGGCTCGCAATGGTTTCTTTCAGGATCTACAGAGACAAGCAGATTCCTGGAAGGCACACTATTGTTTCTTCAAAGTTCTACAGAGACAAGCAGACTCCAGGAAGGCTCACTATGGTTTCTTTCAGGATCTACAGCGACAAGCAGACTCCAGTAAGGCTCACTATGCTTTCTTTCAGGTTCTACAGAGAGAATCATACTCCAGGAAGGATTACTGTGTTTGTTTCAGGATCTACAGAGACAAGCAGACTCCAAGAAGGCTCACTATGGTTTATATTCGGATCTACAGAGACAAGCAGACTCCAGGAAGGCTCACTATGGTTGCTTTCAGGATCTACAGAGGCAAGCAGACTCCAGGAAGGCTCACTGTGGTTTCTTTCAGGGTCTTTAGAGAGAAGGAGACTCCAGGAAGACTCACTAAGGTTGCTTTCAGGATCTACAGAGGCATACAGACTCCAGGAAGGCTCACTGTGGTTTCTTTCAGGATCTCCAGAGACAAGCAGACTCCAGGAAGGCTCACTGTGGTTTCTTTCAGGGTCTTTAGAGATAAGCAGACTCCATGAAGGTTTACTGTGATTTCTTTCAGGGTCTATAGAGACTAGCAGAATCCAGGAAGGTTTACTATGGTTTCTTTCAGGATCTACTGAGACAGGCAGACTCCATGAAGGCTAAGTGTAGGTTTTTTTCACGGTCTACAGAGACAAGCAGACTCTAGGAAGGTTTACTTTGGTTTCTTTCAGGATCTACAGAGACAAGCAGACTACATGAAGGTTTACTGTGGTTTCTTTCAGGATCTATAGAGATTTGCAGATTCTAGGAAGGCTCACTATGGTTTCTTTCAGGATCTACAGAAACAAGCCGACTCCAGGATCTACAGAGATAAGCAGATTAGAGGATGGCTCACTATGGTTTCTTTCAGGATCTACAGCGACAAGCAGACTCTAGGATGGCTTACTATGGTTTCTTCAAGGTTCTACAGAGACAAGCAGACTCCAGGAAGGCTCACTGTGTTTGTTTCAGGATCTACAGAGACAAGCAGACTCCAGGAAGGCTCATTATGGTTTCGTTCAGGATCTACAGAGACAAGCAGACTCCATGAAGGCTTACTGTGTTTTCTTTAAGGATCTATAGAAACTAGCAGATTCCAGGAAGGCTCACTGTGGTTTCTTTCAGGATCTACAGAGACAAGCAGACACCAGGAATGCTCACTATGGTTGCTTTCAGGATCTACAGAAACAAGCCGACTCCAGGAAGGCTCACTATGGTTTCTTCAAAGTTCTACAGAGACAAGCAGACTCCAGGAAGGCTCACTGTGTTTGTTTCATGATCTACAGAGACAGGCAGACTCCAGGAAGGCTCATTATGGTTTCGTTCAGGATCTACAGAGACAAGCAGACTCCAGAAAGGCTCGCTGTGGTTTCTTTCAGGATCTACAGAGACAACCTGACATCAGGAATGCTTACTATGGTTGCTTTCAGGATCCACAGAGACATGCAGACTCCAGGAAGGCTCACTATGCTTTTTTTTAAAGATCTACAGAGACAAGCAGACTCCATGAAGTCTCACTATGGTTTCTTTCAGGATTTACAGAGACAAGCAGACTCCATGAAGGCTTACTGTGGTTTCTTTAAGGATCTATAGAAACTAGCAGATTCCAGGAAGGCTCACTGTGGTTTCTTTCAGGATCTACAGAGACAAGCAGACACCAGGAATGCTCACTATGGTTGCTTTCAGGATCTACAGAGACAAGAAGACTCCAGAAAGGCTCACTATGGTTTCTCTAAGGATCTTCTGAGACAGGCAGACTCCAGGAAGGCTCGCTGTGTTTTTTTTTCAGAATCTACAGAGACAAGCAGTATCCAGGAAGTCTCACTATGTTTTTTTTTAAGGATCTACAGAGATAAGCAGACTAGAGGATGGTTCGCTATGGTTTCTTTCAGGATCTACGGAGACAAGCAGATTTCAGGAAGGCTCCCTATGGTTTCTTCAAAGTTCTACAGAGACAAGCAGACTCCAGGAAGGCTCACTATGGTTTCCTTCAGGATCTACAGCGACAAGCAGACTCCAGTAAGGCTCACTATGCTTTCTTTCAGGTTCTAGAGACACAAGCAGACTCCAGGAAAGCTTACTATGATTTCTTTCAGGATCTACAGAGACAACCTGAAATCAGGAATGCTCACTATGGTTGCTTTCAGGATCCACAGAGACATGCAGACTCCAGGAAGGCTCACTATGCTTTTTTTAAAGATCTACAGAGACAAGCAGACTCCATGAAGGCTTACTGTGGTTTCTTTAAGGATCTATAGAAACTAGCAGATTCCAGGAAGGCTCACTGTGGTTTCTTTCAGGATCTACAGAGACAAGCAGACACCAGGAATGCTCACTATGGTTGCTTTCAGGATCTACAGAGACAAGAAGACTCCAGGAAGGCTCACTATGGTTTCTCTAAGGATCTTCTGAGACAGGCAGACTCCAGGAAGGCTCACTGTGTTTTTTTTTCCAGAATCTACAGAGACAAGCAGACTCCAGGAAGGCTCACTTTGGTTTCTTTCAGGATCTACAGAGACAAGCAGACTCCATGAAGGCTTACTGTGGTTTCTTTAAGGATCTATAGAAACTAGAAGATTCCAGGAAGGCTCAATGTGGTTTCTTTCAGGATCTACAGAGACAAGCAGTATCCAGGAAGGCTCACTATGTTTTTTTTTAAGGATCTACAGAGATAAGCAGACTAGAGGATGGTTTGCTATGGTTTCTTTCAGGATCTACGGAGACAAGAAGATTTCAGGAAGGCTCCCTATGGTTTCTTCAAAGTTCTACAGAGACAAGCAGACTCCAGGAAGGCTCACTATGGTTTCTTTCAGGATCTACAGCGACAAGCAGACTCCAGTAAGGCTCACTATGCTTTCTTTCAGGTTCTAGAGACACAAGCAGACAACAGGAAAGCTCACTATGATTTCTTTCAGGATCTACAGAGACAAGCAGGAAGGCTCACTGTGTTTGTTTCATGATCTACAGGGACAGGCAGACTCCAGGAAGGCTCATTATGGTTTCGTTCAGGATCTACAGAGACAAGCAGACTCCAGAAAGGCTCGCTGTGGTTTCTTTTAGGATCTACAGAGACAACCTGACATCAGGAATGCTCACTATGGTTGCTTTCAGGATCCACAGAGACATGCAGACTCCAGGAAGGCTCACTATGCTTTTTTTAAAGATCTACAGAGACAAGCAGACTCCATGAAGTCTCACTATGGTTTCTTTCAGGATTTACAGAGACAAGCAGACACCAGGAATGCTCACTATGGTTGCTTTCAGGATCTACAGAGACAAAAAGACTCCAGGAAGGCTCACTATGGTTTCTCTAAGGATCTTCTGAGACAGGCAGACTCCAGGAAGGATCACTGTGTTTTTTTTCCAGAATCTACAGAGACAAGCAGACTCCAGGAAGGCTCACTTTGGTTTCTTTCAGGATCTACAGAGACAAGCAGACTCCATAAAGGCTTACTGTGGTTTCTTTAAGGATCTATAGAAACTAGCAGATTCCAGGAAGGCTCAGTGTGGTTTCTTTCAGGATCTACAGAGACAAGCAGTATCCAGGAAGGCTCACTATGGTTTCTTTCAGGATCTACAGAGATAAGCAGACTAGAGGATGATTCGCTATGGTTTCTTTCAGGATCTACAGAGACAAGCAGATTTCAGGAAGGCTCCCTATGGTTTCTTCAAAGTTCTACAGAGACAAGAAGACTCCAGGAAGGCTCACTATGGTTTCTTTCAGGATCTACAGCGACAAGCAGACTCCAGTAAGGCTCACTATGCTTTCTTTCAGGTTCTAGAGACCCAAGCAGACTCCAGGAAAGCTCACTATGATTTCTTTCAGGATCTACAGAGACAAGAAGACTCTAGGATGGCTTACTATGGTTTCTTTTAGGATCTACAGAGACAAGCAGACTCCAAGAAGGCTCACTTTGTTTTTTTTTAGGATCTACAGAGACAAGCAAACTCCAAGAAGGCTCACTGTGGTTTCTTTCAGGCTCTCCAGAGACAAGCAGTATCCAGGAAGGCTCACTATGGTTTCTTTCAGGATCTACAGAGACAAGCAGACTAGAGGAAGGCTCGCTATGGTTTATTTCAGGATCTACAGAAACAAGCAGATTCCAGGAAGGCACACTATGGTTTCTTTAAAGTTCTACAGAGACAAACAGACTCCAGGAAGGTTCACTAGGGTTTCTTTCAGGATCTACAGCGACAAGCAGACTCCAGTAAGGCTCACTATGCTTTCTTTCATGTTCTACAGAGACAAGAAGACTCTAGGATGGCTTACTATGGTTTCTTTCAGGATCTACAGAGAGAAGCAGACACAAGGAATGTTCACTGTGGTTGCTTTCAGGATCTACAGAGACATGCAGACCATGAAGGCTCACTATGGTTTCTTTAAGTATCTACAGAAACAAGCAGACTCCATGAAGGCTCACTATAGTTTCTTTAAGTATCTACAGAAACAAGCAGACCCCAGGAAGGCTCACTATGGTTTCTTTAATGATCTAAAGAGACAAGCAGACTCCAGGACGGCTCACTATGATTTCTTTCAGGATCTACAGAGACAACTTGACACCAGAAATGCTCACTATTGTTGCTTTCAGGATCTACATAAACAAGCAGAATCCAGGAAGGCTCACTATGGTTTATTTTAGGATCTACAGAGACATGCAGACTCCATGAAGGCTCACTGTGGTTTATTTTAGGATCTACAGAGGCAAGCAGGTTCCAAGAAGGCTCACTGTGGTTTCTTTCAGGATTTACAGAGACAATCATACTCCAGGAAGGCTCACCTTGGTTTATTTCAGGATCTACATAGACAAGCAGACCCCAGGAAGGCTCACTATGGTTTATTTTCGGATCTACCGAGACAAGCAGACTCCAGGAAGGCTCACTATGGTTGCTTTCAGGATCTACAGAGGCATACAGACTCCAGGAAGGCTCATTGTGGTTTCTTTCAGGATCTTCAGAGACAAGCAGACTCCAGGAAGACTCACTATGGTTGCTTTCAGGATCTACAGAGGCATAGAGACTCCAGGAAGGCTCACTGTGGTTTCTTTCAGGGTCTTTAGAGACAAACAGACTCCATGAAGGTTTACTGTGGTTTCTTTCAAAATCTATAGAGACTAGCAGATTCCGGGAAGGCTCACTATGGTTTCTTTCAGGATCTACTGAGACAGGCAGACTCCAGAAGGTTAACTGTGTTTTTTTCAGGATCTACAGAGATAAGCAGACTCCAAGAAGGCTCACTTTGGTTTCATTCAGGATCTACAGAGACAAGCAGACTCCATGAAGGTTTACTGTGGTTTCTTTCAGGATCTATAGAGACTAGCAGATTCCAGGAAGGCTCATTATGGTTTCTTTCAGGATCTACAGAGACAAGCCGACTCCAGGAAGGCTCACTGTGGTTTCTTTCAGGATCTACAGGGAAAAGCAGTCTCCAGGAATGCTCACTATGGTTTCTTTCAGGATCTACAGAGACAAGCAGACTCCAGGAAGGCTCACTGTGTTTGTTTCAGGACCTACAGAGACAGACAGACTCCAGGAAGGCTCATTATGGTTTCTTTCGGGATCTACAGAGACATGCAGCCTCCAGGAAGACTCACTATGCTTTTTTTTAAAGATCTACAGAGACAAGCAGACTCCATGAAGACTCACTGTGGTTTCTTTCAGGATCTACAGAGACTAGCAGACTTCAGGACGGCTCACTATGGTTTCTTTCAGAATCTACACTATGCTTTCTTTCAGGTTCTAGAGACACAAGCATACAACAGGAAAGCTCACTATGATTTCTTTCAGGATCTACAGAGACAAGCAGGAAGGCTCACTGTGTTTGTTTCATGATCTACAGGGACAGGCAGACTCCAGGAAGGCTCATTATGGTTTCGTTCAGGATCTACAGAGACAAGCAGACTCCAGAAAGGCTCGCTGTGGTTTCTTTCAGGATCTACAGAGACAACCTGACATCAGGAATGCTCACTATGGTTGCTTTCAGGATCCACAGAGACATGCAGACTCCAGGAAGGCTCACTATGCTTTTTTTAAAGATCTACAGAGACAAGCAGACTCCATGAAGTCTCACTATGGTTTCTTTCAGGATTTACAGAGACAAGCAGACACCAGGAATGCTCACTATGGTTGCTTTCAGGATCTACAGAGACAAGCAGACTCCAAGAAGGCTCACTATGGTTTCTCTAAGGATCTACAGAGACAAGCAGACTCCAGGAAGGCTCACTGTGGTTTCTTTCAGGATCTACAGAGAAAAGCAGACTCCATGAAGGTTAACTATGGTTTCTTTCATGTTCTTCAGAGACAAGCAGATTTCAGAAGGCTCACTATGGTTGCTTTCAGGATCTACAGAGACAAGCAGACTTCAGGACGGATCACTATGGTTTCTTTCAGGATCTACAGAGACAAGCAGACTCCAGAAAGGCTAACTGTGGTTTCTTTCAGGATCTGCAGAGACAAGCAGACACCAGGAATGCTCACTATGGTTGCTGTCAGGATCTACAGAGACAAGCAGACTCCAGGAAGGCTCACTATGGTTTCTTTAAGGATCTACAGAGACAAGCAGACTCCAGGAAGGCTTACTGTGGTTTCTTTCAGGATCTACAGAGAAAAGCAGACTCCATGAGGTTCACTGTGGTTTCTTTCATGTTCTTCAGAGACAAGCAGACTCCAGGAAGGCTCACTATGGTTGCTTTCAGGATCTACAGAGTCAAGCAAACTCCAGGAAGGCTGACTATGGTTTCTTTCCGGATCTACAACTACAAGCAGACTCCTGGAAGGCTCACTGTAGTTTCTTTCAGGATCTACAACAACAAGCAGTCTCCAGGCAGGCTCACTTTGGTCTCTTTCAGGATCTACATAGACAAGCAGACCCCAGGAAGGCTCACTATGGTTTATTTTCGGATCTACCGAGACAAGCAGACTCCAGGAAGGCTCACTATGCTTTTTTTTAAAGATCTACAGAGACAAGCAGACTCCATGAAGACTCACTGTGGTTTCTTTCAGGATCTACAGAGACTAGCAGACTTCAGGACGGCTCACTATGGTTTCTTTCAGAATCTACAGAGACAAGCAGACACCAGGAATGCTCACTATGGTTGCTTTCAGGATCTACAGAGACAAGCAGACTCCAAGAAGGCTCACTATGGTTTCTCTAAGGATCTACAGAGACAAGCAGACTCCAGGAAGGCTCACTGTGGTTTCTTTCAGGATCTACAGAGAAAAGCAGACTCCATGAAGGTTAACTATGGTTTCTTTCATGTTCTTCAGAGACAAGCAGATTTCAGAAGGCTCACTATGGTTGCTTTCAGGATCTACAGAGACAAGCAGACTTCAGGACGGATCACTATAGTTTCTTTCAGGATCTACAGAGACAAGCAGACTCCAGAAAGGCTAACTGTGGTTTCTTTCAGGATCTGCAGAGACAAGCAGACACCAGGAATGCTCACTATGGTTGCTGTCAGGATCTACAGAGACAAGCAGACTCCAGGAAGGCTCACTATGGTTTCTTTAAGGATCTACAGAGACAAGCAGACTCCAGGAAGGCTTACTGTGGTTTCTTTCAGGATCTACAGAGAAAAGCAGACTGCATGAAGGTTCACTGTGGTTTCTTTCATGTTCTTCAGAGACAAGCAGACTCCAGGAAGGCTCACTATGGTTGCTTTCAGGATCTACAGAGTCAAGCAAACTCCAGGAAGGCTGACTATGGTTTCTTTCCGGATCTACAACTACAAGCAGACTCCTGGAAGGCTCACTGTAGTTTCTTTCAGGATCTACAACAACAAGCAGTCTCCAGGCAGGCTCACTTTGGTCTCTTTCAGGATCTACAAAGACAAGCAGACTCCAGGAAGGCTCACTGTGGTTTCTTTCAATATCTACAAAGACATGCAGACTACAGGAAGGCTCACTATGGTTGCTTTCAGGATCTACAGAGGCATACAGACTCCAGGAAGGCTCATTGTGGTTTCTTTCAGGATCTTCAGAGACAAGCAGACTCCAGGAAGACTCACTATGGTTGCTTTCAGGATCTACAGAGGCATAGAGACTCCAGGAAGGCTCACTGTGGTTTCTTTCAGGGTCTTTAGAGACAAACAGACTCCATGAAGGTTTACTGTGGTTTCTTTCAAAATCTATAGAGACTAGCAGATTCCGGGAAGGCTCACTATGGTTTCTTTCAGGATCTACTGAGACAGGCAGACTCCAGAAGGTTAACTGTGTTTTTTTCAGGATCTACAGAGATAAGCAGACTCCAAGAAGGCTCACTTTGGTTTCATTCAGGATCTACAGAGACAAGCAGACTCCATGAAGGTTTACTGTGGTTTCTTTCAGGATCTATAGAGACTAGCAGATTCCAGGAAGGCTCATTATGGTTTCTTTCAGGATCTACAGAGACAAGCCGACTCCAGGAAGGCTCACTGTGGTTTCTTTCAGGATCTACAGGGAAAAGCAGTCTCCAGGAATGCTCACTATGGTTTCTTTCAGGATCTACAGAGACAAGCAGACTCCAGGAAGGCTCACTGTGTTTGTTTCAGGACCTACAGAGACAGATAGACTCCAGGAAGGCTCATTATGGTTTCTTTCGGGATCTACAGAGACATGCAGCCTCCAGGAAGACTCACTATGCTTTTTTTTAAAGATCTACAGAGACAAGCAGACTCCATGAAGACTCACTGTGGTTTCTTTCAGGATCTACAGAGACTAGCAGACTTCAGGACGGCTCACTATGGTTTCTTTCAGAATCTACAGAGACAAGCAGACACCAGGAATGCTCACTATGGTTGCTTTCAGGATCTACAGAGACAAGCAGACTCCAAGAAGGCTCACTATGGTTTCTCTAAGGATCTACAGAGACAAGCAGACTCCAGGAAGGCTCACTGTGGTTTCTTTCAGGATCTACAGAGAAAAGCAGACTCCATGAAGGTTAACTATGGTTTCTTTCATGTTCTTCAGAGACAAGCAGATTTCAGAAGGCTCACTATGGTTGCTTTCAGGATCTACAGAGACAAGCAGACTTCAGGACGGATCACTATGGTTTCTTTCAGGATCTACAGAGACAAGCAGACTCCAGAAAGGCTAACTGTGGTTTCTTTCAGGATCTGCAGAGACAAGCAGACACCAGGAATGCTCACTATGGTTGCTGTCAGGATCTACAGAGACAAGCAGACTCCAGGAAGGCTCACTATGGTTTCTTTAAGGATCTACAGAGACAAGCAGACTCCAGGAAGGCTTACTGTGGTTTCTTTCAGGATCTACAGAGAAAAGCAGACTCCATGAAGGTTCACTGTGGTTTCTTTCATGTTCTTCAGAGACAAGCAGACTCCAGGAAGGCTCACTATGGTTGCTTTCAGGATCTACAGAGTCAAGCAAACTCCAGGAAGGCTGACTATGGTTTCTTTCCGGATCTACAACTACAAGCAGACTCCTGGAAGGCTCACTGTAGTTTCTTTCAGGATCTACAACAACAAGCAGTCTCCAGGCAGGCTCACTTTGGTCTCTTTCAGGATCTACAAAGACAAGCAGACGCCAGGAAGGCTCACTGTGGTTTCTTTCAATATCTACAAAGACATGCAGACTACAGGAAGGCTCACTATGCTTTCTTTCAGGATTTACAGAGACAAGCAGACACCAGGAATGCTCACTATGGTTGCTTTCAGGATCTACACAGACATGCAGACTCCAGGAAGGCTCACTATGGTTTCTCTAAGGATCTACAGAGACAAGCAGACTCCAAGAAGGCTCACTGTGGTTTCTTTCAGGATCTACAGAGAAAAGCAGATTCCAGGAAGGCTCACTATGGTTGCTTTCAGGATCTACAGAGACAAGCAGACTTCAGGACGGCTCACTATGGCTGCTTTAGGGATCTACAGAGACAAGCAGACTCCAGGAAGGCTCACTATGGCTTTTTTAAGGATCTACAGAGACAAGCAGACTCCAGGAAGGCTCACTGTGGTTTCTTTCGGGATCTACAACAACAAGCAGTCTCCAGGCAGGCTCACTTTTGTCTCTTTCAGGATCTGCAAAGACAAGCAGACTCCAGGCAGGCTCACTGTGGTTTCTTTCAGGATCTACAAAGACAAGCAGACTCCAGGAAGGCTCATTGTGGTTTCTTTCGGGATCTACTGAGACAAGCAGACTCCAGGAATGCTCACTGTGGTTTCTTTCAGGAAACAACAGAGACAAGCAGACACCAGGAATGCTCACTATGGTTGCTTTCAGGATCTACACAGACAAGCAGACTCCAGGAAGGCTCACTATGGTTTCTCTAAGGATCTACAGAGACATGCAGACTCCAAGAAGGCTCACTGTGGTTTCTTTCAGGATCTACAGAGAAAAGCAGATTCCAGGAAGGCTCACTATGGTTGCTTTCAGGATCTACAGAGACAAGCAGACCTCAGGACGGCTCACTATGGTTTCTTTTAGGATCAACAGAGACAAGCAGACTCCAGGAAGGCTCACTGTGGTTTCTTTCAGGTTCTACAGAGACAAGCAGATTCCAGGAAGGCTCACTATGGTTGCTTTCAGGATCTACAAAGACAAGCAGACTTCAGGACGGCTAACTATAGCTGCTTTCAGGATCTACATATACAAGCAGACTCCAGGAAGGCTCACTATGGTTTCTCTAAGGATCTACAGAGACAAGCAGACTCCAGGAAGGCTCACTGTGGTTTCTTTCAGGATCTACAGAGAAAAGCAGACTCCATGAAGGTTAACTATGGTTTCTTTCATGTTCTTCAGAGACAAGCAGATTTCAGAAGGCTCACTATGGTTGCTTTCAGGATCTACAGAGACAAGCAGACTTCAGGACGGATCACTATGGTTTCTTTCAGGATCTACAGAGACAAGCAGACTCCAGAAAGGCTAACTGTGGTTTCTTTCAGGATCTGCAGAGACAAGCAGACACCAGGAATGCTCACTATGGTTGCTGTCAGGATCTACAGAGACAAGCAGACTCCAGGAAGGCTCACTATGGTTTCTTTAAGGATCTACAGAGACAAGCAGACTCCAGGAAGGCTTACTGTGGTTTCTTTCAGGATCTACAGAGAAAAGCAGACTCCATGAAGGTTCACTGTGGTTTCTTTCATGTTCTTCAGAGACAAGCAGACTCCAGGAAGGCTCACTATGGTTGCTTTCAGGATCTACAGAGTCAAGCAAACTCCAGGAAGGCTGACTATGGTTTCTTTCCGGATCTACAACTACAAGCAGACTCCTGGAAGGCTCACTGTAGTTTCTTTCAGGATCTACAACAACAAGCAGTCTCCAGGCAGGCTCACTTTGGTCTCTTTCAGGATCTACAAAGACAAGCAGACTCCAGGAAGGCTCACTGTGGTTTCTTTCAATATCTACAAAGACATGCAGACTACAGGAAGGCTCACTATGCTTTCTTTCAGGATTTACAGAGACAAGCAGACACCAGGAATGCTCACTATGGTTGCTTTCAGGATCTACACAGACATGCAGACTCCAGGAAGGCTCACTATGGTTTCTCTAAGGATCTACAGAGACAAGCAGACTCCAAGAAGGCTCACTGTGGTTTCTTTCAGGATCTACAGAGAAAAGCAGATTCCAGGAAGGCTCACTATGGTTGCTTTCAGGATCTACAGAGACAAGCAGACTTCAGGACGGCTCACTATGGCTGCTTTAGGGATCTACAGAGACAAGCAGACTCCAGGAAGGCTCACTATGGCTTTTTTAAGGATCTACAGAGACAAGCAGACTCCAGGAAGGCTCACTGTGGTTTCGTTCGGGATCTACAACAACAAGCAGTCTCCAGGCAGGCTCACTTTTGTCTCTTTCAGGATCTGCAAAGACAAGCAGACTCCAGGCAGGCTCACTGTGGTTTCTTTCAGGATCTACAAAGACAAGCAGACTCCAGGAAGGCTCATTGTGGTTTCTTTCGGGATCTACTGAGACAAGCAGACTCCAGGCAGGCTCACTTTGGTCTCTTTCAGGATCTACAAAGACAAGCAGACTCCAGGAAGGCTCACTGTGGTTTCTTTCAATATCTACAAAGACATGCAGACTACAGGAAGGCTCACTATGCTTTCTTTCAGGATTTACAGAGACAAGCAGACACCAGGAATGCTCACTATGGTTGCTTTCAGGATCTACACAGACATGCAGACTCCAGGAAGGCTCACTATGGTTTCTCTAAGGATCTACAGAGACAAGCAGACTCCAAGAAGGCTCACTATGGTTTCTTTCAGGATCTACAGAGAAAAGCAGATTCCAGGAAGGCTCACTATGGTTGCTTTCAGGATCTACAGAGACAAGCAGACTTCAGGACGGCTCACTATGGCTGCTTTAGGGATCTACAGAGACATGCAGACTACAGGAAGGCTCACTATGCTTTCTTTCAGGATTTACAGAGACAAGCAGACACCAGGAATGCTCACTATGGTTGCTTTCAGGATCTACACAGACATGCAGACTCCAGGAAGGCTCACTATGGTTTCTCTAAGGATCTACAGAGACAAGCAGACTCCAAGAAGGCTCACTGTGGTTTCTTTCAGGATCTACAGAGAAAAGCAGATTCCAGGAAGGCTCACTATGGTTGCTTTCAGGATCTACAGAGACAAGCAGACTTCAGGACGGCTCACTATGGCTGCTTTAGGGATCTACAGAGACAAGCAGACTCCAGGAAGGCTCACTATGGCTTTTTTAAGGATCTACAGAGACAAGCAGACTCCAGGAAGGCTCACTGTGGTTTCTTTCGGGATCTACAACAACAAGCAGTCTCCAGGCAGGCTCACTTTGGTCTCTTTCAGGATCTGCAAAGACAAGCAGACTCCAGGCAGGCTCACTGTGGTTTCTTTCAGGATCTACAAAGACAAGCAGACTCCAGGAAGGCTCATTGTGGTTTCTTTCGGGATCTACTGAGACAAGCAGACTCCAGGAATGCTCACTGTGGTTTCTTTCAGGAAACAACAGAGACAAGCAGACACCAGGAATGCTCACTATGGTTGCTTTCAGGATCTACACAGACAAGCAGACTCCAGGAAGGCTCACTATGGTTTCTCTAAGGATCTACAGAGACAAGCAGACTCCAAGAAGGCTCACTGTGGTTTCTTTCGGGATCTACAGAGAAAAGCAGATTCCAGGAAGGCTCACTATGGTTGCTTTCAGGATCTACAGAGACAAGCAGACCTCAGGACGGCTCACTATGGTTTCTTTTAGGATCAACAGAGACAAGCAGACTCCAGGAAGGCTCACTGTGGTTTCTTTCATGTTCTACAGAGACAAGCAGATTCCAGGAAGGCTCACTATGGTTGCTTTCAGGATCTACAAAGACAAGCAGACTTCAGGACGGCTAACTATAGCTGCTTTCAGGATCTACATATACAAGCAGACTCCAGGAAGGCTCACTATGGCTTTTTTTAAGGATCTACAGAGACAAGCAGACTCCAGGAAGGCTCACTGTGGTTTCTTCTGGGATCTACAACAACAAGCAGTCTCCAGGCAGGCTCACTTTGGTCTCTTTCAGGATCTGCAAAGACAAGAAGACTCCAGGCAGGCTCACTGTAGTTTCTTTCAGGATCTACAAAGACAAGCAGACTCCAGGAAGGCTCATTGTGGTTTCTTTCGGGATCTACTGAGACAAGCAGACTCCAGGAATGCTCACTATGGTTTCTTTCAGGATCTACAGTCAAACAGGCTCCATGAAGACTCACCATGTTTATTTTAAAGGATCTGCAGAGACAAGCAGACTTCAGGAATGATCACTATGGTTTCTTTCAGGATCTACATAGACAGGCAGACTTCAGGAAGGCTCACTTTGGCTTATGACAGTATGTAGGTGTAAGAAGAACAATTACTCAACTGATATGTTTGAAATTGAGATCTTCAGCCTTGACAGAATGGAAGATCGTTGAAGGATGCCAGATCCTGCTACTTTTCTGTTACAAAAAGTGTTGAACAATCTTTTATAACACATTAATAGCTGCTCAAGTTTTTCTGAGAAATCTTCTGCATGTTCCACAAGATGATCCTGAACCCAAGATGAAGAAGAACCAGAAGATGTCAAGATGCCACCTGCAGCTAGCTATTGATCCAATATCTTCTTATTCATTTAAAGCGCTTAATTCTTAAACTGTGTAATTGATTATATTCTAAGTTTTAGAGAAGCATCATTCAGGTCTGAAGGCACTACTGCCCAGGTGCCTTAGACATAATATTACTTGTTAACGTCTTACATAAATATACCTAAGGGTATCTTTCCCTATTGCTTCTCTGTTCGTTTCATCTATTTCTACCTCCTTCCACCTTACTTATTTGTTTTTGGTAAGATTTATAGAACTATTTATAATATATATTGAAGTATAAATATGAGGTACTTACCAATTTTTTAGTCCCCTTCTGGGCCGCTACGTTGTTGTGGTGAAGGGGCTTGTGTATCTCAATAAAGCTGTGAGCTATACAATGTAGCGCCACCCAAGATGGGCCTGTCATAGCAGAGAGGTCATAGAAATCATGGTGCACTGGAGAAAGAACTGGCAACCCACTGCAGTAACTCTGCCAAGAAAACCTTATGGATAAGTATGACCAAAGACAATAGATGGGTCTGGAATGCTGCAGTCTTAGGGTCACGAAGATTCTGACACAAATGAATGATTGAACAAAACAAATATAGAACATTTTATCTTGAACCCACTGATTTTGCCTGTAATTTCTAGGTTTTATGTATGGGAATCTAAAATCAGTAAAGCTCCGTACTTGAGAGAGGAAGCTTATTTTATATGTATGAATATGTGTATCCAATAAAAAGGTATCACTATATACTGCAATACTCTGATTATTCATCTGGATTACTGGACACTCACGGCTACCTCACTCTTCATTACTATGTAAGATACCGCATATGGCCCTTTCAAGAAACTACTGATTAAGATGACCAAAAAAACAGCACAGCTCAATAGTGACATATTATTTCTGTCAGACTGAAAAAAAGGAACCTAATTCCAAATGGACTTAAAATCAAAAACCCACTTTCAACAACCCATAACTCACAATATGCTGAAAACCTATGCAGGCGTGTGAGAAACTGAGAAACAACCTGATCCACCAACTTTATGGTAAGAAACACAAACTAAAGCACCAAATACTATCCCTCCTACAAAAACTAAGGGAACACAACACACATGATGCTGTGCAAGTTGAAAGGGAAATGCAATATCTACAGATTAAACAGCAACATGATCTCATTAAGAAGAAAAATAAAAAACTGGACTGCCTCTTTCAAAACAATGAATGACCAAAATACAACTGGGATTTCCACTACTACCATCAATACTTCTCCTGAACACAGCACAGACAACACTGGAATTATAAACTTATCAAACCACCAACAGCCAGAGATCTCTGTGCTACCTAAATGACTATCATTCTGTCCAAGCACTAAACTGGACAAAATTCATTTGTACTCAGACCTGGAAGAATTCTTCAGGAGGCTGAGGCTTACAGAATACTTCCACAACAAAGATGATACCACAAACTCACTGGATTATAATAGCAAGAGAAAGAACACACAGTTCACCCCAGAACCTGGACGCAACCATAAATTGGATAGTTACATAGAAAGCTTCTGTCTGAGAACTGCAGCCTTGGTAACAAATCAACAAAAAGAGATGTATACAATCTCTCTCCATCAGAAAAAGCTGCCATAAAGAGCTTAAAGGGACACCCTAACACCGCCAACAAACGAGCAGATAAAGGTGTCGCAGTTGTGATTTTGAACACTTAGGATTACATACAAGAAGGTAACAGACAACTGTCAGGCAGTACCTACTACAAGAAATTGGACCAGGACCCCACAAAGGAATATTCTATCCAACTCAGGAAACACAACCAAACCTTCCCCAAGAATGTACAGCACAAATTGAAGCAGCTCATACCCACTGATCCTACAAGTGGGATTTTTTACATGCTGCCAAAGATCCACAAACCAGGCATCCCGGGGAGACCAATTGTTACAGGTATGGACACACTGACTGGACAGATATCTGGTCTTATTGAAAATATTCTTAAGCCACTAGTTACAAACACCAGCAGCTATATACAGGACACCATGGACTTTCTTAACAAACTTAGCCAAATTGAGGACCTACCTGCCAACATACTACTCGTAACCTTGGATGTTGAAAGCAAATCTTTATAACAACATCCCTCACAAAGATGATACTGAGGCATGCCCAAAGTTCCTCTCACCACACGCCCAGAACCATAAATATAACCCTGATACCATTGCCAAATGACTAGAATATATCCTGACCCACATCTACTTCACCTTCAACGAACAATTTTACCAGCAAATAATGGGGACCGCAAAGGGGACCAAAATGGCACCACAATATGCTAAAATATTTATGGCTGACCTGAAACAGAGATTCTTGTCCACATATGTCCACAAACCTTACAGATACTACCGTTATATAGATGATCTGTTCATCATATGGACAGAGAGAGAAAAAAAAACCTTAGAGACTTCCACACTGCCTTTATCAAACCTAAAATGGAGTATTCTGCTGAACAGGTACATTTTTTGGACACTACCATATCCATCACAAATGGTAACCTTCACTCATCTGTGTATAAGAAACCTACAGACAAATGTAGTTACCTCCACAACTCTAGTTTCCACCCCTCCCATACCAAACAAGCGATTATTTATAGTCAAGCCATCAGATACCACTGCATATGTTCAAACACTGGGGACCGCGACAAACATTTAAAAACACTGTCTGGATACTTTAGGCAGAATGGTTACAAACCCTGTATCATCACCCAGAAAATAACCTCCACCATTAAAACACCCCATGCACAACTGTTACAATAAAAAAACTAAAGAAAGTTCTTCACGTAGACCTCTAGTAACCACATACCATCCGGCTCTAGAAGATCTACGCAAAATATTTAAGGATCTACAACCACAACTAATACATGATGTAGAATTGAAACATATATTTCCCAAACTTCCCATTCTGGCAAATAGACAACCACCAAATCTGAGACAAACATTGTGAACAGAAGATTGGCAAATGAACAGCACCACACAGAAAATGGCACCAAACCCTGCAATAAAAATTGCTGTTAATTATGTCAACACATCTGGAAAGAGGACACAGCCACACGTAAAAACAAGAGCTTTAGCCTCAGATGGTCATATTCATGTACACCATCAAAAATGTAGTCTACATGATACAATGTACTGGATGTGAGAAAGGATGCGACATTTGAGAAACCAGTCAGAAATTACAAATGAGGATGAATCTGCACAGACTCTCCATCAGAAATTACAATGAAGACAGAACTGTACCCCAGTAGGACACCACTTTTCACAAAATAACCACACCATCCAAAACTTGAAAATAAAAATACTCAGAGGTCATTTTAAAAACAGACAAAAAAGAAAGACGTTTGAAATAAAAATGATAACACTCTTTAATATGAATAATGTAAATAATCAACAATAATGATGTAAATATGGAATTTCTGTCACAGTATCTTAACTTCTTATAACCTTCTATATTCCTGACATGCTTGTTTTTTCCCCTCTGGTTTCCTACTGGTCTTTTTCTGTCTCCTTACAGCTTTATGGTTCCTTACTCCCTATGACCTGCAAATATTTACAACCCTGTTTATTTTATCTGATCTACACTCATGAAGTCTTCTTTACAGCAGCTTTTTTTAAACCTGTAATTTCTAGGTTTCGTGTATGGAAATCTAATATCAGTATAGCTCCAGACTTGAGAAAGAGAGGAAGCTCTCGAAAGCTTGTCATATATTTATGAATATGTTTGTCCAATAAAAAAGATATCACTATATACTGCAATACTCTGGTTATTCATATATACAGTGGGTATAAAAAGTCTACACACCCCTGTTAAAATGTCAAGTTTCTGTGCTGTAAAAAAATTAGACAAAGATAAATCATTTCAGAACTTTTTCCACCTTTAATGTGACCTATAAACTGTACAACTCAATTAAAAAACAAACTAAAATCTTTTAGGTAGATGGAAGAAAAAAAGAAAAAATATAAAAATAAAATAATATGGTTGCATAAGTATGCACACCCTTAAACTAATACTTTGTTGAAGCACCTTTTGATTTTATTACAGCACTCAGTCTTTTTGGGTAGGAGTCTATCAGCAGGGCACATTTTGACTTGGCAAGATTTGCCCACTCTTCTTTGCAAAAACACTCCAAATCTGTCAGATTGCGAGGGCATCTCCTGTGCACAGCCCTCTTCAGATCACCCCACAGATTTTCAATTGGATTCAGGTCTGGGCTCTGGCTGGGCCATTCCAAAACTTTAATCTTCTTCAGGTGAAGCCATTCCTTTGTTGATTTAGATGTATGATTTGGGTCGTTGTCATGCTTAAAGATGAAGTTCCTCTTCATGTTCAGCTTTCTAGCAGAAGCCTGAAGGTTTTGTGACAATATTGACTGGTATTTGGAACTGTTCATATTTCCCTCTATCTTAACTAAGGCCCCAGTTCCAGCTGAAGAAAAACAGCCCCAAAGCATGATGCTGCCACCACCATGCTTCACTGTGGATATGGTGTTCTTTTGGTGATGTGCAGTGTTGTTTTTGCGCCAAACATATCTTTTGGAATTATGGCCAAAAAGTTCAACCTTGGTTTCATCAGACCATAACACCTTTTCCCACATGCTTTTGGGAGACTTCAGATGTGTTTTTGCAAAATGTAGCCTGGCTTGGATGTTTTTCTTCGTAAGAAAAGGCTTTCGTCTTTCCACTCTACCCCATAGCCCAGACATATGAAGAATATGGGAGATTGTTGTCACATGTACCACACAGCCAGTACTTGCCAGATATTCCTGCTGCTCCTTTAATGTTGCTGTAGGCCTCTTGGTAGCCTCCCAGACCAGTTTTCTTCTCCTCTTTTCATCGATTTTGGAGGGAGCTCCAGTTCTTGGTAATGTCACTGTTGTGCCATATTTTCTCCACTTGATGATGACTGTCTTCACTGTGTTCCATGGTATATCTAATGCCTTGCAATTTCTTTTGTACCCTTCTCCTGACTGATACCTTTTAACAATGAGATCCCTCTGATGCTTTGGAAGTTCTCTGTGGACCATGGCTTTTGCTGTGGGATGCAACTAAGAAAATTTCAGGAAAGACCAACTAGAGCAGCTGAACTTTATTTGGGGTTAATCAGAGGCACTTTAAATGATGGCAGGTGTATGATGACTCCTATTTAACACGATTTGGAATGTGATTGCTTAATTCTGAACACAGCTACATCCCCAGTTATAAGAGGGTGTGCAGACTTATGCAACCACATTATTTTTATTTTTTTACTTTTCTTCCCTCCACCTAAAAGATTTCAGTTTGTTTTTCAATTGAGTTGTACAGTTTATAGGTCACATTAAAGGTGGAAAAAGTTCTGAAATGATTTATCTTTGTCTCATTTTTTTACAGCACAGAAACCTGACATTTTAACCGGGGTGTGTAGACTTTTTATATCCACTGTATGTATATATGTATATATATATATATATATATATATATATATATATATATATATATATATATATATATATATATACATATATATAGTAAATAAATAGTAATTTGTGTTCACATTTCAATGTCTAAAACAAGTTAAAAAACCTGTTTCCAGCTCAGAATTCTGAGAAAAACAATTACACTGCATTCTGGGAAGCTGAGCCAGGACATGCAAATGTGCCCACAAATGCCTCCCTCTTCAATCCATAGCCATTTTCAAACATGGCTTCCTTTAAGCTTATTGATGCTGTATTACACAGCTTTAATGCAAAGCCAAGGTTGGATTTTACACAAGCTGTATATTAAGCTGCATACTCTGTATAAAATAAACTTTAGAGTAGGAGTGTCCGAGTTCGGTCTTGGTGGGCCGCACACAGGCCTGGATTTGAGGATTTCCTATCTGTGCACAGTGAATCAATCATGACTGAGGAAATGATAGTCTCACCTGGGTGAAGCAGGGATATCCTCAAATCTAGGCCTGTGTGCTGCCCACCAGGGCCCAACTTGGACACCTCTGATGTATATGATATGATTATTAATAATCATGAATTATTATGAGATTTTTTGGGCTGAACATCAGCGTGTGACATTTTATAATTTGCCCAAAATTCATAAAAATGTAACGAACCTCACGGGCAGACCAATAGTATGTGGTCCCGTTGGGTCTAATCTTTTTCTTTAGATCTATGTGTACAAGTGTTAGGCCAATTATTGTAAATCATACTTAGATGATGCAACTGAATCTATGAATCTATTAGCTATCTTAAAGATATGATGGGATAAAGAAAAAAAAAAAATATATATATATATATATATATACAGTAATACAATATGACAGGGCAGTCCCGATATCCCTTGCCTATCTTACTGAATTTAATTTGTATTGTTGTGTGGACTTCAGACACCAAGTCTATCTTGTTCTTAATGTGAAAGAACAATGTCCCGGATAACTCTGTTTTCAGGAAGCTTAATGTTTTAAAATGGCTATTGATTGGCTTCTATGATGCACGTGACTGCTCTGCAGAGGTTTCTGGAAACTGTAGTCCAGTGTATTAGGCAAATACGTAATTTCCTGTTGTCGTTTTGATCATTTCCGGGTCAAACACAACTTCCGGGTATGTTAAGATTCGACGCATAGTAAGTGTTTGTGTTTATTAAAGTCTCTAGCTGTATTTATGTGGTATAGTGAGACATTATTACTGGAGGATAGAGAGGGAGAGAAAGGGGAGAGTGAGACAAGGTGGTGAGAGAGAGACAAAGGGGGAGAGGGCGGGAGAGAGAGAAACAAAGGGGGAGAGGGGGCGGGGGGCATGGAGTGGGGAGAAATATATACATATATATATATATATATATATATATATATATATATATATATATATGAGAGAGAGTAAGAGAGATCATGTATAGATATATATATATGTATATATAGATACAGATATATAATTCGATTTTAACTCATATATCAGAACATATGTTAAAGCATAATGTTGCCTACCAGTATATTTCATGTATCAGGGTACTTCTGAGTATTCATTATACCAATTATAAAACGTTAATCATGCCAATGTTTGAGGCAGATAGAACAGGCAGACTAGATGGACCTTTTGGCTCTTATATGCTGTCAAACTCCTTTTTTTTTTGTAGCATCTGGCTAACTTGTCGGTATGAATAAGATGAAGACACGCAAGGAGATGATGGCTGAGATGTTCTTAAGGCACGCCCTGGAGATCATTTACCTGCTGACTGGAGAGGTAGGTTCTTGGAGACGTCTGTGCAGGCAGAGCTCAAAATACTACCTCAAGTGCCTCCTACTTAGAAGCGTGTCCACAATCCTTGGGTGTGAGTCTAATTACTAGGGGAGTACTAGGAGATTTTAGTAACATAATCCTTTATCATAATTAGGGCTACCACTTAATTACACCTATAGCCTTGGTTTATGTCTGTGTGCAGTCAGACTTTAGTAATGTAGATGAGTATGGAAAAGGTGAAGACATAAGACAAATACAATAATAATATATATAATGGTACCAAATGAAAAGAGATGAGGGGTCACTTTCCTTGTTTAGAGGTGGCAGAAATTAAAGGATTACTGTAGTCCACGAAGACAAAACAAAATACTTGTTTGTCTAGTATGTACCAAACTAAACCATTTTTTTATAGAATATCTAGTAAAGGAATCCAATGTGTGTTTGTTCCATCACGTCCTGACAGCATGAGGGTGTGTTTTTGGTTAAGCGTTAAGAGATGGTTGGGGATTCAACAGAATGGCTTTGCTAGGTAATTGGGTAATTTTGAAACTGACACCATACACCTTGCAAGAGTCTAGCAGACGCATGTAATTTGTATTGAAGACACTCAAGAAAATGGATCTATCAAGATGAACCGTTAAAGGTAAGCAAATGAGGATTTGGGTTGTATTTTGTTGTGTGAAAACGTATGGAATAGGGTTCATCTTCAACATTTGGTGATTGGATGTGGGCCGTCGAGAGTATCCCCAATATGGTGGTAATGGTGATGAAGGAGACATTATAAGAGCTGCGGTTAGATTAAATCAACAAATTAAAAATTGGCAAGAAAGAGGACATGGTGGATAGTTCTGTCCATTGAAATAATCATAGACCCTATAACATTTAGATGGGTCTGATATGTTCCCTTGTCTCATTTTATTAGGAATACACCATTGTGAAGAAAGATTCACCCCACAGCAGCATTCACCAGCTGACCGGAGAGGTGAGCACTGCTGGACAATGTGATATTATGGTCAGGTTCAAGCCGGGTTCAATCTCATGGCAGATCTTGTTGCTTAGCTATGTGTTCTAGAGATAGCTCAGTCAAAAGTACCTCTCCTAGCTTGTGATGAGGTTGCTCCTGATTGTTGTTAAGCCCCTGTCAATCACATCTAATTTGAGACTATTTATTCCTGATCCGGCCTGTTGTAGGTTTCTGCTCCATTCCTGTTTCCTGTTGGACTGATCTTTGCTACTGACTTGTATTGTTACTGACCTCGTTGGGATTCTGCCGGCCCCTAGTCTTTGGCTTGTGTGTTACTTCAGACTTGCATACTCTGGTACTTCACCCCTGAAGGGTTTCATCCGGACAGCCCTGACAATTATACCAGCTTCAGAACATAGTGACACCCCTTTACTGACCAAGCTTTATCTGGACCTATCATCTGTTGGTGGCTCCCTTCGTGTTCTCATTAACATTATCCACGCTCTCCTGACTATCTATCAGAAGATGGGTCTGATGAATCGGTCTCACTGAATGGACTGTGTGTATTTCAGGTACCTATAAAGTGTGAAGATGTTGCAGTCTATTTCTCTATGGAGGAGTGGGATTATATAGAAGGACACAAGGAGCATTACAAGGATGTGATGATGGAGAGTCACCAAACCATTTCCTCTCCAGCAAACTTGAGCTCAGGTACCTCTAGTTATGTTTATTTTTTGAAGAAGTTCTAATATAATAATTAAAACATTTTTTATGATCAGTGGCATTTCATTTTGAGAATTAATCTAATGGGAGTCACTGAGTGGTGTAAAGCAGAGCTGCTCATTTATGAGAAATATATTGATTTATTTAGTTTTTTCTCTCTCTCTTTTTTTTTTTCTCACTCACTGCCATAACAACATGACCTACTTGTTTTAATTATCATTGCTCATTAATAAACATTGTATCTAAATATTAAATTCACTTTTAAAGTAATTATTAAAGTATGAGGCTCTAGTTGAGCTGATAGTCTCCACTCGCATAAGAGCATCAAGGAGAAAGGTGGTTTGGCTGACAGACAGGTCTAAAGAGTCTTGAAACTCATTTAAGACAATAAATTATGCATATTCACCTGTCTATTTTTCTTTACCAGGATTCCATGATGCAAATGTAGACCCGGTATTAGTCATTAAGGATGAAGAAAGTGTTCAGATGGTGGGAACCCATCCAGACCTCAGTGTAGGTGGGTGATATACAGGGTAATCGTCTCTATTAGTCACTAAGAATGAAGAGGGTGTTCAGAAGGTGGGAATCCATCCAGACCTCAGTGTAGGTGGGTGATATACAGGGTAATCATCTCTATTAGTTATTAAGGATGAAGAGGCTCTTCAGAAGGTGGAACCTATTCAGACCTCAGTGTAGGTGGGTGATATACAGGGTAATCATCTCTATTAGTTATTAAGGATGAAGAGGCTCTTCAGAAGGTGGAACCTATTCAGACCTCAGTGTAGGTTGGTGATATACAGGGTTATCTTTGGTATTAGTTATTAAGGATGAAGAGGGTGTTCAGAAGGAGGGACCCCATCCAGACCTCAGTGTAGGTGGGTCATATACAAGGTGATCCTTGGTATTAGTCATTAAGAAACAAGAGGATATATAGGTGGTGGGAACCAATCCAGACCTAAGTGTAGGAGGGTGATATACAGGGTAATCTTTGACTGTTAGTTCAGCAGTTATTGATTCATTCTTTTTTTTATTTATTTTTTAATGTTCCACAAAAAAGTAATTGAAGGCTCATTTTCGGGTGGGATTTTATGACCATGCACCTATTCATTATGAATGTCTCATTTACCTTGATGTCAATGCCACCACTCTACTGTTGACATACAAAGCTCTTAATCACAGTACATCCCTCTATACCATTCAGTACAAGTAGGTACTCAATCAGAAAGTGGTAAAATTATAGAATGCATTTTATGATTTTCTTATATGACTTTCAATGTCTCTGAAGTAGTCCTGTCTTGGCAAAAGGCATAGGAGCCTGTTATGTTGTTTTTGACAATACAACTGATTAAGTCTTTTTAAAATGGAAATTTTGCATAATGTTATTTGGCAATAATAATCTAGAAATGTTGGTACAATGTTTAGATAAAATTAAACTGTTTTGAGGACGGGGGAAATGTGACCCCACAGAAAAAGTGTGATCCCTAGTAGGATACTGCTGTGTCATTTCTGAATGGGGAATCCGAGAAACAATAAGCCAATCATATCTACCCATTTGGTCAATTAAAAGCTAAAGTTGTATGCTCATCCTTGGAATTTACATTTCCACCTTTATTTACAAAATGATCAGTGAGGGGGAAGTTCTTTTTGTCCAGCATGCCCCTCACTCATTTTCCCAATCATCTCTAAAGATTAGTAGTGGGCAGCAGTTGGACCTGGGGCAGAAGGTTGGCCCCCAGCCTGTTCTCTTGAGTATTAGAGCATGCACAGTCCATTATATCTTTCTAAAACAATTGTACTCTGACTACTTTTTCTCATTATACACACACATATATTGGATTAAAGAGTGATAATGCACTGTGGGCTTATTTGCATGTCCCTGCCCAGTTTCCCAGAGTGCAGTGCTATAACTGTATTTCTCAGAATTATGAGCAGGACATACTTTTTTTTTTAACTTGTTTTAGATATTCAAATGTGAACACAAATGTACTTTGGCCACAAATGGGGTCCTTGAAGTGAAATAGGTTGACCATCATATATTGTAAGCTCTGCAGAGTATGGACCTGTTTCACTAATAATTCAGTTCCACTTCAGGATATCTCATAGAGATCAAGAATTAGCCCATACAAATGAATCTGCCCAATAAAACCTCTACATATGAGTAGCATATTAATATAAATAGTATCTCATGTGTGAAGATGATAAGCTAAGGAGAAAGAGTACACACATGTTGCATAGTAATTTATTTTACATAGTTACGTAGTAACTTGGGTTGAAAAAATACTTTTAGTCCATCAAGTTCAACCTTTTTAGATCTCCTCTGATCTGCAATATGCTAATTAATTGTTAATTTAGTCAGAGGAAGCAGAACAGAAGGAAAAAAAAAAACAGTGAAACTTTGCGAATTGTCTCAAAAGGTAAAAAAAAAAAAATAATTCCTTCCTGACCCCAGATACTAGCGATCAGATTCCTCCCTGGCTCAATACCCCCCTTCCCATGTACTAGACTTTGTTGTGGGACCATGAATGTCACTCTAACATTTTGATATATACAGTGCCTTGCAAAAGTATTCACCCCCTTGACTTTTTACCTATTTAGTTACATTACAGCCATAAGTTCAATATTTTGTTAATCTGAATTATATTAGATGGATCAGAACACAATAGTCTAAGTTGGTGAAGTGAAATGAGAAAAATATATACATAAAACTATTTTTGAGAAATAGAAAACAGAAAACTGCCATGTGCGTATGTATTGCCCCCCTTTGTTATGAAGCCCATAAAAAGCTCTGGTGCAACCACTTACCTTCAGAAGTCACATAATTAGTGAAATTATGTCCACCTGTGTGCAATCTAAGTGTCAGATGATCTGTCATTACATATACACACCTTTTTTAAATGCCCCAGAGGCTGCAACACCTAAGCAAGAGGCACCACTAACCAAACACTGCCATGAAGACCAAGGAACTCTCCAAACAAGTAATGGACAATGTTGTTAAGAAGTACAAGTCAGGGTTAGGTTATAAAAAAAAGAACATGGCACAACAGCAAACCTGCCAAGAGACGACCACCCACCAAAACTCACGTACCGGGCAAGGAGGGCATTAATCAGAGAGGCAGCACGGAGACCTAAGGCTACCCTGGAGGAGCTGCAGAGTTCCACAGCAGGGACTGGAGTACATAGGACGACAATAAGCCGTACGCTCCATAGAGTTGGGCTTTATGGCAGAGTGGTCAGAAGAAATCCATTACTTTTAGCAAAAAACAAAATAACATGTTTTGAGTTTGCAAAATGGCATGTGGGAGACTCCCAACATATATGGAGGAAGGTGCTCTGGTCTGATGAGACTAAAATTGAACTTTTTGGCCATCAAAGAAAACGCTATGTCTGTAGCAGACCCATCACATCACCCAAAGAACACTATCCCCAATGAAACATGGTGGTAGCAGCATCATGCTGTGGGGATATTTTTCAGTAGCCAGGACTGGGAAACTGGTCAGAGTTGAGGGAGAGATGGATGGTGCTAAATACAGGGATATTATTGAGCATAACCTGTACCACTCAGTGCGTTATTTGAGGCTAGGACGGAGGATTACCATCCAGCAGGGCAATGACCCCAAACACACTGTGTATTTTTTAAATGAAGATATCAAAATTGCAAGTTTTAACATTTTTATTTGTTTGTACAGGTGAAATGAAAGCAGAAACACTCCTTGAGGAACAAATATGGGATATGAGCATAAGATATATTTCAGAAATGGAGAATCTGGAAACCTGTAGAGAACCCAGCACAAGTGAGTATTTGATCGGTGTAAAGGATGCTGGGTATGTGATGGGTGTAAAGTAGTGGTTCCCAAACTTTCAGTTCAAGGCGCACTTACTATTTCAAGATTTTTCCAAGGCTCCCCAAGTCAGACCATAGTTATATATATATATATATATATATATATATATATATATATATATATATATATATATATATATATATATATATATATATATATATATATTGTTCGATTAGTTATAAAAAATAAAATAAACGTGAGTTATTACAAATGTTCTCTCTCTCACTCCCCCTTCTCTCTCTCCCCCTTCCTTCTCTCTGTGGTTTCTCTCTCTCACACTCTCCCTTCTATTTCTCACACTCTCCCTTCTCTCTCACACTCTCCCTTATATTTCTCACACTCTCCCTTCTCTCTCTCACACTCTCCCTTCTCTCTCTCACCCTCTCTCTCTCTCTCTCTCTCTCTCTCTCCTTCAGTCTTCTCTCACCCTCCCTTCTCTCTCTTACCCTCCCTTCTCTCTCTCTCTGTCTTCTTTCTCCCCCTCTCTCCCTCCTTCTCCTTCAGTCTTCTCTCTCGCTTCTTTGTCTCCCTCTCCCCTTCTTCCCCCTCCCCCACATTAGCACTTAGACACATGCTGGGCACGTTGTCTCTTACAGGCTGGGCATATTGGCTATTACAGACACATACCGGGCACATTGGCTATTACAGGCACAGGATTAGCATATTGTCTCTTACACGCTGGGCACATTGGCTATTACAGGCACAGGGTGGGCACATTGGCTATTACAGGCACAGGGTGGGCACATTGGCTATTACAGGCACAGGGTGGGCACATTGGCTATTACAGGCACAGAATGGGCTCACTGGCTATTACAGGCAGATGCTTGGCATATTTGCTCTTACAGGCTGGACACGTTGGCTATTACAGACACAAGCTGGGCACATTGGCACTTACATATACAGGCTGGGCACATTCGTTACGAAGAGATGTGATGGGTGTAAAGGATGCTGGGGATGTGATGGGTGTAAAGGATGCAGGGGATGTGATGGGTGTTAAGGATGCAGGGGATGTGATGGGTGTGAAGGATGCAGGGGATGTGATGGGTGTGAAGGATGCTGGGGATGTGACGGGTGTGAAGGATGCTGGGGATGTGACGGGTGTGAAGGATGCGGGGGATGTGCCGGGTGTGAAGGATGCGGGGTATGTGCCGGGTGTGAAGGATGCGGGGTATGTGCCGGGTGTGAAGGATGCGGGGGATGTGCCGGGTGTGAAGGATGCGGGGGATGTGCCGGGTGTGAAGGATGCGGGGGATGTGCCGGGTGTGAAGGATGCGGGGGATGTGCCGGGTGTGAAGGATGCGGGGGATGTGCCGGGTGTGAAGGATGCGGGGTATGTGCCGGGTGTGAAGGATGCGGGGTATGTGCCGGGTGTGAAGGATGCGGGGTATGTGCCGGGTGTGAAGGATGCGGGGTATGTGCCGGGTGTGAAGGATGCGGGGTATGTGCCGGGTGTGATGGATACGGGGGAATGCGGGGGATGTGCCGGGTGTGAAGTATGCGGGGGATGTGCCGGGTGTGAAGTATGCGGGGGATGTGCCGGGTGTGAAGTATGCGGGGTATGTGCCGGGTGTGAAGGATGCGGGGGTATGTGCCGGGTGTGAAGGATGCGGGGGTATGTGCCGGGTGTGAAGGATGCGGGGGTATGTGCCGGGTGTGAAGGATGCGGGGGAATGCGGGGTATGTGCCGGGTGTGAAGGATGCGGGGTATGTGCCGGGTGTGAAGGATGCGGGGTATGTGCCGGGTGTGAAGGATGCGGGGTATGTGCCGGGTGTGAAGGATGCGGGGTATGTGCCGGGTGTGAAGGATGCGGGGTATGTGCCGGGTGTGAAGGATGCGGGGTATGTGCCGGGTGTGAAGGATGCGGGGTATGTGCCGGGTGTGAAGGATGCGGGGGAATGTTGGTGATGTGCCGGGTGTGATGGATGCGGGGTATGTGCCGGGTGTGAAGGATGCGGGGTATGTGCCGGGTGTGAAGGATGCGGGGTATGTGCCGGGTGTGAAGGATGCGGGGTATGTGCCGGGTGTGAAGGATGCGGGGGATGTGATGCGTGTTAAGGATGCGGGGGATGTGATGCGTGTTAAGGATGCGGGGGATGTGACGGGTGTGAAGGATGCAGGGGATGTGACGGGTGTGAAGGATGCGGGGGATGTGCCGGGTGTGAAGGATGCGGGGGATGTGCCGGGTGTGAAGGATGCGGGGTATGTGCCGGGTGTGAAGTATTCGGGAGATGTGCCGGGTGTGAAGGATGCGGGGGATGTGCCGGGTGTGAAGGATGCGGGGGATGTGCCGGGTGTGAAGGATGCGGGGGATGTGCCGGGTGTGAAGGATGCGGGGGATGTGCCGGGTGTGAAGGATGCGGGGGATGTGCCGGGTGTGAAGGATGCGGGGGATGTGCCGGGTGTGAAGGATGCGGGGGATGTGCCGGGTGTGAAGGATGCGGGGGATGTGCCGGGTGTGAAGGATGCGGGGGATGTGCCGGGTGTGAAGGATGCGGGGTATGTGCCGGGTGTGAAGGATGCGGGGTATGTGCCGGGTGTGAAGGATGCGGGGTATGTGCCGGGTGTGAAGGATGCGGGGTATGTGCCGGGTGTGAAGGATGCGGGGTATGTGCCGGGTGTGAAGGATGCGTGGTATGTGCCGGGTGTGAAGTATGCGGGGTATGTGCCGGGTGTGAAGTATGCGGGGTATGTGCCGGGTGTGAAGGATGCGGGGGAATGTTGGGTATGTGCCGGGTGTGAAGGATGCGGGGTATGTGCCGGGTGTGAAGGATGCGGGGTATGTGCCGGGTGTGAAGGATGCGGGGTATGTGCCGGGTGTGAAGGATGCGGGGTATGTGCCGGGTGTGAAGGATGCAAGGTATGTGCCGAGTGTGTTCAGAAATAAAATGTTACAAAATTAGATATTGTAAACCTGCTAAAGGTTGTCCAACACAGAGGCCACATTCAAATGCTTTCCTCTCTAGCGTGACTCCTCAACCAATTACAGCTCATATGTCTTTTCTCTATAATCCCCCTCAATGGGTTGACTTTTCTCATTGAGAGGGATATTTACTTTTTTGGAGAACAGAGTTTGGGTTTATAGACTTAAGCTGCCTGTTCCTGGGAATGGGTGGGGAAGGAAAGTCAGGCTCTCAAAGCTCCAATCATTCATCAAACCCCCTCCTCTCTCCCCACTATTCAGTTACTACATGAACTCAGGCTTCAAAGAACCAGAAGTGACAAGGTCAGGTGGGATGGAAACATTTTCTAGTTTCTAAAGTTAAGAGGTCCTCTAGAATAGTTTTTATGGTTACAGAGCTGTTTATGATGATAGGCTGAACTGGGCGCCCTTCTCTAAATCCACATGCCAGTGACAAGGACCTACTGTCACAACCTACAATGATGATGGAATCTAGAGGATCCTACTCCTCTTATCTCCTGTAGGTTTTAGACCTAAGTTTGGGTGGCTCCAGACCAATGGACAGTCTTTGTAGATGCAAGAGCATAAGTCACAGCTTTTGGTAGTGTGCCTGGGAAACCTGGAATGGAGTCAGAAACAATCTCCTCTACCAGCATATGCCCCTGGGTCAATAATACACCTGCACACAAAGTCTTGATGAAAATTATGAACCATGTTTTATTTCAGAACAGCATATTTAACCACATCACACAAGGATGGGGGAAGTGGCTACCCTTAGCCAGCCCCAAATGACCTCTGGCCAATCATGAAGGGGAACTGTGTGTGAACCAATAGTCCCCTCCCAGGTCCGCCCACTAGGCTGGGCCAACTAATTCATTTGGGCTCTGAATCTCCAGGGGAAAGCATGCCTTGGCTCTCCTGTGCCCATGCTAAGAAGGCTGAAAAGACTCAGGCCATCCCATTGTTTCTGGGTGCTTGCCTGTCTGCTCTCCAGCTGTGAGCTCCCCATTGTTAGTACTCTGCTGGACACTTAGCTAATGGGATTAACAGGCCTTTGGGAACAAAGGAGGCTTGGCTGTATTCAACGGGCTTCCCCTCTACAATAAAATAACATACTAATATAATAACATACATTCATATTTACAAATATAACACACAATGTTTCACCCACATATAACCAATATATCCCATCAGATCCATCACAGGATACTCATTACAATGAGCCTAAACATGGGAGGTATGGGAATATGCTAAGGGATAAACTTATAATACTTTATCCCCTAGACCACAAAATAACAATATATCAATAACAAGTGGGCCCCAAACCTTTTCTTCCACAGCATGAGCCATGAACTTTGTGCAAACACAATATGGCCACTGGCTGATTCATGACACCTACCTCTGAAGTTTTACAGATAATAATGATATTTCTCATTTTGATTGCATGCAGCCATAAGATTACCTTTCATCTGACCACTTACCATTACGGGACAAAACAAATGTGTCACTCAATTGACGTAGATCTTAGACATCTTCAATGTATCTTAAAGAGATACTTTTCACGTCAATCCCCTCATTCGCACCGCGCTCTTCATTAGGCTTGAAAAAATTTCTAGACCAATCCTAGCCACCGGTTGACTCGGTTCTCTATCCCTTCACACAGAATGGTTATCAGGATTCACAAAGAAGTTGCAGGGTCTCAGGACAAGTTGCAGAAATTATTTGTAGATTAATAAAAATAATAATCTTAATAATAATAATAATAAAAACAATAATCTTCCCTCTAAATGATGCAAACCATGTATAGGTGTCCCAAACCGTGCATAAACTTTATTGAGTAGTTGACATTTTTATAAATTTTTTACCAAATACAACAATGGGTTATTTTCCTTAAATACAATTTAACACCTTTTCGTGGTTTTAATTACCCCACAGGGGTTAGGAATTTCCACCAAAAGCAGGGCGCCAGCCTATCTAACTCCCCATTTAGATGCCGTGGAGTCTACTGCCCCATCTGTCAGATACCTACAGTCAGTGTCTGGGAACAGCAGGGGGGTTGCCAGGGTATCTGGGTAATGGGTCCGGGTTTACCCCAAGTGGGGAACCATGGATCCAGGGTAGACAGGCTGCAATCGGGGAACCTAGAAGAGGGTAGTGTGCTGGCTAGCGAGCCCATAGTGAGTAATCGGCGTGGGAATGTCCCTGATGTCTGTTTTGATGTCTGTGGGAAAATTATAGTGTATGTGTATCCATTCCGTAGCTGACCTCTCAGGTAGAAATATCTTTTTTCAGGAAAGATGTCAGCTAGGACAGTGAGGTGACTCCGGGGTATATTCACTTTTGGGAACCATAACATTCTAATCATTTCCATAACTTTTCTAACAATTTTTTGTTCTGTATTAGATTGGTGTCAGGAACAATGGCTGAGGTCAAGTACTTCCTTATTAGTGGTTTATCAGACCCGTTGTAGAAATCTATGGAGCCTGATCTACCTCTTACAATGAATTTGAATCCTAGCCTGGGACTGGAAGGGAAATGGGTATCAAGGTCCGCTACAAGAAATGGCTACTGGTAGCCCTTAAAGTGTTACTACCGTCAAAATATTTTTCTTGGCTCTATGAGCTTGGGTGACCATGTGGAAATGGTTCCTTGAGGTCCAGTTCATATAACCAGGGGCTTGGGGAAACATTGGAGGATATAAACAGAATAAGAATCAGATTTTTAGTCCTCTATGAGGAATGTTGTTATTGCCATTATAATAGCTTTAGTCCATATGATAAATGTGGCTAGAGTATGTGGAGGTCCAGTCACCAGGTCCAAAAGTGCAGGGGGTTATGACACCCTCATTAAAATGTGTAGATATCACATATAATAGTTGTCAAACTACGAGACATCGTCACGCTTTGCATGGTGCGTACGACTTAAGTGATGAGCGCCTTTGGCGCTAATCGCTTGCGTTCCTCGCAAAGCGAGGTGAGCCATTTACTTGGAGCACTTAGGAGAGCCTTGCATGGTGAGTCATTAACTTGCAGCACTTAGGTGATGAGTGAAGCGAAGCGAGCAGTGAAGGCAATGAAACACGCAGGACTTAGCCACCAAACACTTAAGAAACGCGGGATCGCCAGCCTGCAAGCAGTTGACCAATGCAGGAATTAAAAAAAAAAAAATTACGAGATGCAGGACTTAGAGAAAAAAAATACAAGATAGAAAAAATACGAAGTTAACTACAGAACCGCGCAAAGCAAAAACCAATAAAAACACACAACATACAAAAAAATATAACAAAAACGTCACACACCGCATGGGAGAACAGCCAGGAAGTCTGGGAGTTAGGTGGAACGCGAATTTAAGTCGATTTGGCCGAGTGTCGGTACTCAAAATCGCCTAAGCGGGAAAGAAATGTCCGCCAAACAAAATGAAAACGAGGCTACACAACCAAGAACAACGTAAAACACTGCCAACCGCGTAGCACTTTCACACAGGAATGTACGAGGTACAAATGACGGAAAATGCTTGCGCTACACATAGACAAACGACGCTACTTTACAATCCTAACTTGCAACTAATAACATTTCAAATCTACAATGGCGCTTTACACAACTAAATCAACGGTTTGCCCTCACGCACGCAGCCTATTTCTAATGCACAGTTGCGACATTCATTACAATTTCTCCTCAGGGCAGCAACACTCAAACTGTACATTGTATGCTGCCGGAAATCAAAAACAGATTGTTAGCTCTTCAGGCTATTGATTGCTGGATATATTAATTACAAATAGGTAAAGTATATTAATTTATTAAGTTACTAATTAATTCATTATTAGTTAACAAAATATAGATAAATATATATCTGACTTTGTGATGAGCGCCGAAGGTGCTCAGAGGAGCAAAAGTACACGAGGAGAGGCTCGCAATGAGCACCGACGGTCATCAGAGTAGAAAAAGCTTTACATTGTGTGTCAAACAGCATTGCCATGGCTTCAAATTTTATTGCCCTGTTATTTTTGACAGGCAAGTCGCTAGTTAAAATATAATTGTGTTGAATATTGTTTTTCATACTGCGCCTCATGGTACCCTAGGGTGTGTGGCCAATTGCTACAGATTATTGCATAAAAATGGTAGCTATTTCGGAGTCTTCTGTATTTTAGGCTCCTGAAGATGTGTCTGAACTAGTTTGGAGGATCACTGTTGTTGAGTGTATAATATGTTTATATATATATACTAGCGAATTGCCCGTCAAAAAATGACGGCAATGAAATTGTAAGGTAGCTAATGCTGTTTGGTGTATAATAATGAAATATTTAATACATTACTAAATGAATATACTGTACCTATTTTGAAGCATTGTGATGAAGAGCTGGCAATCTGTGTTGATGTTGCTGCAGTAGTGGTGTGGAGCTGCTGTGTAAGCATGCTGAATGTGTGCACTGTGTGGTATGAATATCCGTAGGTGGTTTGTGGCGTTTTGCGAGTTTCTTGTGGTGTTTTGCGAGTTTCTTGTGGTGTTTTGCGAGTTTAGAGTGCTGTAGCCTCGTTTTCGTTTTGTTCGGCGGCCATTTTTTCTGTCGCTTAGATTTTTTTTTAGTCTCAGAACTCGAGGTCTAAGTTGCATTTTTGAGATCCTGGGTGCTCCCTCTTGGTGTAGGTAAGGTTTTTATGTATGTGCTGTGTGTATGTATTGTGTTTTAAATGTTTGTATGTCGGCGTGTTGCGTCCGATGTTTGCGAGGTCGTAATGTGTGGTAACGTGTTTCGTAGGTTGTTTGCGTTCCTCGTAAAATTTAGCGAGTGTCGTAATTTGTGTGTCGTGTTTTTTGAGTAGCGACGTGAAGTTTGCGAGGGTTTGAGGCCCTTGCCCAGTGACCTCGCCAGCAACTGAGGCCCTCGCTTCGCGAGGGGCCTCAGTTGCTGGCATGGAGCGCCTTCGGCGCTCCATGCCAGCAACTGAGGCCCTTGCCCAGTGACCTCGCCAGCAACTGAGGCCCTCGCTTCGCGAGGGGCCTCAGTTGCTGGCATGGAGCGCCTTCGGCGCTCCATGCCAGCAACTGAGGCCCTTGCCCAGTGACCTCGCCAGCAACTGAGGCCCTCGCTTTGCGAGGGGCCTCAGTTGCTGGCATGGAGCGCCTTCAGGGCTCCATGCCATCAACTGAGGCCCTTGCCCAGTGACCTCGCTAAGCGAGGGCCGCGGCTCGCTACGCGAGCCCGCAAGCGTGAGCAACGACCCGTACGCTCACAACTATATATGTGATCTAAGTGGTGCCTTCAGTTTTCTCATTGACTGAATGCAAACAAGCGTACAGTTCAAGGAGGAATAAAAGTGCATTAATATCAACACAGGTGGGTGATAAATTCTAAAAAGATATGATTCCATCATTCTATAATTATCATCATACATAGGTCTCATCACAGTGTTGTTATCTGGACATCTTGCATACTAGTTCTGACTTTTGTATTTGTCATTACGGATGAAGACAGTGTTGGAAACCCAATAATCATTAAGAATAAAAGAGGGGGTCCAAGAGGTGGGAACCCATCCAGAACTCCATGTCGGTGGTTGATATACAGGATAATCTTCGGCATTAGTCATTAAAGTGAAGAGGGTGTTCAGGAGGTGGGAACCCATCCAGACCTCAGTGTTGGTGGGTGATGCCCAAGGAAATATTCAGTATTAGTCATTAAGGATAAAGAGGGGGTGCAGAAGGTGGGAACCCATACAAACCTAAATGCTAAGTGTAGGTGGGTGATATACAATGTAATCTTTGACTCTTAGTTTGGCAGTTATTGATCAATTCTTTGTTTAAATATATTCCACAGCAAAGTAATTAAAAGGACACTAACAGATAGTATTTTAATGCCATGCACCAATTCCTCATGAATGTCTCATCTACCTCCGTGCCAATGTCACCACCATTGACATAAGGAGCCATTAAGTACAGTACATCCATCTATACCTTCAGCACAATTAGGTGCTCAGTCAGAAAGTGGTAAAATATAGAATGCATTTTATAATCTTGTTATATGACCTTCAGTGTCCCTAGAGAAATTATGTCTGGATGAAACATGTAGAAGTCTGTTCTGTTGTTTTGCTGATACCACTGATGAAGGTGGTATCAGGTCCTGTGGATCTCTTGCTCAGCGACCAGTCCCATCTTGTTGCATTTTAGCTTTTATTGATATCTATGAGGGTGTGTTCTTACCTATCACTGAAAGGAGGTTTGATGGGAGAGGGAAATTTGGTAGAGGGATTCCTAGCCTAATTAAGCACTGTTTTACCTCTTAAATTGTCTATTTATTGTTGAAAATATTTAATTTACATCCTAATATATTGTGTATTTCTTTTCTAAAAGATGGATCCTCGGGACAACATCAGCATGATCATATATCAAAACATTTGAATGATATTACAAGTGTAACTAAACAGAATGAACAAACAACCCCCATTACTACACACACACCCCATGTTATAAATGTAACTAAACAGGACGAGCAAACAAACCCCATTACTACACACACACCCCATGTTATAAGTGTAACTAAACAGGACGAGCAAACAAACCCCATTACTACTCACACACCCCATGTTATAAGTGTAACTAAACAGGACGAGCAAACAAACCCCATTACTACACACACACCCCATGTTATAAGTGTAACTAAACAGAATGAGCAAACAATCCCCATTACTACCCATACAATCCGTAGTATAAGTGTAACTAAAAAGGATGAGCAAACAAACCCCATTACTACACATACACTGTGCCAAATTCCAAGGAATTCTCAAAATGAGCGACTTGAATTAGATCTTGAAGAGCCCAACGTATCTGTATACAGGAAAGGAGAAAACACAGAATGTTACATTTCTAATTTCGACGAGTGTAGTAGTGAATCTATTGAGGAACTAGATCTGCTGAAATCTGGTGAAAAGTCTCTTCCATTTACTTCACAACTCTACACACATCAGAATTTGTTTCAATGCTTGGATTGTGGTCAATGTTTTGAGGACAGGAGCACACTTACTGCGCACAAAAGAATTCATGTGGACAAACCATTTGCATGCTTAGACTGTGGGAAATGTTTCACTCTCAAGACTCAACTTGTTACACACCAGAGATATCACACTGGTGAGAGACCTTTTAATTGTTCAAATTGTGGGAAGTCATTTGCAGAAAAAGGATGCCTTGTTAGACATCAAAGATCTCACACAGGACAGAAACCATTTGTCTGCTCTGTTTGTGGAAAATGCTTCTACATGAAATCTCATCTTGTTACGCATCAGAAAATTCACACTGGGGTGAGACCGTATGTTTGCTCTGATTGCGGGAAGTCTTTTATTGAGAAAGGAAGCCTAGTCAGACACCAGGGAGTTCACACCGGAGAAAAACCATTTGCTTGCATTGATTGTGGGAGGTGCTTTAGTCTGAACTCAAATCTTATGAGACATCAGAAAATTCACAAAGATGAGAAACCATTTGCTTGCCCTGATTGTGGGAAATGTTTCAGCCAAACTTCAGATCTCATTAAACATCAGAGAGTTCACACAGGTGAGAAGCCATTTCCTTGCCCCGAGTGTGGGAGATGTTTCAGCCGTAGTACAGGTCTTATCAGACACCGGCAACTTCACACAGGACAGAAATTCACTGATTGAACGATAAATGTACAGTCTTCTGAATGTATAAAAAAATACTACCACACAGACAGAAACACCATCATGAGGTGTTAATATATATATATATATATATTATCAAATCCAACCGGCATATAATCCAATATGAAATAATTTTTACAATATTAGAACATACATTCGCATGATTTTTTTATTTTATTTTTTCTACTAGATCTTCACTGCCAAAATTTCCATTGATTTGTTGATATTTTCTGATAAAGATGTATTTTAATAAAATTTATTGAAAATTGCAGTGTGTAAGTTGTTTATTTTTTTTTAATTCTCCTTTAACGTAAAACATTCATAGAAACAAATATTCAGCACATACAAAAACACCCAACCTGAAAACTTGTGAATTATACAACTGCATCAATAGTGCCCCAATTATTATAGAAGGAAGAATTCTGAGTTTGAGAAGAAAGGTTTGGTGAGGAATAATGGTCAATGGAGCAAGAGGGGTTAAGGGTGGGGGAGGGGCTTGGTAAAGGAAAAGGGTCAGTGAAAGAAGAGAGGCTGGAATATGGAGAAGAAGGGCTTGGTGATGACAAAGGGTCATTAGAGCAAGAGAAGCTGGAGAGTGGCGTGAGGGGTTTGGTGAGGGATAAGGGCAGTGGAAGAAGAGAGGTAGGAGTGTGAGGAGAGGGATTGGATTTTGGCTATCTCGCCCTGCACAGTCAGCTCAGGAACTCCAGTCATCAGGAGCAGGTAATGGTCCTATAAGATAGGACCAGCAGGAACACCCCGATGCAAGCTTAGAAAAGTAATAAAAGTCTTCCCCTCTATAATGACACACCATGTTTATATAGAGTGAAACAGAGCATAAATGTAATGGTAATTTCATCTATTTTTATATTATTTTCACATGCCAATCATCAATGAACAATTGCTTTAACCATTCAGATTATACCTCTTCGACATAGCATAATGATCCCTACGTGAGGCAAGATTAGTTCCAAAGATTTGAAGACTTCCTGTCTCTCCTATGCCCAGTTTTCAGAGAGTCTAGGGATACTGGCTTACCAGCCCCTTCTGACAGCTTGGGGCTGTGTCAATACTTCCTTGGGCTAAAAGGGGTCCTTTCTTGTGGGGTTCAGGGAAGTCCCACCCTGGCTCCAAAAGTCAGTCATGGCATAAGGGTCAATGGAAGAAGAGAGGTATAGTGTGAGGAGAGGGGCTTGGTGAGGGATAAGGGTCAGTGGAGGAGGAAAGGCTGGTCTGTGAGGAGAGGGGCTTGGTTAGGGATAATGGTTGGTAGAGGAAGACAGGTTGGAGTATGGGCAAAGGGGCTTGGTGCGTGACAAGGAGCAGTGGAGAATGAGAGGCTGGACTGCAATGAAAGTGGCTTGGTTATGTATAAGGGGCAGAAGAAAAAGACAGGCTGGAGTATGGGCAGTAGGCTTGGTGTGGGATAAGGGTCATTGGTTATGGTCGATATTCTGGCTTTATATGCATCTGTAGCCTAGGGTCAAGTATATATTGAGTGGAATGGATTTCTTTATTTATTTAGATCTAAAATCAAAAATATTTTTTTACTTAGACATACAGTGGATATAAAAAGTCTACACACCCCTGTTAAAATGTCAGGTTTCTGTGCTGTAAAGAAATGAGACAAAGAGAAATAATTTCAGAACTTTTTCCATCTTTAATGTGACCTATAAACTGCACAACTCAATCGAAAAACAAACAAATCTTTTAGGTGGAGGGAAAAAAATAAAAATAATGTGGTTGCATAAGTCTGCACACCCTCTTATAACTGGGGATATAGCTGTGTTCAGAATTAAGCAATCACATTCCAAATCATGTTAAATAGGAGTCAGCATACACCTGCCACCATTTAAAGTGCCTCTGATTAACCCCAAATAAAGTTCAGCTGCTCTAGTTGGTCTTTCCTGAAATTTTCTTAGTCGCATCCCACAGCAAAAGCCATGGTCCACAGAGAGCTTCCAAAGCATCAGAGGGATCTCATTGTTAAAAGGTATAAGTCAGGAGAAGGGTACAAAAGAATTTCCAAGGCATTAGATATATCATGGAACACAGTGAAGACAGTCATCATCCAACAAGTGGAGAAAATATGGCACAACAGTGACATTACCAAGAACTGGAGCTCCCTCCAAAATCGATGAAAAGAGGAGAAGAAAACTGGTCTGGGAGGCTACCAAGAGGCCTACAGCAACATTAAAGGAGCAGCAGGAATATCTGGCTGTGTGGTACATGTGACAACAATCTCCTGTAATCTTCATATGTCTGAGCTATGGGTTAGAGTGGCAAGACGAAAGCCTTTTCTTACGAAGAAAAACATCCAAGCCAGGCTACATTTTGCAAAAACACATCTGAAGTCTCCCAAAAGCATGTGGGAAAAGGTGTTATGGTCTGATGAAACCAAGGTTGAACTTTTTGGCCATAATTCCAAAAGATATGTTTGGCGCAAAAACAACACTGCACCTCACCAAAAGAACACCATACCCACAGTGAAGCATGGTGGTGGCAGCATCATGCTTTGGGGCTGTTTTTCTTCAGCTAGAACTGGGGCCTTAGTTAAGATAGAGGGAACTATGAACAGTTCCAAATACCAGTCACTATTGGCACAAAACCTTCAGGCTTCTGCTAGAAAGCTGAACATGAAGAGGAACTTCATCTTTCAGCATGACAACGACCCAAAGCATACATCAAAATCAACAAAGGAATGGCTTCACCAGAAGAAGATTAAAGTTTTGGAATGGCCCAGCCTGTAATGATATAGGAATCACAAGGTTGTGGAGACCAGCAGCCTAGCTCAGCAATGATCCAATTCAGCAACTTGTAGGTGAAACAGGAACAAGGTTTATTGAAGTGATCAGGAACCACACAATAATCTGGCAAGGATACAGAGACGGGAAGTGCCTTATAAAGGCCAAGAACCAGACAGCTGACCAGACACAGCTAAAGAGAGTTGTCACTGATTGCATTGCTTTTAGAGTCAAGGTATCAGATCTAAGGCAAATCTGCAAGAGGCAGGCTGGTGTACCGGTAGGGAAGAGGTTTAGCAACATGCAAACCAGGGTTAGAATCCCAGCAGAGTCAATTCCTCACACAGCCAGAGCCCAGACCTGAATCCGATTGAAAATCTGTGGGGTGATCTAAGGAGGGCTGTGCACAGGAGATGCCCTCGCAATCTGACAGATTTGGAGTGTTTTTGCAAAGAAGAGTGGGCAAATCTTGCCAAGTCAAAATGTGCCATGCTGATAGACTCATACCCAAAAAGACTGAGTGCTATAATAAAATCAAAAGGTGCTTCAACAAAGTATTAGTTTAAGGGTGTGCATACTTATGCAACCAAATTATTTTATTTTTATATTTTTTCTTCCCTTTACCTAAAAGATTTCAGTTTGTTTTTCAATTGAGTTGTACAGTTTATAGGTCACATTAAAGATGGAAAAAGTTCTGAAATTATTTCTCTTTGTCTCATTTTTTTACAGCACAGAAACCTGACATTTTAACAGGGGTGTGTAGACTTTTTATTTCCATTGTATGAGAGATATCTTGACTAAAAACTATTTGTTATGGTTATAAGACTGTCCCTAACCTAGTTTTATAGCCATGAGAACAAAGGTAAAAGGGGAGTTTTGAAAACCCAACCTACCAGCGGCCCTTTATTGTCCATACAGATGCTTCCACCTATGGACTAGGGGACATACTAAGCCAGCTGGATGACTCCAGAGTAGATTGTCTGCCTGAGTAGGAAGCTACTACCCAGGGAGGTGGCATATGCTGCCATTGAAAAGGGGTGCCTGGCAGTGGAGTGAGCTGTGAAGAAGCTCCAACATTATCTATATAGGAGGAAGTTCAAAGTGGTGACTGATTACAACCCTATATGCTGGCTTACAAGGGTGGCTGGGGACAATGGACATTTGTTAGGATGGAGCTTAGCACTGCAGGGTTACAATTTCACTATCCAGCATCACTGGGGAAAGACTTACCAAAATGCAGATGGACTTTCCCGGCAGGAGGACAAATAATGGCTAAGCTTGGGAATCATCTGGCAGGATCATCCCCTGCGCTCAGCCAACTGGAAGGGGAGAGTGGCTGTCATGATTCCAGTTGGACTCATAAATCCGCCCAGGATGGATTAAGATTTTTAATACAGGCCATTACTGTGGCCATATAATGACTTGAGGCAGCTAGCAATATCTGGGCTTTACATTTATGTGGTTGTGGGATGAGAAATTGTACTTTGACTGATCCAGGACCTATCCTGTTATGGTAGAGTGAATGGTAGCGCGATCAGCGCTACGGATAGTGAACGCGCGCGTGTCTTCCCTGTTATGGCAGAACGTTCAGCGCTACTGATTGTGCACGCATGCGTGTCTTCCCTGTTATGGTAGCGTGATGTCTCCCCTGTTATGGTTGCGGGATCAGTGCTATATATTGTGCACGCTCACCTTATACCTACACTAACGCTGGGAATGTGCTGCTTTATTATACCTACACTAACACTGCTAGGACATCAGAATGGGGGTGTTGGAGACCAGAATGGGGTACATGCCTCCCCCCCCCCAGGTCCCACATTTGGATCTCCTACCCCCCCACGTGCCCCATTCTGATCTCCTACCCCCCACCCCCCCAGGTCCCCACTCGGGTACCCCATTCTCCTACCCCCCCCCCCCCCCACCCCTTCCAGGTCTCCCATTCTGGTAGGACATCAGAATGGGGGACCTGGTGGGGCCCCCAGGTCCTCCATTCTGATCTCCTACCCCCCCTCAGGTCTACCATTCTGATCACCTAACCACCCCCGTCCCCCTTTCTGACCTCCTACCCCCCAACCCCCAGGTCCCCCATTATGATCGCCTACCCCCCCCCCCCCGGCTCCCCTTTCTGATGTCCTAGCAGTGTTAGTGTAGGTATAATAAAGCAGCACAATCCGCTGATCGCACTGCCATACCAGGGAAGACACACGCGCATGCATCTGTAGAGCTGATGGCACTACCATTCCCGCTACCAAAACAGGATAGGTCCCTAATCCACCCTCGTAGGGACTGGGCTCGGATCTTTTCTATTATACATCCCATTCCTAACTTCTGCTATGGCTCCAGCCACGCTGCAGACGTGCGCATGCTGTACATGTTCGCATCTTAAAGGAACATACACGCTGCTACTCTGACAGAAAATTTCTGAGAGTAGCAGCAGGAGCCAGAATAATAGCAGAAAACTGATAAGTACAAGTAATAAATTGAAATACAATTTCTTAAAACACAATATATATAACACAAAAGTCTTTTTCAAGACTAATAAATAAAAAAACATCAAACTTATAATAGTTCATATCACAAGAGACACAATTTCCCACTCGCCATAAATAAATATTTTAGAAATTAGTACTGCCATTCAAAGCGAAGAACATGCCATAAAAAAAATTCAAGACAAAGGACACCTAAATTCCCACTGAGCCAACTACAACATGAAGCTGTATACTAACAAAAATGTAAGATGGAGATGCAATAAAAAACATGTCATCTGGTAATCCCAATCAGAATTAATACATGGTTCTCCGGATCCAAAATGCCTTTAAAAAAAACACTACTGTTTATATATTCATGGGCCCATGAATACACTAGCATCTAATTCTGCAAACACGAGTTCCACATGTCCAAACGAACAATAGTGAATTGGAATAATTATATGCGCAAAATCTGTGCCGCAAGCCTCATTAAAAACCCAATATCAATTGGAGGGCCAAATAAAATTGTGGAAATAGATGAAAGTCTATTTTTCAAGAGCAAAAACAATACTGGAAGAGTCCTCCCTGAACAATGGGTATTTGGTGGCATATACCGTGAAAGCCAAGAAGCTTTTCTAATAGCAGTTCCTGAAAGAACAGCAGCCACACTAATACCTATAATAAAAAGGTATATAAAACCTGAAAGTACCATCATGTCGGACGAATGGATAGCATATAATAGCCTTTACGAAGAGGACTATAATCACTTGACAGTCAACCACTCAATAAATGTTGTCAACCCAGAAACTGGTGCCCACACACAAACAATTGAATCTATGTGGGGTAAAGCAAAAATAATAGGAAATGCTGGGGCACTCACAGAACAATGCTGAACTCCAACCTTTTCGAATTTATGTGGAGGCAAAGATTGTAAGAAGGACAAGACGCATTCACGCAAATTCTAGCAGACATAGTGGATTATTACCCGCCAACACAATAAAAATGTACTAGTTTAATAAAAAATTTCTGTTAAAAAAGGAAAAAAGTTATAACAATTGTTTAGGACCTATCCTGTTATAGAATAAAAAAAAATTGAAACATTTAAAATCTGTTTCTGTCTTCTAACTTATATACCAACACCATAACCCTAACCCTATGCCTAAACCTAATTGTAAACCATATGCCTAACCCTAACCATAACCCCTATGCCTAAACCTAACCCTATGCCTAACCCTAACCATAAACTCTTGCCTAACCCTAACTGGGGGATCAGATATACCTAACCCTAAACCCTATGCCTAAACCTATGCCTAACCCTAACTCTAACCGTAAACTTATGCCTAACCCCAAATCCAATGCCTAACCGTAAACTCTATGCCTAACCCTAACCTTACACCTTATGCCTAACACTAACCCCTATGCCTAACCCTAAACCTATGCCTAACCGTAAACCCTATGCCTAAACCTAACCATAAACTCTATGACTAACCCTAACCCTAAACCCTATGCCTATCCTAAATAAAATAATAACTTAATTATCCAAATACTAAAATTATTATAAAATAGTAACACGCTAACTTAATAAAAAATACACCTTAAATAAATACATATATAGCACACATTTTTGGAAAAAAAACTTTTATTTCAGCACTTTTATTTCAGCCTCCAAACACATTTAGAGCAATATGATTTTTGACCAATAAAAGGCGCTTGCGGTCTGCGATGCACGTCCTCAACGTCTGGGAGTACGCGCGCGTTCCCGTCGCGCCCAGTCGCCGCTCGCCGCAGCTTCACAAGGAAAATGGGATGTATAATAGAAAAGGTCCCTGGGCTCAATAGTTTTTTATAGTTATTTAATATGTTTTTATATTATGTTGATTACCATATATTATGTTGATTCCCCATATATGTTTACCTCATGATTTTAGATGCTGTTTCCACTCTCCCTGCATCACAGTTTATATTCAAGCTGAAAGTTCCACTTCTGGTCAGTTTTGCTCCAGATCTGATAAAGTGAGGGATCAGATACGAAACAAGATATCTAGAAGATATATATGTCAAACTTCTCAGAGAAGATAACAGCTGGCTTGGTGAAGGGACCAAAAAGAACCTGAAAGATCTAATGGGTAGGTTTGGCCATAACAGCCTTATCAAGCGCAACTTAAGAAAGCAGATCATCACAGCAGGTCTACGTGGAAATAATATAAGATTAAGTCTTTCATTAAACTAACAGTTATTTTGTTATTTATGTTTTCCGTGTGTTCTATAATATGTTAGCCATGCTACAAGACCATTTAAGAGAAGGCTTTAAAAACATAAAAGAAACATCCTAGTCTCTTTAAGTTTTACCATCAACAGAGGGGATATCTCTAAAAGGTATTTGCCATTGAACAAGTCACTCAAGAAGAGGGAAGGCTTTTGGAAAACTTTCACACCTGGTCTTTATTACAACTTTGAGTTGGTATTATATTTACAATAAAAAGTTTTTTTTTTGTTTAGATTTCTTTATGCTGTTTGCACATTTATTTTTATATTTATTTACTTTTAGAATGCTATACCAGATACACTTATTTGGTGAAATATGAGGCTTATAAAAGAACATTTTTTTATTCAAGTATTGTTCAAGATTAACAAATGGAGGAATGAAGATTCTGTATAAATGAGTATTTTAGAGGACTGTTAATATTTAGTAATTAGGGACCTTAGTAATAAGCTTTATTGCACTGTACTGATTGGTTAATAGAGCAAGCAATCAGAATAGGATGTAATATTAGACCTTCCCCTGTCTGATTGGGTACTAACAAAGCCAACCATAGGAAAGAATATGGGGATGATATGAACCATGTGGATAATTCTTTAGGGACAAGGAGTAGTGTGACAAGAGTAGGGGCTACACAAGCCCAAGGCCACCGGCTATAGACTACAGGGTAACTGCCCACAAGAACAGTGGGGTTCTTGCAAATCTCTGCGCCAGCTCCCTGATATCTAGCTTCTAGATTGGCCAGGGTCATTGCATCAGAAATCAGCACTTCCAGGCTACCAAGAGACTCAAGATCTGCTTCTTCTTAGGGGGCTTGATACGATTAGTTTCAGTCAAATCTACCCCAGCAGGATCCTACAGCATGTCTCAGTTCCTCCCTGCAGCCATCCAGGAGAAAAGGAACAAAATAAGGGCCTTTCGACTTCTATATGTCTCAAAAGTGAACTGATTTTAAAAAAGTCAAACAATATTTATAGCAGTTAGATACAACGGCTTTACACAATGTAACAATGAGAGGATGTGACAGACAATTACAGGAGATCGCAGTATATAGCAGTGTCTTGATGGCTGGCACCTGAGAACAATAAGGCTACCTTCTAATATATATCCTGCCATCTCCAGGTGCCTAGCACATGGGAGATGTAATCAGCTTATCTAGGCAAACAATGGGACAAAACAGATAACAGTTCAGTAGAGGTGTCTGCTCACTGCAGACTCAGCACTTCCTGTTTAGCACATCAGGGATGTACTTAGATTATCTGTCAACAATGGGATAAAGCAGATCATAATACAATGGAGGTGTTTATGTAGATAATCCACTGCTGGAGCCAAGCAGTCTGTGATTTTATGGGCCAACACCCAGGCAGAGAAAAAGGGATACGTGACAAGTAGTGACCTCCCGGGGCTAGTGAGAGGGCCTTTGGGGGTCTGTAGAGACTTCCATAGGGGATATGGACTAGTAATAGTGAGGGTCTTTAGTTCACTCACAAAGCTCATACCGCATGTCCTGTGGTCATAAGCTGTTTTCTAAGCATATTATTTTTCCATTTAACCCCTTTATTATCTCTTGTTTGAGGGTGGAAAGAGTATGCTGAACAAAACAGTAGTGTGTGAACAAAAGCCCTTCATAAAGATGCAATATCCACCCTGTGTATAAATCTCCACCATATATATATACCTACCTCAACACCATTAGAGTAACAAGAAAAAAACACACACATTTCAACCCACCACCTGGTCGTAACACCAAACTGGACAGTTATATAGAAAGCTTTTGCCTGAGAAATACATTTGTTATAACAACCAAATATAAAAGTGACACACAATCTCACTCAATCAGAAAGAACTGCCATAAAGGTTTACAAAACAACCCCAATAACACCATCAAACCGACAGACCAAGGAGCTGCAGTTGTTATCATGAATACTCAGGACTACATAAATTAAGCCAACAGACAACTGTCAGACAACACCTACTACAAGAAACTGAACCAGGACTATAAAAATCTCATCCAAATATTCCCTTAAAAAATACATCAAGAATTAGAACACCTCATCCCCGCCAATCCTACTACTGGGTCTTTCTACATGCTGCTAACTCGCAGCTCCCTGCATCACATAATCTAAATCAAACAACTTGTTCTGGACAGCTCTGTCTGTGTGCCCCCATGAACCCTGAGCAGCTGATACACAGTGCACTGGAGTAAAGGCAGACTCTCTGTCTGTGTGTGTCATGAGACAAGCAACTTGGCTCTCAGCATTCAGAAGTGCCTAATATGCAAATTAGCTTCTGGGGGAAGTATCTGATTGGATGATACTTCCCCATTGACTTAAAGCACAAACGCTTGTTGATATGCAGCCAGTGGCTGCAGCACTGACACACAAGTTAGGCTTGGGGGTGTGGAGCATGGGGACATGTAAGTTTAAGTAAACAAATAAAGGGAAAAATAAACAAATCAATAACATAACACATAACAGACAAGGTTTTCTGATTATAACATAACTTGCCCTGCCAGATGAAGCAGAGCAAGTTCTACATTGCTGTTTACATTCAATCCGAGGGCTCCATCTCATGTCAGTATTGCTTCAGACTTGTTAAAGAGAGGTTACACCTTCCAAAAGCTCATCAATATTAATAAGGGATTTGTCCAATACAAAATGTATCATTATATACTCCAATATTAATTTTAAATCTATATATATATATATATATATATATATATATATATATATATTAATAATTACAAAATTACTAGATTACTGGACATTCACGGCTGCTTCACTTTTCAATTATATATATATATACTAGGAAATTGCCTGTCAAAAATGACGGGATTAAAATTGTAAGGCTGGCAATGCTGTTTGCCACACAATGTGAGGCTTTTGCTCCTCTGAACACCTTCAGCGCTCATTGCGAGCCTCTCCCCCCGAGTACTTCAACTTTCCTTCTTTGCACTGATAACCTTCAGTGCTCATCGCGAGCCCCATGCTGAGCGCCTTTGGCGCTCATCGTAGGGCTCTCAATGAGCACCTTTGTCGCTCATCGCGTGGCTCTCAATGAGTGCCTTCATTTTCGTTAACCTGCAAGTTTTGTGCTTGGGAATGCCATGTGTGTCTTTCCACCATCTGTCCCTGTAGCGGAACCCATCACTGTTTTACCCTGTTTTATGATTATTCTTGGTTAAAATATGATCCTACAATATGTATGCTGGTTGATGCTCTGCAGAATATTAGCCAGACTTTTGCAGACCTAGGCTAATAGATAATCCTATTACAGAGATTCAAGAGATAAGAAAGTTGTAAAGGATCCTTGCATTTTCCAAAGTGTTTTAATTCTCTGATAAGAACAAAGAGGTGTAATTGAATCAGTGTCTGATTGTATCAAAGTTGCCAGGGAGGTGTGACCCCCCTATTGTTCTCTTTGTGTGTATTGTGTGTAGCCAAATATGGGCATGTGTATTGCCTGTGGCCAAAGAGATGTATATATAGTTCTGCAATAACAAAATAAAGTCAGTATTCATTTGACTCCCAAATTGTGTGTCGTCCAATATGGGAGGTCGGGGATGGTGAAACTGTAGTGCCTCGTGGGTATTTTATCGTATACCAGCGGAGATTTTGGACTGCGTGTTTCAGCTCCGTTACATTTGTTGGCAAGTGGTGGAATTGTTCCCACGGTCAGAAGGACAGCTACAGGAGACACCATTCCGTGGAGTACAGATTGAGGGCAACGCTAGTATCCGTACAGCGCCCCTGGCTACAGCAGGATGGAACCGGCTAGTTTTCGGACAGCGTTCCATGATGAGGATGAGAAGGAGGCCACAGACTACAGGGAAACAGACAGAAAGGAACTCTGGTATGATGCCCTGCAAGATGCCCAATGGCGGCGAGGTGAGAGTCTCCCCAGTGATGAGCAGCGGCTACAGAAGCGTGTGGCGATGCGGATGTATCTATTGGGAGAGCAGCCCCTGGATGAGTGGGTGACAAGACTAGAGACCCTGGTATGGCGAGAGATCTGGCTAGACAACGCATACCAGGCCCTCTGGTGGTATACCGTTCGACTTACCCCCTGGACGGCTGAACACGACTTACCGGAGGGGGATGATTATGATGGCCCGGGTTTATTATGGGATGCCTTGGAGGACGATATTGATCTTGGCAGCACGGAGGGGTCTAGGTTTTGGGACATCTACGACTACCGGATGGGCATGTATGTCTGGGATGATGAAGGCGAGGTGAGCAAAGACATGACCCACCTGGTAACGAGAGAGTGGGAGCTGGAGCAGGACTACCAACACCTGCTCAGCCTTGTGCAGCCCCAACCTACTCGACAAGCAGAACCAGACTTCATTGACTGGTCCTGGGATGACCTCCAGATGGCAGGTAGAGATGGGACCGAGGTCTCTCTACCGGGCCTCCAGGGGGCAGAAGGTGTCGTCCTTCCCCCTCAGCGGCAGTGTGAACCCCAGGGGGCAGGAGGTGTCGTCCTTCCCCCCCAGCGGCAGTGTGTACCTCAGGGAGCAGAAGGTGTCGACCTTCCTCCACAGCGGCAGTGGGTACCCCAGGGAGCCGAAGGTGTCGTCCTTCCTCCCCAGCGGCAGTGTGTACCCCAGGGGGCCGAAGGTGTCATCCTTTCCCCTCAGCGGCAGTGTGAACCCCAGGGGGCAGAAGGTGTCGTCCTTTCCCCCCAGCGGCAGTGTGAACCCCAGGGGGCAGAAGGTGTCGTCCTTCCCCCTCAGCGGCAGTGTGTACCCCAGGGAGCTGAAGGTGTCGTCCTTCCTTCCCAGCGGCAGTGTGTACCCCAGGGAGCTGAAGGTGTCGGCCTTCCCCCCCAGCGGCAGTGTGAACCCCAGGGGGCAGAAGGTGTCGTCCTTCCTCCCCAGCGGCAGTGTGAACCCCAGGGGGCAGAAGGTGTCGTCCTTTCCCCCCAGCGGCAGTGTGAACCCCAGGGGGCAGAAGGTGTCGTCCTTCCCCCTCAGCGGCAGTGTGAACCCCAGGGGGCAGAAGGTGTCGTCCTTCCCCCTCAGCGGCAGTGTGTACCCCAGGTAGCAGAAGGTGTCGTCCTTCCCCCCCAGCGACAGTTTACCCTAACCAGGGGAGACACCAATCTCCCAGACGGCGCAGATGGGACCGTGGTCTCTGCGCCCACAGCTTGTCCAGATCCCCAACTACCGTCACTGGGACAACCGGAGGAGGGGGTAAGTACAAATTCCCCTCCCCAGCTAACTTCTAATGTGGCCCCAGGGTTAACAGAGGAAATGTTAACCCCCACTGACCCCCACGTTTCCCTGGCTACTGAGCCGAAATATGTCCCAAGTACCCCAGCAGAAGAGCTGACAGCGGGGCAGAGTGCAGTCGGCCTCTGCCCTCCCTTTGTCCCTTGTACAGAGCAGGATGTCCTGCAGGTTATACCAGCAGAAGAGCTGGCATCAGGGCAGAGTGCCGCTGGCCTCTGCCCCTCAAGTCCCCTCAGCGTGTTGCCCCCTCACCACAGCAAAATATCCAGGTACCTGGTTAGACTTCCCCCCAAAGGAGAGATGTGTGACGAAGTGCCCTTCGCCACCTTGGCTTGGAGAGGACTGTTTGCCAGCCTCCTGCCCTGCGACTATGGCCCTGGTACATATTGCCCTTTGGAACCAGTGTTCGGCCATACCAGAGTGTAAGTCACTCATTCTGGCCCTTTACATACAGGGGGGTCATTCTGTACTTGCCCTGTGTGAGCCATGATGCCCCAGATGGCTGTGCCATGAAGCCCATTCATGTAGTGAAAGACTATGGGAAAGACTTTGGCTACATGGCAATTGAACTGTGTGAAGAGGATCTGAGCGCTATTCGGTGGTTTTGTGCGCTCAGATCCCAGCTTTCTGGGGATATGGGAAATGTGAGTAAATGTGAATTGCAGTAATGCTGATGGGTTGTCAAACTAGAGAATTGACCAACAAATACTTTTGTCCGGACATCCCCAGGCCGATCCGTTGGGATCAGACCGTGTATGCCGGCTTATGGTCACGGGGGAGGTGTGTAGCGGAACCCATCACTGTTTTACCCTGTTTTATGATTATTCTTGGTTAAAATATGATCCTACAATATGTATGCTGGTTGATGCTCTGCAGAATATTAGCCAGACTTTTGCAGACCTAGGCTAATAGATAATCCTATTACAGAGATTCAAGAGATAAGAAAGTTGTAAAGGATCCTTGCATTTTCCAAAGTGTTTTAATTCTCTGATAAGAACAAAGAGGTGTAATTGAATCAGTGTCTGATTGTATCAAAGTTGCCAGGGAGGTGTGACCCCCCTATTGTTCTCTTTGTGTGTATTGTGTGTAGCCAAATATGGGCATGTGTATTGCCTGTGGCCAAAGAGATGTATATATAGTTCTGCAATAACAAAATAAAGTCAGTATTCATTTGACTCCCAAATTGTGTGTCGTCCAATATGGGAGGTCGGGGATGGTGAAACTGTAGTGCCTCGTGGGTATTTTATCGTATACCAGCGGAGATTTTGGACTGCGTGTTTCAGCTCCGTTACAGTCCCCTCCCTGTGTCTTTCTCCTCTGTGTGTCTGCTGCTCTGTGTGTCTGCTGAATGTTTGCGTGGCACGAGCTGACTGCCGTTGGCTTTATTTTCAAAGACCTGCGTACTTGGCGTTGCTCAGCCTCATTTTCATCCAGTTTCAGAATTATTTATGTTTTTCGTCTGCCATTTTCTCCTCAGCATATTTTGTATTGACGAAAAAACCCAAATATAGCTGAAATTCCCTTGCAACCTCACTCCCAGGCTTCCTGGCTCGCACCCTGTGCTGTGTGTAAGTTTGTTATTATTTTTGTTAAATTATTTTGTTTTTCATGTTTTTAGAATTACGTGCTTCGGTCGCATTTGCGGCCCTCGCAGTCGCATCCCTCAACTGCTCGCTTTGCTTTGCAAGGCTCGCAATCGCGTTAAACTGCTCGCCACCTAAGTCCTGGGTGCCTCAACTGCACTTAAGTCCTGGGTGCCTTTGGCGCTCATTGCAGCCTAAGTCTAAGTCCCGCATGCCTCAACTGCTTACCTCGCTTTGCGAGGTTAGCAGTGCAATGAGCGCCTTCGGCACTCATTGCAGCCTAAGTCCTGCGTGCCTCAACTGCTTATGGCAGCACCATGAATGACCAAGTAGCCTTTTCTAGGGACAGCACTGCTTGCTTCACACGGAGAGGGGCCTAGAAAGGGTGGCCTAAAGAAAGCTTGTCTGCACTTCATCCAGTTGGCTAACCGCTATCAAGGGACATCTCCAAATGCGGTCAAACTCAGAAAAGAAAAGGCTCACACCTGCCTCACGTGGTGTACTTGGAGTGAAACTTGCATGCTGGAACATCAGAACTATGCTTGACACAGCAGACAGTGGTCGTTTAGAACAGCGCTCTGCTGTATTAGCCCACAAACTATCAAGGCTGGCTATCGACATGGCTGCCCTCAGGAACATGGGGCAGGCTAAACCCTCTACTGGTCAGGCAAGCCAGACATGCCTCTCTGGTGTCGTTTTAGAGGTCAGGAAGCCACACTTGATAAACTGCCAAAGGGTCACTCTGACTGCATAATTTTCATGCGTATCCCAGTTCAGAACAAGAAGCATGCTACAATTTTTGTTTGTCTATGCCCCAAATCTTATAGCAAAACCTGTGGAAAAGGACAAGTTTTACAAAACGTCCCTGCAGATGACAAGGTCATCATCCTCTGCGACTTCAATGCAAAAGTAAGCAAAGATTCAGAAGCATGGAAAGGGGTTCTTGGCAACCATGATGTTGGAAGTTACCATGACAACGGGCATCTTCTGCTAGAGTTTTACAAGGAGCAGAAACTCACCATCACCAACACTGTTTTCCAGCAGAAAGACAGGCTGAAGACAACCTGGATGCATCCTCTGTCCAAGCACTGGCATCTTATAGACTACATTCTGATGCGCCAGCGAGACCTTTGAAATGTCCTACTTGCCTGAGTGGTGCCCAGTGTAGAATGTAAAACAAAACACTGCGTGGTGTGCTGCAAACTTCCTCTCCACTTCAATTCTAAGCCAAAGAGGAAAGGAGCCCCAAGGAAGAAGTTACAGATCAGCAATCTCAAGTCAGCTGGAGTGAAGGCCGACTTTCATTCGAATCTCAAGTCAGGTGGTTTATGGATCCCTCTACAGATGCTCTATGGAAACACCTCAAACCAGCATCCTGCAGACCTCTGAAGAGGTCCTAGAGTTCTCCATCAAGAAGTACAAAGACTTGTTTGACGAAAACAATCAGTAGATCCATGAATTACTGCTGAAAAAGAGATCAGCTCATCAACCGCATCTCGCTCAACTGTCCTGTCCTAATATGAATGATGCCTTTGTTCTTGTGTGCAGCAAGTTCCAACAAAAGCTTAGAGAAATTCAAAACCAGTTGTGGACGAACCTCACAGAAAGAACTCAGCGTTGCGCAGATATCAGCGACTACTGAGGCTTTTATGTTGCACCTGGTCCAAAGCCCATTGAGCATTGCAGACGGTCAAACCCTCCTTGCAGACAATGCGTCAATCCTAAATGGGTGGTGTGACCACTTTCAGACTCTGCTCTGCACCAATCGCGTAGTCTCAGTCTCAGAGCTCTGTTACAACAACCAATGAAAACAGAACTGGATGAAACTACTTTTGAAGAAAGTGTAAAAGCTATGGAGCAGCTAAAGAATGATAAGGCAGCTAACCTCCATAAGATCTTTGTTTGGTGCTGGCAGTAAGGCAAACTGCCACAGGACCTTCGTGACGCAATCATTGCCGTGTACAAGAAAAAGGAAGAACATTCTTATTGCTCCAATTACCTGGGGATAACTCTGCTCTCCATCATGAAGAAAATCCTTGCAAGAGTATTCCTTAACAGACTGGTGCCCACTATCACAGAAGAACGCCTCCCCAAGAGTCAGTGTAGCTTTAGAGCCAACAGGAGCACCATTTACATGGTTTTTGTTCCCAGGCATCCCCAAGAGAAATGCTGAGAACAGAACAAGGGACTTTACGTGACATTTGTCGACCGTACTAAAATGTTCACCACTGTGAGCAGGAAGGATCTGTGCCAAATCCTGGAACATATAGGATGTCCTCCCAAGTTCCTCAGGATCATCCAGGTACATTAAAACCAGAGTGGCCAAGTCAGATACAGCAATGACCTGTTGGAGCCCTTTCCAATAAGTAACAGCATTAAGAAGGGCCAATCCTATTCACTCTATTCTTTAGTATGATGCTTCTAAGGGCCGTGGCAGACCATGATTATGAGGATGGTCACTACATCCTATACTGCATCCTATACCGCACTGACGGCAGTCTGTTCAACCTGAGGCGACTAAAGGCCCACACCAAGACAGTGTAACAACTCATTAGAAAGCTACTCTTCGCCGACGATAATGCCCTTCTCTCCCATATGGTGACAGCTCTGCAGCGAATTACATCTTGCTTCACCGAGGCTGCCAATCTCTTAGGTCTAGAAGTAATTTTGAAGAAGACTGAAGTTCTCCACCAGCCCACACCTCAGGAAAATGACTGTCCTCACTATTGGCGAGTCCGAGCTGAAGACAGTCCACCAGTTCAGCTACCTGGGATGCATCATCCTCTCGGACACCAAGCTCGACAAAGAAATAGACAAAAGACAGGCAAAGGCAAATGGTGCAGGTTATATAAAATGGTTTGGAACAACAAGCATCTGAATAAATGCACCAACGTCAGTGTATACAGAGCTGTTGTGTTGACCATCCTACTGTAGGGCTCAGAGTCGTGGGTCACCTACCGCCATCACCTAAAATGTCCTGAGTGCTTTCATCAACACTGCCTCTGCACCATCTTCAACATCCACTGGAATGAACACGTCACCAACACGGAAGTCCTCTGTCGCATTCCAGGGCCTGGATCCTGCTGCATTGTGCCACCATAGAGGACATACCGCTCCATTGGAAAATGGGTAGAGGAATTTTATTGCCACATAGGAAATGTGGGTAGGAGGGTTGTGGGGTGAATAGCCAAAACATAGGCCATAGTGTACCACCATGCGTCATATTATGGCATTTTGTCTCTGCCTTATCCTGTATACTGTATGTAATTCCCCATGTAATATTACTGTGTTCTGTTTAGACTATGACTGAGTGATCATGATGGGTTAAAACAGGGTGTGGTTAGTCTGCAGTGAGCAGACACCTCTATTGTACTGTTATCTGTTCTGGCCCATTGTTAGCAAATTAAGTTAATCACATCTGCTATGTACTCTCTAAGGTCTGGACCAGTCAGACACAGAGACGACAATATGTGTATTAGAAGGTAGCCCTATTGCTCTCAGGTGCCAGCTATCAAGGTACTGCTAGACCCCATGTGGGGTCATCTCCTGTAATTGTCTGCCACACCCTTTTCAAAATAAATCAGTTCACTTTTGAGACATATAGATATTGTGTGCCTCATATTTTGTTTCTGGTGGCTGTGATACTGAACCTATCTCCACCCTGCATGTAACCTGTCCTGGTCACTACCACAGGAAGGTTACAGAGACTCCTGGAAGTGCTGATTCCTGATGGAGAGACTCTGACTGATACAGAAGCCAAATATCAGGGTGCTGGTGCAGAGATTTTCAAGAACCCAAACTGTCCTTGTGGGTAGTTAACCTGTAGTCTATAGCAGGTGGCCCTGGGCAGTAATAGCCCTACCCCCAGATCATCACAACTCGTTGGCAGTGCTGGGATCTCGCTGCAAGAAATGTCAGCAAGGATGGGATATGGTGATCTATGCAGTTTTGAAGTCCAGTACTTTTGGCGGCTTGGCAGGGATGCAGAAACCAATCAGCGATTTTGCCAAACCTTCAAATCCAGGTCCAAGTCCAAGGAAGGCCAGTACTGGATAGAGGGGATCATGGATCACATGGAGGCCTGCAGAGCAGAGGTGTTCAGGGAGAAAAGGAGCCTGATCACCAGTACAGTATGCTGGAGCGGCAAAAGCAACAGATTGCCACACAAGAGGATAGGTGGACAGCTATTCTAAATCAACGGATGGCTTCCCTTGGGCTCCAACAGGGTGAGAAGCTAGAAAAAAATGGCCTGAGGACCTGGTGTGGTTGGACCTCAACTTGGAACAGGAGTATGTGGACCTAATACTTCCAACTCCTGCATCACAAAGAACCTCCTTCTACAGGCTTGGACTCTCGGACATGCTGCAGGGAGATCCAAAGTGTGGCCTTCAAACTACAGAGCACTGAGAAATCCTCTTGGCACAATGCCAAAAGGACGTAGAAATAGACCCAGGGACAGAAGAAGAAGACCCTGATAGATGCAAGACCGGGGTGCAGTGTAAAGCAGCTCCAGCCACACGAAGTTCGCCAACAACCAGAAAAGTTCCAGACGTTAACCTAGGGTTAGGACCTGGATACTGAACAGTTGGCAGAGGAGGGTGCAAGCCTTGAGATTCTACCCATGGACTGTTACCTGTCCTGAACCACAGACCGCTGATGTCCAGGCGCCAAGGCTAACAGTCTTGGAGAGTGTGATGCCATCAGGAGAGGGGACGTCCCATGAGACCCTGAAGCTCTTGCCCAGCATGGATCAGGTGGATCCAGAAAGGTGTGGGAGTTCAGGTGAGCAACCTGTCCTGGTCACTACTACAGGAAGGTTACAGAGACTCCTGGAAGTGCTGATTCCTGATGCAGAGACTCTGACTGATGCAGAAGCCAGATATTAGGGTGCTGGCCCCGAGATTTCCAAGAACTCAAACAGTTCTTGTGTGTAGTTAAGCTGTAGTCTATAGCAAGTGGCCCTGGGCAGTAATAGCCCCTACCCCGGATCGTCACATCCTCGATCAGACAGGAGTCATCAGCATTGACGCCATTCTGTTGAAGACGCAGTTGCACTGGGCAGCACACATCTCTAGGATGGAGGATGATCTGCTGCCAAAGATTATGCTATATGGTGGGCTCACCACTAGTAATCGCGATAGAAGAGGACAGAAGAAGAGGTACAAAGACTTGCTGAAACAGTCCTTTGATGCCTGCCACATTGACCATTGTTGATGGTCAGCTTTAGCTTTTGACCACAAAGCCTTGATAAGTACTGTTCACCACGCTGTCTCCTCTCTAGAGAGCACAAGCAGGGCTGGTCTTGAGGAGCACCCAACCCACAGCAAACTTTCCCTTGCAACTATTGTGGTCGGGTCTGCGTGTTCCGCATTGGCCTACTCAGAGAGCCCGCAGATGTAGACAACATGCCTCTTATATCTTTCTTCGTGAAGACAAGTCAATGATTATAAGGTGACATGTAGGCATATCAACTATCACTGTTATGGGTAAGACGTGTGATTTATCCGACTCTGAAAATGGGATGATCACTGGCTTCCGGGCCAAGGGTTCCAGTATTTCTGAAATAACTTCTCTCTTCTCCTTCCTAGTGTAGCTTAGGGAGTGATCCTGGCTGATTTGTCCATAGCTATACAGACTTCCTTCTACTTGTCCATTTTGATGGATTTTGCCCCTTCAGTGTTGAATAGAAAAATTGAAAGTCTGTAGGACCAGGCTCCATCTCAGCAATCACCCATTATCTCCTGCCACTCTGGACAACCAACGAAGGGGGCTATGGTTAGTCACAACTGTAAAGTCTCTGCCATAGAGGTAATGCTGATGCTTCTTCAGGGGCCAAACCACAGCCAAGCAATCCTTTTCCATTGCTGTATAGGCTACTTCCCTGAGCAGCAGCTTCCTACTGAAGGCTATAGGGTGCTCGCTTCCCTACTCATCCTTCTGGCTGAGCACCTTCCCCAATCCAAACAGGGAGGCATCCGTCTGCATGTTGAATGGCTTCTTATAATCCAGGGTAGCCAAAACAGGAGAGCAGGTGAGATCTTATTTCAGGGCCCAAAAAGAAACCTCACATGCAGGTGTCCAATTTATCATTCAGGGCATCCTCTTCTGGCTGTTGAGAAAACTTCACCATAAACTGAGGGCCCCTATCTTCAAGTTTTTCTCTAAGGAACAGTTTTCTGTTGAATACCCTTAATAACTCTTCTGCTACTTTAGGAGCTGAAATACTATAGAAATGGGTATAGCCTTAGGGTCTCGGGTTGCACAGTCCACTATGGTTAAAATAAAAACTGCTTCCCTGTCCTACTAAATCTTTCTAGATGCCTATGATCTCGACAGCCACACATTAAAACAGAGTATCTATCACTGGAAAGGACTGGAGAGGGACCCGAGTACCCCTTCCTGGGCAACCATACCGCTGGCAAGCATCGCAGTAGTTACAATAATTTTTAACATCCCGGTTAACACCTGGCCAGTAGAACACCCTGATAAAGTGGAGTTGGGTATTCTTCATTCCCATGAGGCCAGCTAAGGGCTCCTGGTGGGCTATCTTCCGGCTCAGGGGTGATCCTATAGAGTAACCCTTCTTCCCACAAATACTCTGGCCCCTTCACCTGCTGGTCAGCTCGGCCTAGCCTCAGCTTTAATCCCATCTTCCCTTAATTTCTACTTTTAATTCTGCTACTCTGGCCCATCCCAGCCCTTGTTCCCCAGCTTGAAATAAACTCACCCAGACTTCCATGTTCCCAGCCTCATCCTCCTCCATTGGTCCAATCCTGGCTGCTGGTTATCTGGTCACGGAAGCTACATAACATAAGTTTCAAGATGCCCTAGATCGTTTCCTAATAACACATCCCCTGGTAATCTGGCCATAACTCCCACCTCTCTGACCCCCTTCCCAGTGCCCCTATCCAATTGTAAATGGACAACTGGGATATTAAACTTGCTGCCTCTATCCACTATAACTTCCATGGTTTTGGGGAGTAGTGCAGTGCGGGCTACTAAGTCCAAGTGTACTATGGTCACTGCAGCCCCGGTATCTTGAAATCCTTTATCTTGCCCCCACTACACCCATACTGTTTGTTGGTGGTGGTTGTCATGAATCAGCCAGTGGCCATATTGGATTTGGCCTGAATAGCCGGTGGCCATGTTGTGACTGGCACAGCCAGGTTGTGACTAGCAGCAATGGTCACATTTAAGAGCCATTTTATACTGTATATTGTTATGCTGTGGGCTAGGGGGAGGAGCAGGGTTTTCTCATCACCATTAATAAAGTCATCATAATGCATAAAATGGATTGATGGAGAAAGCCCTGTCCCAACCCTAAATACCATAACTCCCATGTTTAGGCTCAGTGTAATGAGTGTCCTGTGAGAGAGCTAATGGGAGATATTGGCTATACGTGGGGGCAACATTGTGGGTTATATTTGTAAATATATAAATGTATATTATAGTAGAGAGTAGCCCTATTGTACATATGACACATACATCTTGTCATAGGAGTCTGTTGACCACAAAGGCTAATCCCTTGTGTACACTCACTTAAGAGATAGGAGCCATACACAATGGGATCTCGACAGACACAGAGGCACCATAACTCCAGGGGGTCTACAGCTTGTCCCCTCCCAACTATCAGAGCAGGGAGCAGAGCAAAAGGACATGTGTCTCTCCTGAGAGCTAGAAGCCAAGTGAATTAGGTAGCCACACCTAGTGGGCGGACCTGGGAGGAGTCTCATGTTTCCCACAGTATAACGCTACGTGATTGGCCAGAGGCCATTAGGGGCTGACCTCAGGTAGCCCCTCCCTCTACTATGTTGTAAAGAGTTTATATACGTGTGTTTTCCAAATAAAGTTGTTCTTAATTTTCATACTTTGACTAAGCATGTATTACTGACCCAGAGGCATATGCTTGTAGAGGAGATCGTTCTGACTCCCTACCAAGGTGCTCCCAGGTACACTACCAAAGAAGCTGGGACTTATGCCTTTGTACCGACAAAGACTGTTCATAGGTCTAGAGTCACCCAAACTTAGGTCTAAACCTACTGGGAATAAGAGTACTAGGATACTCTAGATCCCATCATCATAGTAGGTTGTGACAATTGGCTGGCAGCGGTGGGACGACTCTACAAGGACCAGGAATGGAACAGACGGACATCATAACAGAGGCAACAAGGTGGAATGAAGGGGCCAGGCACTTATACCCCAGTAAGATGACCGCACAAGAGGTGGCCAACTTACTAGACCAGCATTGTCAGAGGATCTGGCAGGAGCGCAATGGAGAGAGAGCTCCAGCTCAACAAAGACTTGGCTACAGAGAGACACTGCGTCTAGAGAAATGGATGGCGATTCTGAATCTGTGGCAGGACGATGAGCTAATGGGCTGGCTGGAAGTACTAGTAAGAAAAGAGTTTGCCTTGGAGAACCAATATCATGTTTTTCACGCCAGAATAGTTGGTGGCCTTGGAGAGGAGTTTGATTTCAGCTTGGAGATAGATTCTGGCCTCCAAGACATTGTGTATGGTGACCCTGAAGGGGCATAGGGACATTTAAGAGGCACAATAACCTGTTTGTGGAACGCTGTCATAATCTGGGACTGGAACCATGGTCCATGGAGGCTAATTTGATGGCACACCTGGTTGAGCAGGAACTGCAGCTGGAAGAGGAATATTTTGAATTGTGGGATGAAATATTCGGGGACACATTTTGCCAATCCAGATGGGAGGAATCCAGTCAGGCTGACTGCTCACCAGATCGATACAACACAAAGGGTATGTACCAGAGCGATGGTGCTAAAGGGGTCTGGGGAGAAAATTATAGAGATAGAGAATATTTTCCCCTAGAAAATGCAGTAACTGTGTCAGAGCCTAGCAGGTATGATAAAGTCAGCTTGGGACCAAATCACCAGCTCCAGGAGCCAGAGACCCAGGGGAATGTGCCCTGGGTGGGGTCAGATAAGCAATGTTTGTCCCCTGATACCCCAAGAGGCTTAGTCCCAGAGGAAGGGCTAGCTGAGCACAGTTTCTCCAAACTGGTTATGCTTGAGGTGCCAGATGTGGATAGAGCCTCACCTGGGGACTACCTTCCAGCACAAATCCTGGCAGAAACCCCAGTAACTGCTAAACAGGTAGGGCCAGACGAATTAAGTCTGCCCTCCAAAGTTCTAAGCAATGTGGATGGGCCAGAACTGCTAATGGAGCCAGGGGCTCAGGATAGCCACCCAAGAGACTGTGGGGAGGGCTATGTAATGCACTCTGGGGAGAAGGCCATAGAGGTCAGGTTGGGTGAGAAGGATAAGATTCCCCAGCCTACAACAGATAACCAAAATCTGTACCCTGACACCCCAGGAGAGTTGCTACAAAAGGTGCTAGTGAAGCACAGAGCCCAGGAGGGCTATGTAATTGACTGTGGGGAGGGAACAACGACGGGGATAATGTTGCTCAACCCAAGGCCATAGAAGAAAAGGGTCAGCTGAGGGCCCCAAAGAACCGGCTGGGTGGGAAATGCGAGATTCCCCAGCCTGCATCAGAGAGCTAGAGCACAGTTGCTCCACCAAGGGCAATAGAGGACAACCAGGAGGAGCTGTCCAAAGCTACAGATGTTCAGGAGGCAGCGGGAAAGGAGCATCCAGGTCTGAGCATCATCATGGATGCTGGAGGTCAGCACAGCCCGGTATGTACTTTTCTGCAGTGGGTGTGTTGTTGGCCTCCCAACAGTAATATTCTGTCTGAGGGGGGTACTGGACTGTCCCCTTGTGGTCCTATAGGTCCAGAGACTGTTTTAGAAACCCCAGCCCAGCTGTGGGAACTGGCTGAGGGGAAAGGGGTTGCCCTGAGACAGGGGTTGTTTTGTGGGGCTCCCCAAGATACTATTTTGCCTCAGAAGGGGGTATAGGTGCAACCCCCCGTGTCCCCAGTGACTGCCCTACTGCTGCCCAAGCAGAAGGGGAAGAGCAATTTGCTCCGGACAGTAAGGACCAGACCAAGAGCTGGGGGAGGCTTTTACTCTGCCCCTTGGGACTGTGTGCACAAAGACAAGAACTTGCCTAGCATGCAGAGGGCCTGGCCAAACCAGCAGATTCATGACTATCAGCGTAGCTGTGAAAATCTTGGATGTTTCCTGCCACGCTTGGGGAAGGTCTGTCATAAATCAGCCAGTGGCCATATTGGATTTGGCCTGAATAGCCGGTGGCCATTTTGTGACTGGCACAGCCAGGTTGTGACTAGCAGCAATGGTCACATTTAAGAGCCATTTTATACTGTATATTGTTATGCTGTGGGCTAGGGGGAGGAGCAGGGTTTTCTCATCACCATTAATAAAGTCATCATAATGCATAAAATGGATTGATGGAGAAAGCCCTGTCCCAACCCTAAATACCATAACTCCCATGTTTAGGCTCAGTGTAATGAGTGTCCTGTGAAAGAGCTAATGGGAGATATTGGCTATACGTGGGGGCAACATTGTGGGTTATATTTTTAAATATATAAATGTATATTATAGTAGAGAGAAGCCCTATTGTACATATGACACATACATCTTGTCATAGGAGTCTGTTGACCACAAAGGCTAATGCCTTGTGTACACTCACTTAAGAGATAGGAGCCATACACAATGGGATCTCCACAGACACAGAGGCACCATAACTCCAGGGGGTCTACAGCTTGTCCCCTCCCAACTATCAGAGCAGGGAGCAGAGCAAAAGGACATGTGTCTCTCCTGAGAGCTAGAAGCCAAGTGAATTAGGTAGCCACACCTAGTGGGTGGACCTGGGAGGAGTCTCATGTTTCCCACAGTGTAACGCTACGTGATTGGCCAGAGGCCATTAGGGGCTCACCTCAGGTAGCCCCTCCCTCTACTATGATGTAAAGAGTTTATATACGTGTGTTTTCCAAATAAGGTTGTTCTTAATTTTCATACTTTGACTAAGCATGTATTACTGACCCAGAGGCATATGCTTGTAGAGGAGATCGTTCTGACTCCCTACCAAGGTGCTCCCAGGTACACTACCAAAGAAGCTGGGACTGACAAAGACTGTCCATAGGTCTAGAGTTACCCAAACTTAGGTCTAAACATACTGGGAATAAGAGTACTAGGATACTCTAGATCCCATCATCATAGTGGGTTGTGTCAGTGGTCCCTTTGATCATTCAGGCCCTGCTGTATTACATGGAGGTTGGCATAGTACTCCTCATTATCAGGTCTGGTCTGGGCCACTCCAGGGCTTTTGGTTACCCCCTTCCCATTCCCCAGGTAGTAGACTGGCCTGGTGGAGTGGGTCTCTATCCTGCAGGCTACATTGGAGCAATCTCGATTTACGTGATGTTTGTCGACCTTACCAAAACGTTCACTTCCCCACCTGGCAACCATAGCACTACAGCCTAGTCCTCCAGGTCATGGGGCTTGGATTAGCCATTACTGTGGGTCATGAAGCAACAGAGCTAGGTTGAGGGGCTGCAGGGGGGTGGCAGGACCAGGGTCTCTCTTTTGGTAGTGGGGGTATTACTGACCACTCCAGCGCCTCTCCTCTAGCTGCAACATAATGGTCTGCTAAACGGGAAGCCTCCTCCCCAGTAGCTGGTGTCTGGTCCTTAACCCAAGCCCTTAGGTCAGCAGGACCATCTAAATAAAACTGTTCCAGGAGGACCACCTCCACTTTTCATCAACTGCAGCAGGCATGCCTCATCCTGTACATTATCTCTGAGTAGGTGTCCTTCGTAACCCTGGTTAAGGCACAAAACATTTGCATGTATGTGTCTCCAGTACCACCTTACAGACTTTTGCGTATGTCCTCTTGCTCTTAGGGGGTCACCCGAAATGCTTCCCTGGCTTTCCCACTGAGCCTGCTGAACAATAGCCTCACCCATTGGTCCTCTGGTATTCCTTGTAAATCGCACTGCTGTTCAAAGTCCTGGAGGAACCCATCTATGTCCCCCTTTTCTTCCTCAAAGTGTTGAAACTGTGGTATGCAGTTTTTATCCAGGCTAATACGTGGTCTTTTGCCCCTGCAGACCCTGGCATTGGGCATGTAGCCCTCTTTTGCTTTTCCTCCCGGCTGAGTTTGTCCTGAAAGGCCATTAGCAGATCCGGGGGTCGAGACAGATATGAGGCCCTTCCATTTCTAGAATTTCCTAAAGATTTCTTCTTCCTCAACTGTCAATACCCTCAGACCCATATACAGATCAGCTGTACCTGGCACCATTGCTTCTGCTATTTCACTGGTTTCCTCTGCCTGCTGGAGCTTGTCATCTAGGACCAACTCCTGATTCATATCAGCTTTGGTTGTGCCTGCTGGCCTGGAGAAGCCTCTCTTCCGACATAGCTCCCCAATCTCAGGAGCAGACATGTTATCATAATTCGTCATTCTGCTTGTTGAACAGAAATTCTATCGTCTGCCACCAGTTGTTATGATCCTACTGCTTCAATTGGGCTCAGAAAGATCTTAGATCAATCTCATCCAGTAGGTCATGAGGTTGTTTGAAAAATCCCTGTTAGCAACAATGGACAGAGTACAGCTTATAACCACTGGTACTCAGGAAGCAGTTCAGCAGTACACACTCAGTGAATTAGCAGCAGAGTATTAGACATGGTTACTTGTGCAGAATTATTATCTTCCCAGAATAAACCCTACACAACATGTATGTTTAAAACTGAACCAAACTTTATTGACTGTTGGGCCGCATATTTATCCACCACACAGTTCCACCCATCGTTACCAGACCCCACCCTGACACCCCCTAGAAGCTGTCCATCCAATTATGTTCTCTCCCAGCCCCACCCCTTTTGTTCTTGGCCTTCCAGGGCCTGCAGACTATCTCCCTGGTGTAGCAGACTATTACTCTATCTTCAGCTCCTAAATTTCCATGGCTACAGAAGAGAATAGGAACTAGTTGAGCTTATCATTAAACAGAGATCAACGCAGGGGCTATGTCACACACTTCCTATCCACTTGCCGAGATAATCACCATAGTGTGATGTTCAGCAATGGTCAGCAGCTCGCTGACAGCCCCACTCACCATCCACCTTGTTAGCTCCACTGATCTCCTGGCATCTGCCAGTTTCCTCCTGGGAAATATTGAACCCCTTCCCAACTAGGCATCTTGTACCCTGTACCCACATCCCCAGGAAAACCTAGTGGCATAGTAGCACACTTTAGTGAACTCTCTGGGGAAAAGGCAGCATTTAGAAACAAAACATGGCTGGGTACCATCCATACATCAATAACCATGCACCATGGATAACACATGGAATATGGCTCATCAAACACAAGATGGCTGACACTAAAACATAGAACACAGTAAAACAACATGACCGACATCCCACACACAACTCCCAATGACAAACAGGGCTTCCATACTCCAGACACTCCAGAGCAGAGGACATCTGTCAGAGAAAGGAGAAGAAATAGTGTCTCAAGATGGTTCTGGCCCCTGGCAGTCCATTAGTCCCCTATGGTCTACCTGGGCATAAACAACTGTCGGCTGCAAAGATGTGCGAGGGCCAACCAGCATGCTACTGTCATGATTGATTTTTGGGGAGCATGCTATGTTGCTTTTATGTGTAATGTTTAAAGGTTATTGAGTGTTGTACTGCTATTGTAATATTGAGACATCAGCAGCCAAACAAAATAGCATCCATAGCCTATAGCTAGTCTGAACTGGTTCAAATTCATCTCCTTTGTCTAGAGCTGCTTGTCTTTGGCTCAGGATAAACAGACCAGCCCCCAGAAAAGGACAGCCCCTTCTGTGACATCATTGCTCTCTCCGTGGACACAGGACTTTTCTGATTAAGCTATGCTAATTCTAGCAATCCAGCTATCCATCTTATTGGTGTTGGTGTATCCAAGTGGGGAATTAAAACTTGTTCACTCCCCAATTCATGTTAATGTTGTTTTGGTTTGTTCTGTGTTTTTCTGAAATGTTTAATTGATGTTTGGGAAGCCATTAAAAGGATTTCAGTCTGTTTTGTACTAAACAATGGTATATGTGTGCTTCTTATGACCTAATAAAAGGGATCTGATTGTGCCCGAAACTGATCGGAATGGAATTGCTGGGGATGCTGAGATCTTGAACACAAAAAGGCATGGCCTAGAGGGAGAAAGTTGGAGTGCGCTTGGTCCCCCAAATATGGGTCGTAACAGCTACAGTTGATCAACTCATCGTCCAAACAAACCAGGGGGCCAACCAGACATGTGTCTAAAATGACAGTACTGTCAACCCTGTTGCAGCAAACGGCAAGTCACTGCACCCATGCTGACAAGGGTTCATCATCAGAAACGGCTTCAATTTGCACGACAGTACCCAAATTGTATCTCTTCTTATTGGCAAAGGGTTACCTGCTCCATTGACATGACAGAGGTTGGAGTGTTCAGCGCGAAACCTACAGAACAAACACTCTGCAACTGTTGTTGGAAGAACACAAGTCGCTAGCGACAGCTTTATAGTCTGGAGAACATTTTCCTGTCATTGTCTGGGTCCACTCATAACTCTGGAAGGCACTCTCAACCAATTGGGTTATCTATCCATACATGTTGACTGTCTTCCCGGGAGTGAATGGGATCTTCCAACAGGACAATGCAGCATGTCATATGCCCAGAATTGTCTGGGAGTGGTTGGATGAGCACAATGAAAACTTCCAAGTACTTCCCTGGTCCCCAAATTCCCCAGACTTGAACCCCATCGAACACCTGTGGGACCACCTGGATCTCCATTGATAGATAGATAGATAGAGAGAGAGATATGCACACTCTCTCTCTCTGGCTGAAATAAAGTGATAGTGTTTATTGTATACTAGCCACTTGCCCGTCAAAAATGAGGGGGCAATAAAATTTGAAGCCATGGGAATGCTGTTTGACACAAACCTTTTTGTACTGTGCTCATGGCAAGACTCTTGTCTCTTCTATTTTTGCTCCTCTGAGCACCTTTGTCACTCATTGTAAAGAGAGATATATAGTTATCTATATTTACTTAATGAATAATGAATTAATTAGTTCTTGACTAAATTAATATACTTTACCTATTTCTAATTAATATATCCAGCAATCAAAAGCCTGAAGAGCTAACAAACTGTTTATATTTTCCGGCACCATACCATGTACAGTGAGTGTTGGTGCTCTGATGATAAAGTTTAATGAATGTGCCAACTGTGCATTCTAAATTTTTTGTGTGCGCGAGGTAAATCCATTGGTGTAGTGTAAAGCGCTATTGTAGATTTGTAATGTTATTAATGTGTTACGCGGCTCGCAAGCATTTTCCATAATTTATAATAGTGTATTTTGTATTGGTGTTTTGTGTGGTCCAGGGTCTTGTAGCCTCATTTTTTTTTTTTTTCGCCGGACATCTTTCGTGTGGGGAAAGTAGTCGAAATTGCATTTATATCGCATTCCACCTCACTCCCAGACGTCCTGGCTGTTCCCCCTTTCTGTGGGTGAGGTTTTTGTTGTATTTATTTGTATTTTGTTTGTGTTTTTTGGTTGTCCTCGTATTTTTGCTATCTCATATTTTCCTGCGTCTCGTATTTTTTTTTCTTAGTCCTGCGTTTGTCAAGTGCTTGAAGGCTAATGCGATTGCGGGTTTACTAAGTCCTGCGTGTTTAATTGCCTTCACTGCTCGCCTTGCTTCGCGAGGCGAGCAGGCAATGAGCTATGCGTTAACGGCTTGCCTCGCTTTGCAAGGCTCGCAAGCGATGAGCGCCTGCGGCGCTCATCTCCTAACTCATACGCACCACGCAAAGTGTGACGACTTCTCGCAGTTTGACAACTATTCTATGTGATAGAAATATAAATTGAAAATTTTAAATGTTAAGTGAATTTAATTTTGATGTTAATGTATAACATAATTCTATTTGTTATATTGTAATATTTAGATAAAACACACATTGCATGTATATATATATATATATATATATATATATTTTATATTTTGTTTTTGTTTTTTAATAAAAAGTACATCTGTGTTCACATTTGAATGTCTAAAGCAAGTTAAAAAACCTGCTTTCAGCTCAGAATGGTAAGAGAAACAGTTATTACACTGCATTCTGGAAAGCTGAGCCGGGACGTGCAAATGTGCCCACAAATGTATAAATATATATATATATATTCACACGTCACAGCTGTCATATTTGTGATTTCCGTATAAGTAGTTTGTTACATCTAAATCTCACAAACTGTCCACTGGGTACCTTACTCTGAAGAGTTCTGACCAATGAAATAATCATGCGGGCAGTGACATCATTATTTACCAGGCAGAGTCCAACATTAATAACGGCGCAGACATGTATCTGCATAGCGAGAAATATTTACATCCACAGAGCGTAACCACGGAAACCAGATAATTTACAGAACCCGTAAATTTATTGTGGGATTTGTAGTCCATTGTGTATTCAATGTGGAGGGAGAGTGTGGAGTTCTATATAATGTGCTAAACTCATCGTTTTCTATGGTAAGAAAACGTGCTTGAATAATCTGTATATTTCTACAGTATTACTGTCTGACCTGTTATCTATACGCTTTAAGTTTCATACGGGCAGGCGTCGTGACGTCACATCCGCTTTTCCGCAACCAGGAAGCGGAGTTTAGGAAGAAGAAAGAGACGGGGCTGGATTTTAAGACAGGAGAGGAGACTGGAGCTGTGGGTGTGTGTACGGGGGATCTATCTACCTATCTATCTATCTACCTACCTAACTACCTATCTATATTGTGTATGTAAGTGTATGTTTGTTATGTGTTATGCATAATCCCCAATACCCATTATATATATATGGAGAGAGAGATGGAGAGAGAAGGGGAGAGAGAGAGAAGGAGGGGGAGAGAGAGAGAAGGAGGGGGAGAGAGAGAGAAGGAGGGGGAGAGAGAGAGAAGGAGGGGGAGAGAGAGATGGAGGGGGAGAGGGAAGGAAGGTGAGGGGGGAGAGAGGAAGAAGGTGAGGGGGGAGAGAGGAAGAAGGGTCGGGAGAGAGAAGGAAGGTGAGGGGGGGAGAGAGAAGGAAGGTGAGGGGGGAGAGAGAAGGAAGGTGAGGGGAGAGAGAGAAGGAAGGTGAGGGGGAGAGAGAGAAGGAAGGTGAGGGGGAGAGAGAAGGAAGGTGAGGGGGAGAGAGAAGGAAGGTGAGGGGGAGAGAGAAGGTGACGGAGAGGGGGGGAGAGAGAAGGAAGGTGAGGGAGAGGGGGGAGAGAGAAGGAAGGTGAGGGAGAGGGTGGGAGAGAAAAGGAAGGTGAGGGAGAGGGGGGGAGAGAGAAGGAAGGTGAGGGAGAGGGGGGGAGAGAGAAGGAAGGTGAGGCAGAGAGAAGGAAGGGGAGGGGGAGAGAACGAGAGATTAAACGCTTTTCCTGGCTCCTATAGAGTTGTGTGTAGCTGTCACTTACCTGGCTGGATACTAAGTTTTATACCAATGTGCCCCCCTGTAGACATACAGTTACACTACAATTTTGACCTAAACAATATATCTTACTGCATAACACCTCTTTCTTAACTATACATTTTATTAAATTGGAATATATAAAACTTCAAAAAAACGCAGCTAAATGAGTAATAAAATTGGTGTTGATAAATAAGTTGGCAACTCTAAATCCTACTATTGAAGGGGACAATAATTCTTAATAGATACTGCCAAAGGTACATTATATGCTTTCCTAATTCTGATGAATATAACTGTGACCCCCCCCCCCCCCCAAACAAAAAAGATTATCCCTATTTCCAGAATGAATATATCCCTATATTATAGTCTATAGTATAAGTGGGATACACTGTTAATTATTGACATAGTATTGCCCTCCATGAGTTATAAGTAGTCCTCATGTGCCTCATTTCTGGATCAGATTAATCCCAGGGTTACCAGATAAAGAAACACCAATTACTAAACAAAACCATATAATTAATCATGCCAAACATTTGAGAAAGGCAGACTAGATGTCTTTTGGTTCTTATATGCTAATTCCTTTTTTTTTTTTTAAGCATCTGTCTAATTTATTGGTATGAAGAAGATGACAACACACAAGGAGATGATGGCCGAGATGTTCTTGGGTCAAGCTCTGGAGATCATCTACCTGCTGACTGGAGAGGTGGGTCCATGTCTCTTTTCTAGGAGAGAGGTGTGTGTCTCGTTACTAGGAGACTACTAGGAGGTTTTAGTAATATAATCCTTTATCATAATTATGGCTGCGACTTCGTTACAAATATAGGCTCTGTATGTCAGTGTTCAGTGAGCTATAGTAGGTGAGTATGGAAAAAGTTAATACATAAGACTAATACAACAATAACATACATATATATATATATATATATATATATATATATATATATATATATATATATATATATATTTAATGGAACCAAGGGAAAAGAGGGGATGGTCACTTTCCTTGCATAAGTTTGTTTAGAAAGTGGCAAACATTAAAGAACAACTATAGTCCATGAAATATAGTCACTTGTTAGTCAAGTATGTACCAAACTAACCTGTTTTGTTATCTAGTGGAGGAATCCATTTTGTGTTTGTTACATCATTTCCTCACAGCTAAGTCATGATGGGTTTGTGTTTTGGCTAACATTAAGAGTGGGTTGGGGGATTGAATAAAATGCCTTTGCTAGATAATTGGATCATAAGATGATAAACCAGTGAAGCTGAGCAGCAGATAATGATGAACTTGTGAGGTGCATCAGTGTAGTAGACACATGAAATATAAGTTGTATTAGAGATGTATCAAGATGAACTGTCATAAGTAAGCGAATTAGCATTTGTATTTTGTTTTGTGTGTGAAACAGTATGGAGTAGGTGCCACGTTCAATATATGGTTATAGGATGTGGGCAGTTGAGAGTATCCCCAATACAGTAGTGATGGTGATGATGGAGAGAGTGTAAGAGCTATGGTTAGATTAAATCAAAAAATGAAAAATAGGCAAGAAAGAGACAGTGGTGGATTGTTATGTCCATTTAAAGAATTTTAAACCCTATAACATTTAGATGGGTCTGACATGTTCCCCTGTCTCGTTTTTTAGGAATACACCATTGTGAAGAAGGATTCACCCCACAGCAGCATTCACCAGCTGACCAGAGAGGTGAGCACTGCTGGGTAATGTGATGTTATAGTCTGGTCCACTCCCGGGTGCAATCTCATGAGACTGTCTTACATGTCATACTCAGTGCTTGGCAGGAGTATGACATGTAAGACAGTCTCATGACACAGCAACTACAGTTATGTGTTCTATAGTCAGATCCAGAACAACAAAGTCAGAGGTGCTCATCAGAGAACGAACCAACATTAATAGGTGAGTTCTATAGCCATGATACGCCACTCTGAGAGCAACCTCTTTTAGCTCACTTGTGCCCTTCACAGGGAGAAATATCCTGTAGTATATCAGTCTGGTGCCACTCAAAAGAGTGACCCAGCCCCGAAATACCAGGCAATTCTACCCTGAACAGGAGAAACAGCAAACCCCAGACGCGTTTCGGCCTTTATGGGCATCGTCAGTGAGGTGCAGCTGAACTCCCTAAGGCACAGTGAGCAAGGGGTCCCCGTCTGGAGTCCCCTATTACCCTTAGGGAGACTAAACCCTAAAGGTAATTTGCATATACAGAACAACAAAGTCAGAGGTGCTCATCAGAGAATGAACCAACCTTAATAGGTGAGTTCTATAGCCATGATACGCCACTCTGAGAGCAACCTCTTTTAGCTCACTTGTGCCCTTCACAGGGAGAAATAACCTGTAGTATATCAGTCTGGTGCCACTCAAAAGAGTGACCCAGCCCCGAAATACCAGGCAATTCTACCCTGAACAGGAGAAACAGCAAACCTCAGATGCGTTTCGGCCTTTATGGGCCTCGTCAGTGAGGTGCAGCTGAACTCCCTAAGGCACAGTGAGCAAGGGGTTCACGTCTGGAGTCCCCTATTACCCTTAGGGAGACTAAACCCTAAAGGTAATTTGCATATACAGAACAACAAAGTCAGAGGTGCTCATCAGAGAACGAACCAACCTTAATAGGTGAGTTCTATAGCCATGATACGCCACTCTGAGAGCAACCTCTTTTAGCTCACTTGTGCCCTTCACAGGGAGAAATATCCTGTAGTATATCAGTCTGGTGCCACTCAAAAGAGTGACCCAGCCCCGAAATACCAGGCAATTCTACCCTGAACAGGAGAAACAGCAAACCCCAGACACGTTTCGGCCTTTATGGGCCTCGTCAGTGAGGTGCAGCTGAACTCCCTAAGGCACAGTGAGCAAGGGATCCACGTCTGGAGTCCCCTATTACCCTTAGGGAGACTAAACTCTAAAGGTAATTTGCATATACAGAACAACAAAGTCAGAGGTGCTCATCAGAGAACGAACCAACCTTAATAGGTGATAGTCAGATCCATCAGAAGTTCTTCTCCTAGCTTTTAATGCCGTTTATCCTGATTGTTAAAACTCTGTCTTTATACCAGTTAATCACACCTCATCTGGGACTATTTATTGCTGCTGTGACGAGAGAGAGGTGAGGGGCCATATGCACCCTAAGATTCTCTCTCCAGGTTGTGCCTTTTTGTGTTCAATCTTGCAGCGTCCAGTAGAACACCTCCTAGGAGAACTCAGGACATCACAGGTTGCAAGCTCAGCCCTAAGGTTACTGACTCTGTTACATCCATTTGCTTAGGATTAAAGAATAACATCAGACACCCCGTTGGTTAGAATGCCAGAGTCACACTGACATTATTATTATTATTATTATAGTTTATTTCTAACGCGCCAACATATTCCGTAGCGCTGCACATAAATTATTTCTTACATAGATATTTTACACAGCACAAAAAGATGTCACTTACACCCCCTCACAAGTCCCCCCATGGTTTTCTTACTGGATACAGCAGAGCTTGGTGTTATCTGGCTAGGACACTTCAGATCCCAGGCCTGGATTTTTCTGTTAGGAGAAGTGTATCACTTTATGACTATACTTTGATCACATAGGAAATGCTATGGAGTAGAGTCACATCTGAGGCCATATACACATTCAAATTCCTACAGAGTTAACTCTTAGTTGTCACACTTACATATTTGGTAAATAGTGTATCTGTTCGTTTACAAGTAACATAACTACTTCAGTGCACATAACACCATATAGCAACCCCAACATTAATTATTGTGGCCACTACTATACTACACACAAAACACGTCACAGTCCCCACAACAAGTCTCATGTCCGTTTTAATTGCCTTTGATATTAGCAATCACCCGCGTTGGGCCTACAAATAACATAGTCCATGATTCAGAAACCAGGTTCCCCTCAGGGTCCCTACTGGACATCACAGCTGCTCCGGCCTGTTGTAGATTCCTATGATTGGGAGAACTTCTGGTTGCTCCTGTGTCTTCCTACTCTGTTTTACTACAGTTCCTGTTCCCTATTGGACTGATCTTTGCTGCTGACCTGGATTGTTAACAACCTCTTTGGATTTCTGTCGGCCCTTGATCTTTGGCTTGTGTGACCATTATTTGAACTTGTTACTTCAGAATTGCATCTTCTAGTACTTCGCACCTGAAGGGTTTCACCGAGACAGCCCTGACAATTATACCAGCTTCAAGACATAGTGACAACATTTACTGACCATGTTTTATTTGGACCTATCTTCTGTCGCTGGTTCCCTCCATGTACTTAGTAACATTATTCTCGCTCTCCTGACTATCAGTAGATGAGTCTGACAAATCTATTTGGCTAAATGGACTGTATGTTTCAGGTCCCGATAAAGTGTGATGATGTTGCCGTCTATTTCTCTACGGAGGAGTGGGAGTATATAGAAGGACACAAGGAGCGTTACAAGGACGTGATGATGAAGAATCACCCGACGATATCATCTCCAGCAAATATGAGCTCAGGTAGCACTAATGACCTTTATGTATTTTTTTATTTTTATAGAAGTATAAATATAATGTTTTACATCTTCCTTTTATGATCAGTGGGCATTTCATTTTGGAGAAAGGGGATTTGGCTGAGAGACAGATCTAAAGATTCTTAAGAATGATCCGATTGGATAAGAAGCCAAACAATAATTCATAGGCTGCCCTCACAGCAAACCGCTTGTGCCAAGGGAAACAACTTTAACAGAAGTCTCCAGCCAATGGGGAAAATTTAGCACTGTCAAAACTGGTAAACTAGTTCTGTGTGTTACTGTTTGAGAAGGGTGTTTCCATGTACATTTATAGTTACATAGTTACATAGTATTTAAGGTTGAAAAAAGACTTTCAGTCCATCAAGTTCAACCTTTTAAGATCTCCTCTGATCTGCAATATGCGGATTAAATATAAATTAATTAGTTGTTTATTAATTATTAATCAATTATTTTTTTTAGTTAGTTATTTTTTTAATTCTTAATTAATCCAGAGAAAGGCAAACAGAAAAAAAAACAAGCACGCCTTTGCCAATTGTCTCAAAGGGAACAAAATAATAAAAAAATAGTTACTTCCTTCCTGACCCCAGATACTGGTGATCGGATTTCTCCCTGGATCAATACTGTCTCTCTAATTATCCATGATAACCCTGAATTCCCTTTATAATTAGAAATAAATCCAGTCCCCTTTTAAAGTTGTCACCACCTCCTCTGGTAGAGAATTCCACAGGTTAACCACCCTTATTGTGAAGAACCCTTTTCTTCTTTAAGGTGGAATCGTTTTACTTCTAACCTCAAGGGATGTCCTCTTGTCAGTTGAAAACCTCTTGGCACAAAAAGCTCCCCTGACAAATCTTTATACTGACCCTGGATGTATTTATAGAAGGTAATCATATCTCCTCTAGACTCCTTTTTTCTAGAGAAAATAAGTTTAATTTGGTTAGTCTTTCTTCATAACTTAGCCCCTCCATTATTAGTTTTGTTGCCCTACTCTGTACCTTTTCCAGCTCTAAAATGTCCTTTTTATGAAATGGTGCCCAAAATTGTACTCCATATTCCAAATGAGGGCGTACTAGAGATTTGTATAGTGGCAGAATTATATTTGCTTCCCTGGCTTCTATACCCTTCTTAATACATGCTAATATTTTTTTTGCCTTTGCAGCTGCTGCTTGGCATTAAGCACTGTTACCTAGGTGGTTGTCCACAAGCACTCCCAAATCCCTTTCAATATCTGATACCCCTAGATTTGCTCCATTAAGATTATAAATTGCAATGCTATTTTTCCTTCCCAGATGCATAACTTTACATTTATTCGTATTAAATCTCATCTGCCATTTAGATGCCCATTCCTCAATTTTATGTAAATCCCTTTGGAGGGATAGCACATCATTTTCTGATTTAATTACCTTGCACAACTTTGTGTCATCAGCGAAAATGGAGACACCACACTCCAATCCTACCTCTAAGTTATTAATAAATATGTTACATAGTTACATAGTAATTAAGGTTGAAAAAAGACTTTCAGTCCATCAAGTTCAACCTGTTAAGATCTCCTCTGATCTGCAATATGCGGATTAGTTATTAATTAATTTGTTGATTAAATAATTATTAATAGTATAGTATTGGAGGATGAATAAAGAGTTAGTCCATCAAGTTCAACCTTTTTAGATCTCTATTGATCTTTTTAATGTGGACTATTTATTATTAATTGTTAATTGATCCAGAGGAAGGCAAACAGACAAAAAAAAACAACATTGAAACTTTGCCTATTGTCTCATAATGGGAAAAAAACTAAATTCCTTCCTGACCCCAGAAACTGGCGATCAAATTTCTCCCTGGATCAATATTTCTTCGCTAGTTATCTAGGATAGCCTTGAATGCCCTCTTTATTCAAATATATATCTAACCGCTTTTTGAAGTTGTCCATCGAATTCGCTGTTACCACCTCCTTTGGTAGAGAATTCCACAGTTTAACCACCCTAACTGTGAAGAACCCTTTTCTTTGTTTAAGGTGAAAACTTTTTTCCTCTAACCCCAAAGGGTATCCTCTTGTCAGTTGAAAATCTCTTGCTACAAAAAGTTCACTTGACATAGCCTTATATTTACCCTGGATGTATTTATATAAGGTAATCATATCTCCTCTTAGACGCCTTTTTTCTAGCGAAAATAAGTTTAATTTGGTTAGTCTTTCTTCATAACTTAGCCCCTCCATTCCCCTTATTAGTTTTGTAGCCCTTCTCTGTACTTTTTCCAGCTCTAAAATGTCTTTTTTATGAAGTGGTGCCCAAAATTGTACTCCATATTCCAAATGAGGGTGTACTAGGGCTTTGTATAGTGGCAGAATTATATCTGCTTCCCTTGCTTCTATACCCTTCCTAATACATGCTACTATTTTACATGCCTTTGCAGCTGCTGCTTGGCTTTGAGCGCTGTTACTTAGGTGGTTGTCCACTAGTTCACCCAAATCCCTTTCAATATCTGATACCCCTAGATTTGCTCCATTAAGATTATAGATTGCATGGCTATTTTTCCTTCCCAAATGAATAACCTTGCATTTATTTGTATTAAATCTCATCTGTTATTTAGCCGCCAATTTCTCTAATTTATGCAAATCCCTTTGTAGGGAAAGTACATAATTATCTGATTTTATTACCTTGCGCAACTTAGTGTCATCAGCAAAAATGGAGACACTACTTTCAAATCCTACTTCTATGTCATTAATAAATATGTTAAAAAGGAAAGGACCTAATACTGAACCCTGAGGAACCCCACTTACCACATTAGTCCAATCAGAGTATGTTCCATTTACAACAACCCTTTGCTTCCTGTCTTTTAGCCAGCTCTCAAACCATGAGCAGATATTTACTGCAATTCCTGTATCTCTTAGTTTGCACAATAGTCTCCCATGTGGCACTGTATAAAAAACCTTTGCAAAATCCAAAAAGACTACATCCACTGAGTTGCCTTGATCCAGGTTCCTACTAACCTCCTCATAGAAACTAATTAGATTTGTTTGACATGACCTGTCCCTCATAAATCCATGTTGACTCCTACTTATAATCCTGTTCAAATTTATAAACTTTCTTTTATCGTAACTGAAATCACTGGTAGCTGTAGATGCCAAACTTACATTGTGTAGATGCAAACTTCCTGTTCAATCAATGTCTCAGGAAGTTGATATCCTGAAGCCAAAATGGTAGAGCTCATAGCAGCAAAATCACATTTAAAAAGCAATATATTAGAGGAGGTGTTCTTTTATTTTTCCATTCTAAAAACATTTTCAAGCGTTGATCTTTAAAATAGCATAAATATTTGGTCACAGTAGTCCTTTAATGACGAGCGCCCAGTTAAAACATCTAGCTCTTGTTAGGCCATTGCAGGCTCCTTTAAGACAATAAATTATGCATATTCAGGTGTCAATTTTTCTTTAACAGGATGAAAATATAGACCCGTTATTAATCACTAAGGATGAAGTGTTCAGGGGGTGGGAAACCAACCAGACCTCAGTGTAGGTGGGTGATATACAGGGTAATCTTCTGTATTAGTCATTAAGGATAAAGAGGGTGTTCAGAATGTGGGAACCCCTTGAGACCTCAGTGTGAGTGGGTTATATACAGGGTAATCTTCTGTATTAGTCATTAAGGATAAAGAGGGTGTTCAGAATGTGGGAACCCATTGAGACCACAATGTGAGTGGGTTATATACAGTATTAGGCCTCCATTCAATTGCAAGCCCTCAATTGCCTTCATACTGGCCGTAAGTCTGCAGGCTTGAAATTTGCAACAGTTACAGAGCGATTCAATTGAACAAGCCCACAGCTACCTGGCCGGAACTCTAAACTGTAAACCATGCACCCGTAAGTAGCATTTAATAGCATGATCATGATCAATTAAGCAAGGCCGTAACTACTGATTTAGAAACGCCCAATAGTAAATGAGACCTTCATCATGACATCAGTAAAACATGGAGGTTAAACTTCAGTCAATTAGCGTTTTTAGAAGTCCGATATGCGACAGCAACGAAGAGAAGACTTGGTCACAACATGCTGGGGATGCATGCGAGGATGCCCCCTCCCAGGATTCACTAGTTTGGCACGCTATCCTGTGAGTAATTGCTCCCCCCTCCAGAGAAAGCAAGGTCACACAAGCTTCTGGTGAACCAGCGGACCTGGTTGCTGTTATTGGAGCAGTATTGAATCTCCCGCTTGTTGGAGGACTGTTGGAGTGGTCGTTGTAGCGAGGATCCATTGGCAGCCAGCGTTTTTTGGAACCTTCGCTATAAGGTGAAGTACCCCTCGTGGTTAGGAGACAGGAGATCATATGGTTCCTTCTAAGGGGTTGGAATGAAGTGCATCGAGCAGCACCACTAGAGTGAGATGCGGAAGCACTGTCTCTAGCTAACAGAGACTGGGAAGCTGCGGAGCATTCTCTCCCCCGGTGGAGACGATCACTAGAGCGGAGAGGAGCTGTTCTGAGACGGCACAGCTGTAAATCTGGTGAAAGCTGTCAGCATAAAGGACTCTAAATCACAATTAATCATCGGTCTCAGCTTCGTCATAAGCAGCCAGGCCTGAGTGAGTTGATTGTGGAATAAGTCCCACAGACCAGTTTTCATTCCTATATAATATGCAATATTTGCCTAAAACAGCAGTAATTGATCAGCGACTATCCTTTACCAGGGCGAACTCCTAGTTTTCGATTATATGCTGAGATATTAATAAGAAAAGATAATGTTTTCCTTATGACCATGTATATATCTATACCAGAGAGAAAGTAATCTGGTTGGTCTAGAGAGATGATTATACTGATCACAAAGTGAACTATGTGTGGGGCTGAATATAGCTTCCTAAGTGGTTGATCACTACATACACTTTGTTAGTATTACTGAACTTACAGACTGTGGTTTATAAGCTTCAATATAAATCTGGAGAGAAAATAAGACACCAAGGCAGGATCACTATATATGCATCTGCAGGTTCTTGAGGCTATTTTATGAGAACTAGCCACTAGTACTATAGCTCCTATAAAAGACTGCATCAATTAGTGATTATGGTAGCAGATATTTGAATCCACAGTTTTTTGTGCATGGATGTGACTAAGGTCTGAATGCTGCATATGAATTTGCATACTGCTGAGATGCTGTAAGCCTTTCCAAGTAATGGTGGCAATAGAGGTATTAAAACATGGACATAATTGAGCATTTTGTTGTGTCAGAAGGAAAGTAAAAGTTTAAAGGAACCAGTCTGGTATTACTTCTTGAGTATTTTTTACTATAACTTTCCTCCTTGGTTATAAGAAGACGGCCCTTTTACATATAAACCTAAGCGATAGACCAATCTGGCTTTATATTGGGTAGACAAACATCGGATAATCTGAGAAGACTAATCGATCTTATTTTTTACTAGGAAATTGCCTGTCAAAAATGACGGAAGTAAAACTGTAAACCTGGCAATGCTGTTTGCCACACTGCAGGGCTATGGACCTTCTGAGCACCTTTGGCGCTCATCGCGAGCCACAACTTTCCTGCTTTTGAATGATCACCTTCGGCGCCCCTTGCGAGCCCCGAGTCTCTCACCCTGTGTACTTTATAGGCGTCGCGCTTGAGTGTTACTGTCTTGGGTTGTGTTACTGCCTTGGGTTAAGTGTTACTGGCTTGCGTTAAGTGTCCCTCGGGTCTGGCTGATACGGCCCATAACGGCTCGCTTTGCACAGCGAGGGCCACAAAGCATGACCAACATCGCAAACGTCCCCAACACTGACAACTATATATGTGATTGTAATCATAAAAAATATTCCATGTGCGTTAATGGCTTTAGACGCAGAAAAAGTCTTTGACAGGCTAAACTGGGACTTGAAATTAGTCTTAAAATGTTTTGGCTTTAACAACTTTGGATCAAAAGCAATTGGGGCATTATATATTTCTCCCTCAGCATCGGTATCTGTAATTGATTTCACAACAGATAAATTTAACCTGAGCAATGGGACCCCCTTTCTCCATTAGCCTTTGCACTGATGAAACCATTTGCGGAGGCAATTAGAACATCAGGGGAGATTGAAGGTGTAACAGTAAAGAAGAAGTCATTTAAAATAATGCTATTTGCTGATGACCTCATTCTCACAATAATCAATATAAATAAATCATTGATCCAGGTTCAGGAATTGATAAATTATTTTGATTTGATGTCATACTATAAGATAAATCTGTACAAAACAGAAATTTAAATAAAGAAGACTTGCTGGATTTGGAAAAACTATTTCCTCAAGATCAGATTTTAGATTCGATAAACTATTTAGGCATTGTATTCACAAAGGACCTGAACATGATGGTCTTGTTAAATTTTGACAAACTATGAACAAGTTGCCAACGTACTTAACAACTGGCTAGGTAAAGTGGCAACTATAAAAATGTCTCTACTACCCAAGATAAACTACCTATTTATTATTATTATTTATTTATATCGCGCCATCATATTCTGTAGCGCTGTACAGGGGTTTAGTACATGGCAAAAAACAAACTTGACACCTTAGAAAGAATGGAGGGCCCTATTTTTGAGCTTAGAATCAAATGTACATAGTGTTCGTTTCCAAGGCACGGACACAACATTGAAAACCTTCAAACGTAAAAATTCAGAAAAATACTCTAAATACATTTTTAAAAATCTTAGATCTATTTATGTATAAAGGGAAGAAAGCTAGGATCAAAAGAAACATTTAAAAGGAGTTTCTTAAAAGGAGACATTGCCTCCCCATGTATATCAGACTATTATGAGACTGTAATGCTATCCCATCTTGTCAAATGATCCTTTGTGGATCAAAAGGAAGGATGGGGCTATACTGAAAAAACATTCGCACCAAACAAGGAAATCACTAATTTGCTATGGGTAGACCATTCTAGTACTAAGTCGACCAATAACCCAGTGCCCATAGTTAACCATGGCTTTGAATTTGGGTATAAATGTCATAAAAAAACATAACTTTGTTTCTTTCCCGTCTCCAGCTATGCCACTTCGTTTGATTGCAAGGAACTTAAAGATTTCTTTTAATCTAGGCTGGGAGAAATTGAATATTTGTAATCTGGGTAATTTGTATTTTAAAGGTTTATTTACATATTTTAAAGCCTGCTGTACAGAATATAATTTTCCAAAGAGCAAATGGCTTAAGTATGAAAGTAAAGACTCCTCTTTCAACCTGAAAGGGGAGAATTCTTTATCAGACTTAGAGAGATTATGTTCCTCTAAGAACGATAAACATCTCATTTTGAAATGTTATACAATCTTAAGAAAGGAACATGTTTTAAAAAAGACTGAAAATATGGAAAAATGTGAGCGAGACTGGTTTAGAAATTACATCAGGGTCTTGGTTTAGAGCATTTAATTTAACTCAGCAGTTGATAATAAATCAGACTTATAGAGAAGTCTTCTTTAAAAATATACAACAATGGTATTTAGTCCCTTCTAAAATTGCAGTTATATCGAAAAATGACAATCTGAATGAATGTTGGAGAAATTGCAAAGTACCCGGAACGTACAAACACATAAGTGATAGTTTCTTTCTACTATTAATAAAATATTAGAACAGAAACTATACCTTCTAGGCCTACAATCTCATAAAGTTAATCAATGGGCCATATGGGATGAATGTTATGTTGAAAAGAAAAATTAAAAGCATGTATGTTCTGTATTAGTGGTCATAGTGACTAAAAAAATGTTCCTTGGTAATGATATCCCTCTGAGTATTCCTAAAATCCATCTACCTCCACCATGAGCTGCGTATATCTTTGTATGTATTGTTGTATGTTGTATTATGTTTTCATATTTTGTATAAAAATAAATTAAAAAAGAAGTCCGATATACGATCAGACTCACAATCCGGCAATGTATAAAATAATAAAAATGAATTATGATACTGTTCTAGTCCATGTGGGTGGCCTGATATGTATTAACTCCTTGATTACCGAGAATTATAAACACGGAAATGAAACCTAAAAAAAATATTTTTTGATTGCAGAATTGCAATCTTGAGTAACTAACATTTGCTCAATGGAATTTTGGCCTTAGTCATTAAGGATGAAGAGGGTGTTCAGGAGGTGGGAACCCATTAAAACGCTGTGTAGATGGGTTATATACAGGGTAATCTTTGGTACTAGTCATTTAGGGTAATTGTTGGTATTATTAAGGTTGAAGAGGGTGTTCAGGTGGTAGGAACCCACCAAAACCTCTGCAGTTGGGTGATATACAGGGTTACCTTCTGTATTTGTCGTTAATGATGAAGATGGTGTTCAGGATGTGGGCACACATCCAGACCTCCGTGTAGGTGGGTGATATACAGGGTAATCTTCGGTATTAAATTTTCAGAATGATGTTACAGTAAAAAGAATCTTACTGTATGTTTACACGATTTTAATACCTCTCTACGACTTCTTATGAGCTTTTATGTATAGTCGCTCATTTCATAGAGTCATCGTACGTAAAACAAGTATATCTCAAGAACTTCTTAATCTGTGTATTTTTGAAATGGATATAAAAAGTGCAAATTTTAAAACTGTGAGACCATTAGATTTGATGTATTTGTACAGGTGAAATGAAGGCTGAAACACTCCTTGAGGAACAAATATGGGATATGAGCAAAAGATATCTCTCTGAAAGTGAGAATCTGGAAACCTGCGGAGAACCCGGCACAAGTAAGTATGTGATGGGTGTAAAGCATGCTGTGTACAGTGAGGGTCTACTCTGTCTTCAGAAATAAAGCGTTAGAAAATGAGAGCACTTTTATGGTGTTGTAAATTCGCCATAGCTTGTCCAACATGGAGTCCACATCCAAATGCTTTCTTCACCACTGTGATTTCTCAACCAATCAAAGGTCATATGTCTTTTCTCTCTAATCCTCTTGATGGTTTGTTTTTGCTCACTGAGAGGGACATTTACATTTTTGGAGAGCAGGGTTTGTGTTAATAGATTTAAGATGCCTATTCCAGGTTCATTTGCAGAATTTCTGCGTAGAATAAAATAATAAAATCCCTTCCTATAAATTAAACACACCATTTCTATGTGTCCTGAAGAGCGCATAATCTAAATTTACAGGTGTCTCTTTTTATATACTTTTATACACAATAAAACAATAACACATTTGCATAGGCAACCATAATGTGGGCTATTTTCGGGCTTTCAATATTCCCCCCCTAACTTGGACTAATCAGGGTCTGTTCCTGGTCAGAGCTGACCTGCTTGGTCAGCCTGTCCCACTCTGCACCAACCAGCTACAGAGTGTGAACTTCTGATGGTGGATATCACAAGTGTAGGAATGGGAAGGAGCTACAGGGTTTTCAGCCAGGGGCTGGCAGTCAGGATGTCTATGGTCCGGAGGGCTGTCACCTTAAGGGATGTTGGCATCTGGGGCTGTGTCAAGTGATATCTGAGCGTAGGGCTTCCTAACCCAGCTTATGTGAGCTTGTGGGTCGGACACTGATAGCCTGAGTCTCCCTTAGGACTGAGGAGTTTGCCGACCCTTAGAGCACCCTGGCTAGGTTGGGAGTATCTGGTGGATTACACAAGAGATTATGTGTGTAATCTCTTCCGACTTCCTTTGGGCATATCAGCCTTTATTGAGTTCAGGGGAGGTTGGTTATGAAGAAAATAATTTAAAAGGGGAAAACAGGAAATTGGACTCCAGTTGGCTCACCATCTACAAAAAAGTCCTTGGGAGTCCTTTGGAAATATTGCGATCACCTTGGGTCAGGGTTTTTGGTCAAGTTTATGTTTGTAATAAGCAAACAGCGATTATAGCCTTTTAATAGTCACTTGGATGGTTGTTACAACAACTGGGGAGAGAAGAGTTGCTGGAACTTCATGGAGGTCTTCAGCTCTTCACCGTTCTTCAGAATTGTTTTTATGTTTATAGAGCTACTAATTTATGATCGACTGAACTGAGCGATCTTGCTTCTCTAAATTTCCTTCTGCTTTGTGCCACAAGCCATTGATAAGAACCTACCTCCTAAAGTTTTGCAGAGAATAATAATATTTCTCTCTCATTTTGATTGCAAGATGCCATTCGATTTACATACTATTACGGAACAAAACAAATATCTCACTCAACTAATGAAGATCTTACACACCCACAGAGTTACCCTCTCAACATACCTTAAAGTGATACTATTCAAGCCAATACCCTTATTAACTGGAATCAAACATTGCAAGACAACATATGCGAAAGCAAGGCAAGAAGACCTATATTGGACCTACATATATGCCACACTGATTACTGTATATATATATATATATATATATATATATATATATATATATATATATATATATATATATATAATATTAAAATATGTAATATATTGTTTCTCATACTGTGTGACACGGTACCCTAGGGTGAGTGACCAATTACTTGAGACTATTGCAAAATAAATAGTAGTCATTTGGGAGTCCTAGGGTTCCATCAGTGATTTAGGTTTTTAAAGATGGGTCTGAACTAGTTTGAGAATCACTGTTATTGAGTGTTTAATATGTTTACACAGGTATCAATGTGGTGTCATCAGTTTTCCAATTGACTGAAAGCGAACAAGAGCAGTACATAAACATACAGTTCAAGGAGGAGCAAAAGCATATTAATATCAACACAGGTGGGTGATAAATTCTAAAAAAAAAAAATGGGATTCTATAATTAGCATCATACATGGATTTCATCACAGTGTTGTCTGTCCTCAGGTAGGTACCTTACACTAGTTCCGACTTCTGTATTGGTAATTAAGGATGAAGAGGGTGTTCAGAAGGTGGGAACCCACCCAGACTTGCGTGTAGGTGATATACAGGGTAATCTTCTGTATTAGTTATTAAAGGGCTAGTTACCTCCCATATAATGCTCTTTTGCATGTGACAAAGCATTCTATTTACAATCTAAAAACTTTGTTTTTTTTATTACAGTTTTATATATTGATGACAGAAGTGTTTTTTTTTTTGCCTTTGTTTATTTACATGGGTAATCCTTCCCCTCCGGTAACACACGCCATCTAAATTAAAGGTGTGTGCCTATCACTGCACTGTCCAGTTGCTGCTTTAGTACCGGTCTATGGGGGGAGTCTGTTAATCGCAGAGCTACCCCCAGCACATGCTGCTACATCCAGACTCTCAGTGTCCTGTAAATCATCCAATGTGACCAATGAGCAGTGCAGCCTATGTCCCTCCCACAAACAGAGCAAAGGCACAGGAAAAGCTGTGTGTGAGAAATCCACCCAGCAATGAGCTTGTGTGCAAGTGTGTGTGTGTGTGTGTGTGTGTGTGCGTGTGCGCGCATGAGCTCAGTGTGTGCCAGTGTATGTGCTCAGTTTGTGTGTATGTGCTCAGTTTGTGTGTATGTGCTTATGTTCTCAATGTGTGCCATGTGCTAAGTGTGTGACATATGCTGAGTGTGTGCATTTGCTCACTGTGCGTCAGAAAACAACAGTGTGCCCAGTGCTATGTGCCCTGTGCTCTGTATCATACTCCTGGAGTAATGTGCAGAAAGGTAAGAAAATTCATAAATCTATATTTATTAATTTAAAAAAACAATAAAACAGAAATATCCCACATCTTGCTGTGTCAGTATATATATATATATATATATATAGTCATTCATATATTATATTTATACTAGCGACTTGCCCGTCAAAAAATGACGGTCAATAAAATGTGAAGCCATGGCAATGCTGTTTGGCACACAATGTTAAGCTTTTTATACTCTAAGGACCTTCAGCGCTCATTGCGAGCCTCTCCTCACGTGTCCTTTGGCTCCTCTCTATATTTTTTTAAATACTAATTAATGAATTAATTGAATAATAAATTCATATAGTTTACCTTTTTCTAATTAATATATGTAACAATCAAAGAAGAGGTAACAATCTCTTTTTATTGTCCTGCAGCATATAATGTCCAGTTGGACTGTTGCTGCCTTGAGGAGATAGTGTTCTGAATGTCCCAACTATGCATTAGAAATAGGCTGCGTGCGCGAGGGCAAACCGTTGGTTTATTTGTGTAAAGCGATGCGTAATGTTGTTAGTGGCAAGCTAGGGTTGTAAAATATTGTTGTTTGTATGTGCTACGCGGTTCGCGAGCATTTGCCGTCCTTTGTAATAGTGTATTTTGTACCTCATACGTTCCTGGGTGAAAGTGGTACACGGTTGGCAGAGTTTTGCTCGACCCAGGTTTGTGTAGCTTCATTTTGGGTTTATTCGGCCGCCTTTTTTTTTTTCTCACTTAGCCGATTTTTGAGGGACGAAACTCGGCAAAGTCGAGTTACATTCGCATTCCACCTCACTCCCAAACATCCTGGCTGTTCCCCCGTGTTGTGTGTGTGTGTGATGTTTTTGTTGTATTTTTATTTTGTTTTGTTTTTTGCTATGCGCACTTTGGCCGTTAACTCCGTATTTTTCCTAAGTTCCGTGCTTCCTATGTGTTTGGAGGTTAAGTCCTGGGTGTTTCATTGCCTCCAAGTGCTGCAAGTCTTAGTGCCTTAACGGCTCATTTCTCAAGTGCTGAGAGTTTTAGTGCCTTAATGGCTTGCCTCGCTATTCGAATATTATATAACTGTATATGTGTATAGATAGATCTACAGACACATATATAATATATATATATATATATATATATATATATATATATATATATATATATACCCACACACAAGCACATATAGACTCACATATATACACAAGCACATACATATTTATAGAGAAAGGAGAAATAGTGAGAAAGAAAACTAATATATAGAACCATGTTGTTGTTTAGTCGCGTCCGACTCTCCGTGACTCTATGGACCACAGCACGCCAGGTGCATCTCTCAGTCACTGCCCCTCTGAGCTCCATCAAGTTCATGTTCATTGCTTCAGTGACCTAATCTATCCATCTCTCTCTGTCGTCGTGTTCTTCTTGTGCCTTCAATCTTTCCCAGTATCAGAGTCTTCTCTAGGGAATCCTGTCATCTTATGATATGCCCATAAATATTTGAGCTTCAGCCTCATGATCCTACTTTCTAGTGAACAGTTTGTCTTGATTTCCTGGAGTATTGATTTATTGGATCTGCTTGCAGTCCATGGGACTCTAAGCAGTCTTCTCCAACACCACAGTTTAAAGGCTTCAATTCTACGGCGCTCAGACTTCTTTATGGTCCAGCTACTACTGGAAATACCATAGTTCGAACTATGCGGACCTTTTTTGATAGTTTAATATCTTTTTTTTTTTTTTTTTTTTTTTACTAGCTTGCTATAGCTTTCCTCCCTAGACGCAAACGTCTTTTAATTTCATGACTACAGTCGCCATCTGCAGAGATCTTGGATCCAAGGAAAATAAAATCTGTCACTGCTTCTACTTCTTTGCGTCTATTTGCCAGGAAGTGAGATTGCCGTTTGTCATGATCTTTGTCTTTTTAACGTTGAGCAGCAGGCTTCTTTTTCACTCTCTTCTTTTACCCTCATCAATAGTTCCTCCTCACTTTCAGCCATAAGTGTAGTATCATCAGCGTATCTAAGGTTGTTGATATTTCTTCCAGCAATATTGATTCCGGCTTTGGATTCATCCAGTCCAGCCTTACCCATGATGTACTCTGCATATAAGTTGAATAAATAAGGTGACAACAACCTTGTTGCACTCCTTTTCCGATCTTGAACCATTCTGTTGTCCCAGGAAGATGGGATGATTTGGTACTCCAATCTCTTTAAGGACATGCCACAATTTGTTGTGATCCACACAGTCAAAGGCTTTAGAATAGTCTATGAAGCAGAAGTAAAGTTTCTTTTTGGAACTCTCTTGCTTTCTCTTTTATCCAGCGGACATTGGCAATTTGGTCTCTTGTGCCTCTTCCTCTGCGGAACCCGACATCTGGTAGTTCATGGTCCATATATTATTGGAGTCGGGCTTGTAGAATCTTAAGCATTACCTTGCTGGCTTGTTAAGAGTGCAATTGTTCGATAATTGGAGCACTCTTTGGCACTGCCTTTTTTGGGGATTGGGATGTAGACTGACCTTTTCCAGTCTATTTGCCATTGTTGAGTTTTCCAAATGTGTTGACATAAGGCAAGTAACACTTTCACAGCATCATCCTGTAGAATTTGGAATAGTTCAGTTTTGATCCCATCATCTCCTGCAGTCTTATTATTAGCAAGACATCCTAGGTCCCATCTCACTTCACTCTCCAAGATGTCTGGCTCCAGCTCATTGGACAAACTATTGAGGTCATCACTGCTGTTAAGATCATTCCTGTATAGATATTCAGTGGATTCCTGCCACTTCTTCTTTATCTGATTTTCTTCTGTTATGTCCCTACCATTTTTTGTCTTTTATCACACCCACTTTGGCATGAAAGGTGCCTTTGAGATCCCCAATTTTCTTGAAGAGATCTCTTGACTTTCCCATTCTGTTACCTTCTTCAATCTCGTAGCATCTTTCATTGTAGAATGTTTCCTTTCTCTTCTTGCTATCCTCTGAAATTCTGCATTCAGTTGGACAAATCTTTTCCTATTTCCATTACTTTGGTCTGATGGTTTTTCCTCGTTTCTTCAGTTTAATTTTAAACTTTGCAATAAGAAGCTCATGGTCTGAGACAGTCAGCTCCAGGTCTTGTTTTTGCTGACTGTATAGAGCTCTGCCATCTTTGGCAGCAAAGTATATAGTCAATCTGATTTCTATGCTGTCCATCTGGTGTTGTCCATGTTTAGAGTCGTCTCGGAGGCTGTTGGAAGATGGTGTTTGCTATGACCAGAGAATTATATTGACAAAATTCTACTAATCACTGACCTGCTTCATTGTGTACCCCAGTGCCAAATTTGCCAGTTATTCCATGTGTCTTTTGGTTCCCTACTTTAGAATTCCAATCTCCTATCATGATAGTAACATATTTTCTTGGTGTTTATATCTATGACACGCTGAATGTCTTCATAGAACTGGACAACTTCAGCCTCTTCAGCATCTGTGGTTGGAGCATAGACTTGAATTGCTGTGATATTAAACGGCTTGCCTTGAATTAGAATTTAAATCATTCTGTCATTTATTGGGTTGCAACCGAGCACTGCTTTGGCCACTGTTTGATTGACTAGGATGGCTACTCCATTTCTTCTTCAGGATTCTTGACCACAGTTGAAGATCAGGTGCTTTTCTGATGTGAAATGTCACATTCCAGTCCATTTAAGTTCACTAATTCCCAGAATATCAATGTTTAACCTTGTCATTTCATTCTTGACCACATCTAGGTTGCTTTGGTTCATAGTTCTAACATTCCAGGTTCCTATTCTGAATTGGTCCTTGCTGTAGCGGACTTTCCTTTCCCCTGCAGACACATCCGCAGCTGGGTGTCCTTTCGGCTTTGGCCCAACCACTTCATTAGATCTGTTGTTACTTGTACTTGTACTCTGCTCTTTCTCAGTAATGTGGTAGGCACCTTCTGACCTGAGGGGCTCATCTTCTGGTGCCATATCGTTATGTCTGTGGTTGCCTGTCCATAAAGTTTTCTTAGCAAAGATACTGGAGTGGGTTGCCAGTTCCTTCTCCAGTGGACCACGATTTGTCTGACCTCTCTGCCATGACCTGCCCATCTTGGCTGACACTACATGGTAAAGCTCACAGCTTCATTGAAGTGCATAAACCCCTTCACCACGACAAGGTAGCGATCCAGATGGGGTATAGAACCATATATTCTTATAAATGTTCACATACTTTGATATAGTGTTATTTGTATTGTTCCTTATTTGCCTAGTGAGACAGACTGTCCCTGCAGAGATCACTTCTCTGACACAGGTTGCAGATTTCACGAACATCACTGGTTTCCTGAATTTCAGTGTGTAGAGAGGAGGGAACTTCCTACAAAGACAGGCTGCTGACATAGAGGGCAGATCAGGAGGTCCAGCCTCTATCTAATCCTTGTCACTCAAAGGTTTTCCTCTAGAGTTTAGTAGGAAAAACCCCTGAAATCTGATTGGTTGACGTCACTTAGGAGGGAGAACAACACTCTGAGCAGTGAGGCAGAGCGTGGGTGGGCTGTCACACACAGAATCATACTATTCATTTGTTCTGATATCTCCTAATAAAGCAAGTATTTCAAAAATTCAAAAATTATTTCAACATGTTTTTAGTAGATCTTTACACTTGTGTGTTCCAAACTGTGCGGAATTAACTGGCCCTTTTCAGGATGAAGAGGGTGTTCAGAAGGTGGGAACCCATCAGTATAGATGCAAAAGTACTCTTTGACTTTTGTTGATGGACTCTTTTTAAAAAAAAATATGCTCCACAAAAAAAGTCACTGAGAGATGGCATTTTGAGACCATGCACAGTTCATCCTGGAAGTCTCATCTACCTCAATGTCACCACTCTACTGTTGACATGCAAAACCCTAAATGACAGTACATCCCTCTACACCTTTCAGTACAATGATGTCCTCAATCAGAACGTGGTAAAAAATAGAATGCATTTTATGATTTTCTTATATAACCTTCAGTATCCCTGAAGAAGTCCTGTCTCAACGAAATGCGTAGAAGTCTGTGATGTTATTTTGCAAATATCACTGATGAAGGTGGTATCAAGTCCTGTGGACTTCTTGCTCAGCAACCAGTCCCATCTTGTCTGACTTTACCTTTGATTCATATCTAGAAGGGTGTGTTCTTATATATCAGTGGAGGGAGATTTGCGGGAAGAGGGAAAATGGATAGCTCAGTTTCCTCTTACAGTGGTCCATTTATTGTTTAAAATATTTTCAAGATTTACATCCTAATTTATTGTGTATTTCTTTTCCAACAGAGGGATCCTCTGGACAACATCAACATGATCATATGTCAAAACATTTGAATGATATTATAAATGTAACTAAACAGGATGAGCAAACAACCTCTATTACTCCATATACACCCCATATTGTAAGTGTAACTAAACCGGATGAGCAAACAACCCCCATTACTACATCTACACCTCATATTATAAGTGTAACTAAACAGGATGAGCAAACAAACCCCATTCCTACACATTCACCATGCCAATTTCCAAGGAATTGTGTAAATGAGCTACTTGAATTAGATCTTGAAGAACCCAACATATTCGTATACAGAACAAAAGAAAATACAGAATGTGCCATTTCTAATTTCAAAGAGTGTAGCAGTGAATCTGTTAAGGAACCAGATCTAATGGAATCTAGTGAAAAATCTCTCTCGTTTATGTCACAACTCTACACACATCAGAAGATTAACAAAATGGTGAAGCCATTTCAATGCTTGGATTGTGGTCAATGTTTTGAGGAGAGGAGCACACTTACTATGCACAAGAGAACTCATGTGGACAAACCATTTGCATGCTTGGAGTGTGGGAAATGTTTCAGGTTCAAGACTCAACTTCTTATACACCAGAGATATCACACTGGTGAGAGACCTTTTAAGTGTTCAGATTGTGGGAAGTCATTTGCAGAAAAAGGAAGCCTTGTTAGACATCAAGGAGCTCACACAGGACAGAAACCATTTGCCTGCTCTGTTTGTGGGAAATGCTTCTACATGAAATCTCATCTTGTTACACATCAGAAAATTCACACTGGGGTTAAACCATATGTTTGCATTGATTGCGGGAAGTCTTTTATTGAGAAAGGAAGTCTAGTTAGACACCAGGGAGTTCACACCGGAGAAAAACCATTTGCTTGTACTGATTGTGGGAAAAGTTTCAGCCAAAATTCAGATCTCATGAGACACCAGAGAGTTCACACGGGTGACAAGCCATTTCCTTGCCCCGAGTGTGGGAGATGTTTCAGCCGTAGTGCAGGTTTAATCAGGCACCGGCAACTTCACACAGGACAGAAATTCATTGATTGAACAATTCATCTTCTGAATTTATAAATGCTTACTACCACACAGACAATAAGGAACACCACCATAACATGTTTTGTTAATAATTTATGTATATATATATATATATATATATTATATATAAGTGTGAGGATCGTCCAGTAATCTAGTTAAATAATCAGAGTATTGCAGTATATGGTGATACCTTTTTTTATTAGACAAAAATATTAATTTATTCTGACCAGCTACCAAAAATATACTTCTCTTTATCAAGTCTTTAGCATGAAAAGATTTACCAGGAAAAGTTCATATATCTGTTCAGACTTTAGCATGGAACAAATACAAACACTATAGTAATGTCCTGTGAGTTTTTAGATCAAGTTTAGATAACAACATAGCAGAGCCCTAATTAAGGGCAGTAAATGTCACCACAGTTTGGGCAAAGAACATCAATTGAACATGTGGAATGTGATATAAAACATGTATATGTGTGTATATATATATATATATATATATATATATATATATATATAAATACAATATTAGTACATACATTTATGTGTTTTTTACTAGATCTTCACTTGCAAAAATTGACCATTTATTTGTTGATATTTACTGGTAAAAATGTATTTTAACAGAATTTATTGAAAATTGCAGTTTGTGTGTTTTCTTTTTTTTTTGTTGTTGTTATTCTCCTTTAATGTAAAACATTAATATCAAGGACAGATATATAGAACAATCATCCAGAAAAATCAGAGGCTGTATTGTGAGGAGAGGGGCTTGGTTAGGGATAAGGGTCAGTTGAGGAAGAGGGTTAAGGCTCAATTTAAGAACAATATTCGGGCTTTATAAACAGCTATAGTCCAGGCTCAAGGGGTCAAGTATATAATCAGGGGGATTGAATTATTTAGATCCTAATTCAAACATTTTTTTAATTAGATGTTTGAGATTTATCTTGAAAAAAACTTTTATATTGAATATGTAAGAAGCACACTCACAGTCATGTAATATTTGGGACGCCCATGATATCACATATTATAATTGTCAAACTGCAATTAGTTGTCACGCTTTGCGCAATGCGAGGGATGCGCAAAGCGTCGCATAAGGGGAGGGGGAGAGACACAGAGGGAGAGGGGGGAAAAGAGACACACGGAGAGGGGGAGAAAGACAGGGGAGGGGGGATAGAGACAAAGAGGGGGGAACAGACACAGGGGCGGGAGAGGAGGGGGGAAGAGACATGGGAGGGAGCAGAGGGGGGAAGATACACAGGGGAGGGACATGGGGAGATTTGAGGGAGGGGGGGCAGACTAAGGGGAGGGGGGACAGAGGGAAAAGAGACACGGGGAGGGAGAAAGGGGAAAGACACGGGAGGGGGTTAGAGACATGGGAGGGAGAGGGGGTAAAAACACGGGGGGGAGGCACAAGGGAGAGGAGGGGGGAAATGAGACACAAGGGAGGAAGTAGACAGGGGGAAAGACTCTCAATGAGCGCCAAAGGTCACCCTAGCCCCAGTACCTGGCTCCAGGTTATCTGCCGCTGAGGAGATCGAGGTGTCGAGGATGTACCAGATGTGAAGACCTGTTATACCAGAGCAACCCATGGCTCAGCTGGTGACCCTTCAGACACAAATAGTGCAGGAGATCCAGTGGGAGAAGAGAAGGGTATTTAACTGCCCTTCCCCAGTTCCTGTGGATGTGGAACTTATATCCCCAGTGGAGGCAGAAATCTCCTGCAGGCTGGCAGGAGACAGTAGGAGAGCCAGGTGACAAGGGAGGCAAAGGACTGTCAAGGATGACCATTCTAAAGCAATGGATGGCATTCCTGGGACTGTGGCAGGGCCATGAGCTGTCAGGCTGGCTGAAAGAACAGGTATGGAAAGAGATTGCCTTGGAAAAGCAGTATGATGCCTGGATAGGGCCTGTTGGTGCCCTTGGAGGGGATCCCTATTTTTTATTGGAGCTAATGGATAGGCTCTGGGATAGTATATGGTGATTCTGAGTGTGGCATGGGGACTGTAAAGACGCAGAATAACTTGTTTCTTAAACGCTGTCAAGGGCTGGATCAAGAACTATGGTCCCAGGAGGCTTATTTGCTGGAACCACTGATTCAGCAATAGCTAAAGGCTGAGTGTTCAAATTACTGGATAAAGCATCCATGGAGGGGGGTGAGTGTTCAAATTACTGGATAAAGCATCCATGGAGGGGGGTGAGGCCATCTAGTTGAGAGGAACCCTGTCAGACGGACAAGGATGAAGAAGATTGGTTACTGGACCCCTACCAACCAGTAGGTAAGGAAAAGAGTAATCCTGCTCAAGTGGTCTGGGGAGAGGATGTAATGGATTCTGACCAGGACTGTGTCAATATGGATGTACAAATGGGCCAGGCCAAGCTTATTTTTTCTAGGGCTGGGCCAGATGAGGACTGTGCTATAAAGTATGGGTATTTACAAGAAGCAATGGAATATGGAACTCGTACTGTGATATCAGACCAGGTGGAGGGCCTGGAAGAGAGCCACTATGCTCCCAGGTTCTGAAAGGAACTAGAGATGGATTGTGAATCTAGTGAAGGGTTGGTTCACGTAGATAACTACTGGCCATGGATAAAGGAGAAAATACAGGGAATAACCTTGGGACTGCGCCAGACCAAGGGGACCAGCCAAACCCAGATGGCGGGGGCACCATTGCTAACAACAAGGCAGCGGGAAAGACAGAGAACGTCTGTCAAATTGATGGCCCATGGGGAAGTCTGGATGAGAGCAGTGAAGTCCTGCCAGTAGACACCATGACCATGTACTCAGAAGGAGGTAAGTTCTATGCCCAGACAGTGGTTCCAGATTGCTGATCCAGATACCACCTGATGTGGTATGCTGATCCAGATACCACCTCAAGAATTGGCGCCTCCAGACCAGGCCACCATATTGGGTGCCGGCTTCCAGATCCGACCGGTACATTCCTCCTTGGAATTGCAATTTCTCTGGGCTCCCAAGGGAATTGTATTACCCATTAAGTGGTAAAGGAGACATTTGCCCTGGTAATTATGGGGTTGGATTGCGATGACCCTGGGAAAGAGAGCTATTTGCAGAACCCAGGCTAAGTGGAAAGTTTGAATAGGGAATAGGGAAATCATTGATGGAGCTAGCCACAGACCAGAGGTAAGGAGAAAGGATGAGCTCTGAGACCCTGACACACGGACCAGGTTATTAAGCCAAATTGGTACCATTGATACTTATCTTTTTCTAGTGACCACATTTTTACCTTTTTAGGTTTATTGTCTTTAACCTTAAGGTGTTAATTTTTGTATATAAATTCTGATATTCTTTTAGGTTGATACAGTCAACTCAAAAATTAGTAGAACACCTTTTGTGGTTATCATATTTGTTATATACCACAACTAATTTGTTTAAAATGTAACTTTTATTATAACTTCTTTAAAAACTATTTTCCTTTAAAATCTGGACGTTTAAAAATTAGTTTTTAACTCAATTATGATGACGTCTCAACTTTCCCAATTCATAGTTAGGAATAATTTCACTATCTTAGCAATTGTTTTTAGGAAGGGTTTTATAGTAGTTATTTGAGGTATAAAAATGATTTTGTGCTTTAAAGGTGCTAAATAACTTATTTGTGCAATTGTTGCAAACTAAAGTGCTTGTGCTTTATTAAATTGATAACATCTCTTTATACTGAAACTTAAACTTCTCAGTGTTTGTGCTATAGTAAGCACTCTGTGTCTTATCCCTGATTTTTTTCTTAGTGATTCTTTAATTTGTACTTCTCTTTTTGCATGTCAGTGTGACTTTTTTTTAAAGTGCTTTAGTGCTTAACAGGAGTGATGTAAATAAGACTCCCTTAAAGTGGTTTTATAGTTGTGACATTTTTTTAATTTTACCTCTTTGGACATATTGCACATATGCCCTTTTCTGGTATTGTAAATTTCTCTGTGGTGGTGGCTCTATTGATTCCACTGCTGTTACTCTGATAATACTATCCCAATTGCTATAACATTTATATTTAGAAATGCAGTCTTTTTGGGGAGTTTCTCTCATTTCTGACAATCCCTAATATTGATCATTCGTGACCTCTGCCTGCTTTTAGCTATCTCTTTGCTGCGTTTGTTCGACCATGCTTCTCTGTATTAGCTTGATTGGCTACTTCATGGTTGTGACATCATCAGTATGCACTGCGTTTTTTAGACCATGCATACTAATGATGTCACAACCAGATTGGGAGGCTAGTACAGTCAATTGATCTTTCAAAATATCTGCTAGCTTGGATGTATCATTCTGCTAGCCTTACAAAGCACGGTCCACTGGGAGGATATATTCAGCAATCTACCAAAAACAGAAAATTGGCATGTGTGTATGCATTCACCCCCTTTGTTATGAAGCCCATAAAAAGCTCTGGTGCAACCAATTACCTTTAGAAGTCACATAATTAGTGAAATGATGTCCACCTGTGTGCAATCCAAGTGTCACATGATCTGTCATTACATATACACACCTTTTTTGAAAGGCCCCAGAGGCTGCAACACCTAACCAAAAACTGCCATGAAGACCAAGGAACTTTCCAAACAAGTAAGGGACAAAGCTGTTAAGAATTACAAGCCAGGGTTAGGTAATAAAAAAATATCCAAATCTTTGATGATCCCCAGGAGCACCATCAAATCTATCATAACGAAATGGAAAGAACATGGCAAACCTGCCAAGAGACGGCCGCCCACCAAAACACACGGACCGGGCAAGGAGGGCATTAATCAGAGAGGCAACACAGAGACCTAAGGTAACCCTGGAGGAGCTGCAGAGTTCCACAGCAGAGACTGGAGTACTTGTACATAGGATGACAATAAGCCGAACGCTACATAGAGTTGGGCTTTATGGCAGAGTGGCCAGAACAAAGCGATTACTTTCAGCCAAAAAACTAAATGGCATGTTTTGAGTTTGCGAAAAGGCATGTGGGAGACTCCCAAAATGTATGGAGGAAGGTGCTCTGGTCTGATGAGACTAAAATTGAATTTTCGGCCATCAAAGAAAACGCTATGGCGCAAACTCAACACATCACATCACCCAAAGGACACCATCCCCACAGTGAAATATGGTGGTGGCAGCATCATGCTGTGGGATGTTTTTCAGCAGCCGGGCCTGGGAAACTAGTCAGAGTTGAGGGAAAGATGGATGGTGCTAAATACAGGGATATTCTTGAGCAAAACCTGTACCACTCTGTGCGTGAGTTGAGGTTAGGACTGAGGTTCACCTTCCAGCAGGACAATGACCCCAAACACACTGCTAAAGCAACACTTGAGTGGTTTAAGGGGAAACATGTAAATGTGTTGGAATGGCCTAGTCAAAGCCAAGACCTCAATCCAATAGAAAATCTGTGGTCAGACTTAAAGATTGCTGTTCAGAAGCGCAAACTATCCAACTTGATGGAGCTGGAGCAGTTTTGCAAGGAGGATTGGGCAAAAATCCCAGTGGTAAGATGTGGCAAGCCGCAAAACATGGCTCTACAAAATATTGACGTTAGGGGGTGAATAGTTATGCACATTGACCTTTTCTGTTATTTTGTCCTATTTGTTTTTGCTTCACAATAAAAAAAAAAACATCTTCAAAGTTGTGGGTATGTTTTGTAAATTAAACAATCCATGTATGTGAACAAAATTGTTAATATTTGTTTTGTTTGAAGATGTTTAGTTTAATTTAAGGGAACCAAACGGGTTATGCAATCAATACGAAAAAGATAACATAGTCCTACAAATTCAGTTTACTTTAATGGAAATTTAACAAATAAGAAAAAGACAGTAAGATATACTTAGATAATGTCGATATTACAATTAATCACTCTTTAACCCTCAGATAGAAAAAAAGATAATTTGGAGAGGAAGACAGATAACTAATAATGTTAGATCATAAGATATCACACTGTACATTGTATCTCTATTCATTTGTTTCCTTAAATATCTGACTGTCTAATAAAAATGTATTGAAATAAAAATGGGGACCAGCTGTCATGGGACTCTTCTGAATCCCACAAACAACACTGCTATTTTGTACTCAGGCACATTGGGTTACTAATATCCAAGGTTATTAAAATGGACATGATACTTGTTGTAAGGACTGTGACGTGTTAGGTTTGTGTAGTGTGGGTCATAATAATTAATGTTGAGGTTGCTATATGGTGTTATGTGCCCTGTAATAATGTTATTTTACCTATAACTTGCAGAGGTACACTTTCTGCCATGTTGTGTTAATGGGACAGCAAAGGGTTAAACCCAAGATTTCTACAATAATTTATATGGCCCCTCAGAGCAGCCAGGCAACCACTCTCTGGCCTCAGATAGTCATAAAGTGGTACACTTCACCTAACAGCAAAACACATGTCTGTGATATGAAGTGGCCTTAGCCAGATAATTCCCAAGCTTTGGTGTATATGGTGATTGGGCGGGGGGGGTTATGGCCTACTAACTGCCGTGGAGACTACTCCCTGCCATGGCGATCAAAGGCTTGTTTATTTGATGAAAATATGTTATAACCATTGCTCAGACTTCCTGTTTATGATTTGCTATAAATTTGAGGACTTTATCAATCTATGTAAACAGATTTCTGCTAGGAGCTGTGCCTCTCTCTCTCTCGCTCTCCTGCTATTTCTGCTGAGCCAATCGATGCTGTGGGGTCCCCCTACCTTATGTGATTTGAACAACTGAAGCTAAGTATAATAAATTATTATAAATTGGTATATGATTATTATTATTATTGTTGTGTTGCTTAATTTGTCAAAGTTGGATACATACACCTCAAGCCAAAGGGACCTTTTGGATGAGAATTTGGTAGAACTTCTCATCATCTTGGTATATTGTGGTTGACAGTTTTTGAAAACTGCACCAAATTAATACAGGAGGTGAGGAGGTCACACTAGAATTCAGACTTCCTCTTACAGAGAGGGAATTAGGATGGGTGACAATTTTTTATCTTAGTTAAGTATCTGTGTAAGAATAATAAAGTTGCCAGTCTGCTCTGCACTAACTAAGGGTGTTCCTCATCTGATTTGCCTGCTTCTCCATGACTAATGTCCTGATCTGAGTTGCTGGTTGCTGAGATGAATAAAAACTCACAACCTGCAGATTGCTCCTATAAGCTACAGTAGGAGAATTAGGAGTGTACTTACTGAGCCCCCCGTCTCTGGGTCACCTAAACAATGTGGATGAAAAAGGCAAATCCATCTACAGGCTTTAGCTACAAACCAAGATATAACCCTGGAACGTATTAAAGCTGCATTCAAATATGTTGTATTACTTAGAACTACTGATATTTTGTCATGAAATAGGAGCCCCAACATGATATATTCTGGCCTGTAGTCCCCATTCTCATGTCCCCAACATAACAACTTTTTAAACAATGCATAACTGGTAGATATTGCATTGCAACAGACAAAAAACACACAATCTTAACCCTCACAAACCCGAAGTTCATAAATTCGGCGGTCTTCACGGAAGTCCCATCCTGACCCCAAAAGTCAGTCATGACATTGATAAAGCAAGATCTATAGATTAGGTTTTAGAAGGGAAGTTAGTAACATATGAGTAAGATATGATCAAGCAAGATTGGGTTTTAGAAGGGAAGTTAGTAATATATGAGTAACATATGATCAATAATCAATAGACTTATCAGACATAAAAACCTCCCAAAAAGAGTGCCTCACACTAATTTATGTACAATTTATGAACAAAGGGGATGGCAAGGAAATAGTTAGAAATATACATATTAATTAATTTATTCTTCAAAATGACAGTGACGCAGGAAATAAAAAACAACTAAAACCACTTAAATAGCAATAATATTTGACACCCTTTATCATAAAAAATTATTAGAGAGAGTGTCCAGAGCTAAGTACATATAAAGTGGATATGACTCCTAACTATGATCCTAAATGTATAGTCTTCCTAATTTTGTTTATTCAATTATCCCTAGCTCTGAATCAAACTTCTCAATAACAATGGCATCTTTTTTGAGGTTTCCAAGAACTTATTAATTTCCATCAGGTACTGACCTAGGTGAAAAGGGTTAGGCATCACACACTGGCATTCTTAGAGGAGAACTGTAGTTAGAAAGACTGCATCTGTGTTTTTTAGGCAGGGAATTCTAGATGTTTGCCCAGGTCGTCACAAAGAGGGAAGTTAGTAACATATGAGTAACATATGATCAGGCAAGATCTATTGATTAGGTTTTAGAAGGGAAGTTAGAAACAGCTGATCAATCAAGATGTATTGATTAGGTTTACAAGATAGTCAGCCAGATGGCCAGCTTGTTACCAGATCTGATTGATTTAGAGGGAGGGAATAGCGCCAAATTTAATATAAAAAGTTATGTGAAATCTCTGCAGTACCAGAGAAAGAAGTCCAAGCAGAGTTGGAGAGGAACCCAGAGATCAGCCCAGGGACCTGCTGGAAAAATAAACTTGAAGAAAACAGATACTATAGTGGTTGTATAATGTATTTTGTATAACATAAAGTAGTATTCTTATAGGTTTCCTTCTTGTAAACATAGTTTTTATACTTATTGTCTTGTATCTGTTCATCGTAAACCCATCTTGTAGCAATATATTGGTTTAGGTACAATATATATTTTTTATAATAACTTATTTGTCTGTTTGACTATTCACCTGTCCAAAAGAATTTAGCATTAATTTCTTACAAATCTGAAGGAGGAAATTCAATTTGGATATAAGGGAATGAGTGAGTGGAGATCTATTGATAGTGTGTCTTTGGTTCCCGACATAATAAGAAAATTTGAGACGTACAAGTAAAATAATAAATCGACATGTGGTGTAGAATCCAAAACCAAAAAACACTACATTGCTCATTGCGATGTATGTGTGTATATATATATATATATATATATATATATTTATTTATATATATATTTATTTATATATATATATATATATATATATATATATATATATATATATATATAAACTTTTATGTATATATACATACGTATATGTATATATACATAGGTATATGTATATATATATATATATATATATATATATATATATACACATATATGTATATATACATACATATATGTGTGTATATATATATATATATATATATGTATATATACATACATATATGTGTGTATATATATATATATATATACACATATATGTATATATATATATATATATATATATATATATATATATATACATTATTATACAACGCCCCTTCGGCATCTGTATTGGGCAAGGGGGTGCAGTCGGACTACTTTGGGATATCAAACGGCACCCGTCAAGGGTGTCCGCTGTCTCCCATTGTATTTGCCTTGATTTTAGAACCCTTGGCAATAGCAATAAGAAATTCTTTAAATTTTAAAGGGATTAAAATAGGCAAAAATGAATATAAAATCTCCCTCTTTGCCGATGACGTAGTGGTTTATATGGAGCACCCACTTAAATCTATGAAAGTCCTAATGGAAATAATCGCTAACTATAGCAAAGTATCGAACTATCAATTAAATATAGGAAAATCAGAAGCCTTGAGTATTAACATGGCTAGAAAAGACGATGAATACCTCCTGGACAAATTTCATTTAGCCCATACAAAAGGATTTACACACTTAGGTATTAAGTTCAATTTGGACTTTAAAACTATGCTAGACTCAAACTTGAATAATTTATATAAAACATCAAAGGATCTTATTGAGAACTGGCCGAGAAAATCTATCTCCTTCTCTGGCCGAATTGCTTCTGTAAAAATGTCTCTTTTACCCAAAATCAACTATGTGTTAAGATCATTCCCTTTCCCAATTAATAGTCATTGGCTGAGCAAATTCCAGAAGCTGATAAACAGATATATTAACAAAAAGGGTCAGATTAGAGTGAAACGAGATGAAATGTGTAGAAAATTTAATAAAGGAGGAATAGCGTACCCTATGATTTCTCATTACCAGGAAGCAATCAAATTAGCGCAATACATAAAATGGACCCAATCTTCAGTGGACCACTCTGCAAACCAAGAACTGAGCTATATGCTAACCTCCATAGATCTTAATGCCCTTTTCTACTTTCCAAAATTAGCAATCCCCCATATCAACCCTAACGCAACTATTTTAATCGACATGGTAAAGGATTGGATAAAAATGAATAAGAAATTCAAACTCTTAGAGAGCTATAATGATCTTACCCCTTTGACAACTATAACATCTCTAAGTCAAATCCTTCTGGAACCAGAGTGGAAAGAGAAGGGGATATATTTATTGGGCCACATTGTAGACAAACACAATGGAAAAACACTAGACTATGACATGTTAAAAAAGAAATACAACATCTCAAATAAAATATGGTTCACCTTATATAAATTATCACAAATTCTGAATCAAAGAACCAAAGTTAACAACTCAACTAGCTCAAACAACTTGATTACTTTGATAGAGTCTCAAAACTTCAAACATCTGATATCAAAATGCAATGAAATTATCCACATCCAAACTCAGGGAGATATAACTAATCCGATGGAA